>CM055745.1:1811787-2076787 GCA_029465975.1 Dallia pectoralis | reverse complement strand
TGTGTGTGTGTGTGTGTAAAAATCTGTCTGATTAGTGGGCACTTAGAGCTGAGGATTTGTTCAGTTCTTATGTGTGTTTGTGCTGTTTTTAACTTGTTTCTGGAACAGCTTATAGGAGACCACAAAGACTTGCCATGAGATGTGCGTCCCAAAATATTTGATACCGTATTATAAGCATTTACATTTTTACACAATTTTAAATAAATATCTGTTTCCACAGCAGCATTCTTGAATTATTCTATTACATTTAAGTGAATGTCCTGTGGTGACACCAAACACACAAAATAATACATTTCTGTACAGTCTATCATGGAACATAAGGCAAGTAAACAGGTATTGTGAGTTTACCTGGTCAGTATAGTGACTCTGGCTTCTATCATGAAACATAAGGCAAGTAGACAGGTATTGTGAGTTTACATGGTCAGTATAGTGACTCTGGCTTCTATCATGAAACATAAGGCAAGTAGACAGGTATTGTGAGTTTACCTGGTCAGTATAGTGACTCTGGCTTCTATCATGGAACATAAGGCAAGTAGACAGGTATTGTGAGTTTACATGGTCAGTATAGTGACACTGGCTTCTATCATGAAACATAAGGCAAGTAGACAGGTATTGTGAGTTTACATGGTCAGTATAGTGACTCTGGCTTCTATCATGAAACATAAGGCAAGTAGACAGGTATTGTGAGTTTACATGGTCAGTATAGTGACTCTGGCTTCTATCATGAAACATAAGGCAAGTAGACAGGTATTGTGAGTTTACCTGGTCAGTATAGTGACACTGGCTTCTATCATGAAACATAAGGTAAGTAGACAGGTATTGTGAGTTTACATGGTCAGTATAGTGACTCTGGCTTCTATCATGAAACATAAGGCAAGTAGACAGGTATTGTGAGTTTACATGGTCAGTATAGTGACTCTGGCTTCTATCATGAAACATAAGGCAAGTAGACAGGTATTGTGAGTTTACCTGGTCAGTATAGTGACTCTGGCTTCTATCATGAAACATAAGGCAAGTAGACAGGTATTGTGAGTTTACCTGGTCAGTATAGTGACTCTGGCTTCTATCATGAAACATAAGGCAAGTAGACAGGTATTGTGAGTTTACCTGGTCAGTATAGTGACTCTGGCTTCTATCATGAAACATAAGGCAAGTAGACAGGTATTGTGAGTTTACCTGGTCAGTATAGTGACTCTGGCTTCTATCATGAAACATAAGGCAAGTAGACAGGTATTGTGAGTTTACATGGTCAGTATAGTGACTCTGGCTTCTATCATGAAACATAAGGTAAGTAGACAGGTATTGTGAGTTTACCTGGTCAGTATAGTGACACTGGCTTCTATCATGAAACATAAGGCAAGTAGACAGGTATTGTGAGTTTACATGGTCAGTATAGTGACACTGGCTTCTATCATGAAACATAAGGCAAGTAGACAGGTATTGTGAGTTTACATGGTCAGTATAGTGACACTGGCTTCTATCATGAAACATAAGGCAAGTAGACAGGTATTGTGAGTTTACCTGGTCAGTATAGTGACTCTGGCTTCTATCATGAAACATAAGGCAAGTAGAAAGGTATTGTGAGTTTACCTGGTCAGTATAGTTGTGAGTTTACCTGGTCAGTATAGTCGGCACTTGCTCCCCAGAGCACCGACCCAGAGGCTCCTAAGGCTACAGACTCTCCGATGGTGCTGATGAGATCCTCCTGGAGTTGACATGGAAACAAAATCAGCTAACAGCTAACATCAAGTGTTGGACTCTGTCTCTTGAAGCACGCTGCTGTTAGCTATTATTTATTAGCTATTGGCTACTATTTATTATCCATTAGCTACTATTTATTAGCCACTAGTTACTATTAGCTATTGGCTACTATTTATTAGCTATTGGCTATGTTTTATTAGCTATTGGCTACGTTTTATTAGCTATTGGCTGCTATATATTAGCTATTGGCTACTATATATTAGCTATTGGCTACGTTTTATTAGCTATTGGCTACTATATATTAGCTATTGGCTACTATATATTAGCTATTGGCTACGTTTTATTAGCTATTGGCTACGTTTTATTAGCTATTGGCTGCTATATATTAGCTATTGGCTACTATATATTAGCTATTGGCTACGTTTTATTAGCTATTGGCTACTATATATTAGCTATTGGCTACTATATATTAGCTATTGGCTACGTTTTATTAGCTATTGGCTACGTTTTATTAGCTATTGGCTACTATATATTAGCTATTGGCTATGTTTTATTAGCTATTGGCTACGTTTTATTATCCATTAGCTATACGCTGTTAGTTGGCTAATTAGTTAGTGTAATTTCTAATTTAACACATTAATGTACTTTTTTGATACGCACACTGTGTTTCATTGAATGCCATTTACCATGAGCCAACTGGGCCTCCTTATACTTGTCAATCATTAGCATTTAGTGATTCATTTGATTTTATGGATCTCTGGGAAAATATATTTCTACTGGTAAATATCTGTTACGTTTGTTGTTTGTTGGCATGTTGTAAGCGGGACACTTCTGGCTGTAATATCCTTAATGTGCTACTCACCTGTGAGAGCTGTATTATTTCCAGATTCTACCGCAAACGTTATTACATTTTAAAGCTGAATCTCTCACCATACTGAGGAAGTCCTTGACGTCTCTGTATAGCGGCTGTGAATACACATAAATAGGCACTGTGACGGTTCGCTTGGGAAGAGCTGCCACCCGTACCGCCTCCTGAACACGGTTTCGGACAAACAGTGCCGCGCGGCGGCTGTTTCTCAGCGATGCGGACAGATAGACTGAAGGATATAGAGCCGTGCTGGACTCCCAGAGCCACAGAAGCTGGTCGTTCTGGCTCTTGGTCGGGTCAGAGCACTCTCCTGTGTAGCCCGGTGATTCCCAGCCATAGTTGTAGCAGTCAGGAAACAGATAGAAGCCCCATTGCATGCTGGGTCGCTCGCTGATACCTAACATCATGGTCCCCTCCATATAGTTGCGGGCGGCTGTCTGGAACTGCTTCTTGGCCTCAGCGGTCGCTTGAGACGGCGACAACGAGGGGTCCTTCTCTTGGGCGAAGGCAATAGACAGTTGGCGGTAGATTTCCTTGGAGCCCCAGTTCCTGTCCCACAGGGGGCGCCAGTCTTCCCAGTCGATGACGGCGAGACCCGGAGTTTTGTCCGAGGGGATGTAATGATTGATGTCACCGTAGGCCGCGATCAGGTGCGCCGTGAGGTTGCCTTTTTGGGGGATGCCACCATTGAACTGTTGAGCGTTATTGGGGTCAACGTGAGGGTATTTGCCCAGACGGTCACTGTAGAACAGGGTGAGGAACTGACCGGGAACCGCGGCCGGTGTGGTCACTGCCTTGAAGGACCAGGTGTCCAGCGGAACCCCGAGCTTCTCACAATCCGGCGTCGGGGCGTTCCATATCCCTACGAAAGGATAACCGTCGAACAGCGGGGGCTCCGTAGTAGGTAACGGGGAGACGAAACTAAGGCACGTCAGAAGAACGAGGGCACGGGCGCGGAGAAGAAGTTTCATCTGGTAGACCTGGTCCATTAGTGCTTCCCTGTGGACATAAGTTTGGTTGGGAGGTTCTCCATTACAGTTCTCGTCATTCTCTGACAATAAAATAATTTCTATGTCTGGATATTCCCCATAAATGGTCAAAGGGCCATTGAGATTTACAGTTTCCACCTCGCAGGCAGTTGATCGTCAATATCTCAACATGAAATGACAGAATAATATCGTGGATATTTACAGAGCGGTCAAAAGGGCCTCCTTACCTCGGTGTGATGGACGGTCGGAGTGGGTTGGCACTGAAGCTGAATCCACATTTTTATACCGCCTCGCTAATCTATTCCATTTGATGTGATCTCATGTCAAGTGCTTGTTAAATATGGTCCTGATATGTTCTACGTTGTTTTTTATCACTGGAGAGCTATTCGCTTGGTACAAGGAATTACTGTTATTGACTTTCATAGAGAGAAAGGTAGAGAGAGACAGAGCGAGAAAGGGCTTAGCTCTGATAAGTTATGTTTTGGTATATTTGCCAAGTCCTGCAGATAGAGCCAAATGAGTGAGATTTGAAGTGTGTCTGACATATAGTGCCTTGCTTCAGGTCGCACTACTGAATCTTGATTGTATTGGGGTCAGGGTGTTACCTTGGTCAATCCAAAAGCTAATCTTCTTTATTCTAAGACATTCATTGGTAGGTTAGATGAATGTCTTGGGTCATTGTCTTGTTGGAACCATTTTTGTTCTTCCAACATCAGTCATTTGTTGAGTCTGTTCAAGATGGGTTTCCAATATCTCCTAGAGGAGGGAGTGATCAATGCGATCGATGTCTAAGACCAAGATTACCAGGCCTCATTGTCACATTATTAGATTAATAACCCTAAGGTTTGTCTGGAATAGGGTCAACACCCCAATTATGTTAACCAGTACAGAAGTCCCGTACATTTATGTGCTCTTTGCCTTTAATGGTGTCTGTCATCTTTTCTGTTGTCTGGACACACTTTTATCTTTAAATTACACATGCCCTTGAAACCACCTGATATGTAGATTATGTCAATATGTGTATGCTGGTATCAGTATAATACACAGTTAGATTGCATGTGAGAGAAAATGTGGACAAATATCCACACAAGAACGCTAAGGCCAAAGTCTGACTTGACTGAAGGTCACAAGGGTCAGTAATCCTGTTTAATCTTCTCTGATTGATTCCACTGCCAACTGGTAATACAATGATAATGTCAAAATGTTCTTACAACCAACATGTGTTAACTGTAATTAAGTTACTTAGCGTAAAGAAATAAATTGATGTCTTCAAAATGATGGACATTTCCATTAGAGGATACCGGAGACCACATCTTCTGTTGTTAGTCATGGAGTAAGAGGTAACAAGGGGTTGATGTATTGTGTGACTAATTTAATATGCATGCACTGTAGTAATTATAACAATGAATAAAGGCGTGTATATGCCTAACAGTATTTGATGAATACCAAAATAGCTACTCACACACTAAAAACAACAGATTAGTGCGTAACCTCTGGCTTTGGAGTGAACAACTGTTTTATTGCCATTTCAGTGCGTCTACTGTAACGTTTGAGCTCCTGGCAGGCAACAGGACACATGCGCAGAGTTTCTTAATAAGCACGTTCTTTATTCGGAAGCAGGCAAAAAGGAACTATAGCCGAACACTTTGGATAACCAAAATAACAAAACAGAGTAATCGCGGTAGCCCATCTCAAACAAATGAAACATACACGCATACATCTAAGCATGACGTACATACCAATAATGACCCGACACCGGTGAACAGAAATGAACCCCACTTTATACACAAAACTAATTGATCAAAAAGAAATGAACCCCACTTTATACACAAGAATAATTAATCAAACAAAAAACAGGTGTGGGGAAAAACTCAGGTGATACAAATGTCCTTGATTTTCTCCCTCTCTCCGCTGACAGGGGGAGTGCCAACTCTGACATAGAGAGGAACAGATCTCTATACCTCACATCTACATTCAGACAACACGACTGTTTGCATAATCTTTGTGTTAAAAATCCTTGGTCCTTGTTTTACAGTCGGAAAATGTAGTAAATCATTCTCTATGGAATTATTTCGCATTTTTTAAATTGTGAAGTTGGGATCCTTACTGACCTAATAGAGGGAATATTTACTAAGATTGAATGTAAAATCATAATGTAAAAATTAAGAAGAGTTGGCTCATGTATGAACTTGTACGTTTTTTCTCGATTGTATGTTTTTACAGTTTTACACCTTCAGTAACCTTTCTTTAAATTTAACGGAACATCAATGTTATATAAATCATTGATTGCAAATATGTCTTTTATCTTTTTATCGTCACTATCCCTAAAGTTACTGAAAACATGCACTAATGCAGTTAATTGAATATTGTTTAACTTCAACTTTCTACATTTCTTATTTGATGAAACTTCAGAATATCTCTTCTAGCCAGACAGGATCAATATTTGCTTATAAACTTTATTTCCAATTACAGTAATTTCTGGACATCATTTCTGGAAGTGTATAATGTTTTTTTGATTCCATTAAATTATAATGTAGTCCATGTGCTACTAGTGACATATTTTTATTTTTTACAGTAACGATTAGTATTATCTTTTAACCTAAATGATATAGAAATTTAACAGTAACTTGTGTATTAGAATATAAATTGCTGTTTTTATTGGTGGGGCTGTTTACGAGGATCTAACCAGAGAAGAGATGTGCTTCTACCCAGGGGCAATTCTAGGGTCAGAGCTTTAGGGGTGCTGAGCACCCAATGAGCCCCACTGCCACCATCCACTTTTCACACAAAAACAAAAATGTCTATTGAAAAATAACAATCATTTTAACATTGGTTCAACCTGCTCAAAAATCCAGATTTATTTTTAAATCCTTTTAGAGCACCAGCTTATTGTGAGAGTTCGCACAACATATTTCTTAATATTAGCTACTGCATGTGGAATTTTACAATTAAAATGTTGAAGTTTAGCTGAAAATAAAAGTTAAACAAATATTTCAAAAGGTTGAGACATCTGGTATGGGGAATTAACCTGGGTCCTACGGCTCCACAGCCAAGAGCTGAAACCCACTACTCCAAACAGAACCATTGCAATTAGAAAAAAACAGGTGATGACTGCGTTTGTGGCGGGTGGTGGGCCAGCCGTCCTAGAGTACCGGCCGTTCTGTAATTCTCTAGATCACACAGGTGGCCAGTCCACCCCTGGTCCGCACTACACATGTCCGCACTACACAGGTACGCAGTTTATTTGTCGCGCTGCTGTTTTTCTTTCACGCTCTAGCAGTTAATAAACAGAACTGCATGTGTCTTGCAGAAGAACATTATAACCGACGTTACTTCTCTCCGTTTATGACTATATGGACGAGTCACCCACCCAGGTCCTGTGCTACTCCACAGCGGCGGCGACACACTGGACTTAAATAGTCCGAAAATAAACACTTATTATAGGTGTACCATGGTGATTCAGGACCTAAAAAGGGGCTAGCCTCGCCCCTGCTTCTACCAATTTGGTGCCTTTTATATTTTCATATTCCTTCATAAAGAACATTTTCAGATCAATGTAAAACATTTTTCCCAGTTTAGATGAAATATTTACATAATTGAGAGAGATAAAGTGTTCCCTGCAAAACAAAATAACTGGGTGAACTGAATCAAGAATTTACAACTTTATTTTAAACGAGATTGACATGAGGAAGATCAGGTGGCTGTGTGCAGCCGTGGAGCAATTTGATCCAAGTGACACTATAACGTTGAGATTACTTAAACATACCTAGCAAATATATTCATGACCAACCAAGGCTGAGATGTTATTCTTGACATGTTCAGTTGTCCACAATAAGTTACCACACAATGGCCAAGATGAGTTTGATTATCACGGAGCGCTTAACACAAATATCTGACTATAAATTGTTATTTTTCTTCACACAGAACTTATACAAATTATTAAAAGTCATGTTTTCAACATATTACCTTGTTCTTTTGTGTTGATTAATGGTTACAGGTGTAACATTCGGACATGTCTGTCCTCCTGTTGGCCGATGCTGGCACTCCCCCTGCCAGCAGAGAGGGGAGTAACCATGGACATTAGAGCCACCTGTGTGTTCTCCGCACCTGTTTTGTGTTTATGTCATTACTTAGTGGAGTATACATTTAAGTCCGGTCTTGTCTGTGTGTCGATGTTGTGGCATTGTTTCTTGTGACTGAATGTACGTCTTGTGTGTGGTTCTCTGATACTCGAAGTGATCGGTTTCAGTCCGGAGTCGCCTGTTCTGTTGGTAAATAAACCCCTATTTATTTACGATTCTCTGCGCTTGTGTCTACCTGCTGTCTGCCACACCACATTCTTTACAACAGGGTGACAGAGCCTAGCAATTAGATCACCTGACCGCTAACCAAAGGGTTTCTAGATTAACCCAATTTACTACCAACTTGTTACAATTGACAACTCAGTTGTGAACTCCGTTAACTTACCCGGTAAAATAACTCACTTACCTAAAAATGAGGAATAGTTTTCTTTATTTCTTTTTTAAACAAAATCAATAATTATTTTTTTCTAACTATAGACAAACAAAAAATGACATGTTTTAACAACAGTAATATATCTTGAAGAATTAAAAAAACACATAAAAAGAGTTTCTGGTTTGTATTTGTAACATTTCATCTTTTAGCTGCCATGTTGTCAAAGTAGAAAATAAAATATTATATTATAATTGTAACATGTGACATTGTAACATTTGAAGCTTACAATATACAAGGCACTCATGTGAAAAAACCCACTCAATCAATGATAGCTTGTATCATTCAAGCTAACGGCATATGGATTGCTACTGCAACTGCAAAGTATCATGGGAAACTAGAGGAAGTTATCATTTACATTCTCAATGCTAACTGGTGTTGATGGAGGGTGATGTAACAATGACCTTTATTCACTCTTACCAGGGAGAAACATATGCCTAAAGGCAAAATTACAAAAATTATAGTTTTATATTTGTCCCTTTTTAATATAGATAATCAGGCATTTTGATATTGTGTGAAAAACATGCATTTGTAGTGCTTATTAAATGTAGTAACATGAATTATGAAGATGGTATGTGCTTATTGTGAAGGCATTATGTGGTGTATGTGGATATGTTATGTATAGTCATTATGTAAGTGATGTGGATGTGTTATGTATAGTCATTATGTAACTGATGTGGATGTGTTATGTATAGTCATTATGTAACTGATGTGGATGTGTTATGTATAGTCATTATGTAACTGATGTGGATGTGTTTTGTATAGTCATTATGTAACTGATGTGGATGTGTTATGTATAGTCATTATGTAACTGATGTGGATGTGTTATGTATAGTCATTATGTAAGTGTTGTGGATGTGTTATGTATAGTCATTATGTAACTGATGTGGATGTGTTATGTATAGTCATTATGTAAGTGATGTGGATGTGTTATGTATAGTCATTATGTAACTGATGTGGATGTGTTATGTATAGTCATTATGTAACCGATGTGGATGTGTTATGTATAGTCATTATGTAAATGTTGTGAAGTCATGCAGGTATTAATAGTTATTATCTTGGTTTCTTTCAAGTAAACAGTTACCCACGATAAGCAGAAAGATGACACAGCAATCCATCATTGCAGTTACCACGGATGTGACTAAATTCTGTCTCCCGAACTGCAAAACAAAGAGCCCCTTAAAGTGCTAATATCATATCACGGTCCTGACAAAGAAGTTCAGTAGTGGGAGAACCACCACCAGACGGAGGTTGTTCCTGGTTGATTCTGCTGCACTCGCACATCGATCCTCTTCCTCCCTCTCTACATCACCTTCCTCTGTCTCTGGTTCCACCTTGTTCAGGCGGTCACAGTTCGTCCCCGCATGTCCCTCGTAGCAGTGACAGCGGAACCTTTTGACCAGAAGTTCAAGCTCGCTCTCCGAGGGCCGGCCGCTCACCACGAAGCTCCCGTCCCCTGAGGGCTTGATTTTGTATGTGTCCCCGCTCAGGTGCAGGTAGTGTGGGGCGTGGAGGTTCCTGCGGACACAGCGGCCGTTGCTCTGGCACAGGAAGTCACTACAGACCTCCGCTGCCCGAGTCACATTGGTGATGTACTGACCCAGTCGGTGGTATAAAAATGACTTCACTATTGTGCAGTTGTGCTGGAGACGGACAACAGACACATGAATTAGACGGACAACAGACACGTGAGTTAGACGGACGGACAACGGACACGTGAACTAGACAGACGGACAACAGACACGTGAGTTAGACGGACGGACAACAGACACGTGAACTAGACGGACGGATAACAGACACAGGAGCTGTTATATTGCCATTGTCTCTATTCTGGCACGTCTAACCAATGGATACTTAACTTCAGTTAATAATAAACTAATAATAAATATGTTAATTAATTATATAGACCCATAAAACAGGCAACATGGGTATAAGTTATGCTTACTTTAGATGAGGTCAGGTTTAGGTCGCCCCAGATCACAAAACCAGCCGCTCCCACAGCAGCACTCTCACCAATAGTCTGGATTAAGTCCTGCTACAATAAAAACACACAACAGGCATCACCGAATTATAGCGCCACACGTTGAGTTGTGCTAATATCCTGTCAGACACGACAGGATGTTCTGCACCATGAAGCGTTATCTGTACTAACTGAGATAAAACCAAGGTTAAGTTGAAAATCAAGTTATTTCAAGTAATCAAAAAAGAATGCTTAAGTTGTGATCCATGTGGGATTTGTCCTTATCTGAATGACAAGAATATCACAAGAGCAGTACTATTGAGTCAAATTACCCACACAGGCAGTTAAGCAAGTCTGTGAGACATATTACCTAATTTTCTGCACAAAGAGTACAATGTCCATTTTTTTTAATTTACCTAGCGGACATAACGAGATGTGATGGGCTGGAACAAAATCTATCACATGATGTGGGTGAAGAACACTAACCAGGTGATATGTGTCTTACCGTGGTGAGGAAGGTCATGGCCTCGTCTTTATAACCCAGCCGAGTGTACACATATGTGGGCAGCTCGTAGTCGTGTGAGGTAAGCCCGGCGACCCTCAGAGACTCCAGCACCCTGAACTGTGAGAAACGGCGGTTGCTGGCGCTGTCTT
This sequence comes from Dallia pectoralis, assembly GCA_029465975.1. Classification (NCBI taxonomy): domain Eukaryota; kingdom Metazoa; phylum Chordata; class Actinopteri; order Esociformes; family Umbridae; genus Dallia; species Dallia pectoralis. Next base: position 2,066,103 of record CM055745.1, on the reverse strand, counting down.
TATGGCTCTTCTTTATTGCCACCGATGGGAAGAGCGCCGTGCTGCTGTTCCACAACCAGAGGAGCTCGTTATTCCGCCGGCTCTCCTGCGCGGGGCATGAACCTGTGTAGTTGGGCTCGTGCTGGTTGTAGTTGTGGCAGTCTGGGTAGAGGTAGAAGCCCCAGAGTCCTTTGGGGCGAAGGCGCGTCCCGAGCTCTACTGTGTTTTGCATGAACGCCACGGCGCTCCTCTCGAAGCGCCGGCGCGCCAGCTCCTCGATTTGTGATCCTGTGACGTTCACATCGTCTTTTGCGATCAGCTCGCTGGACTTGCGCCGGTAAATCTCCTTCTTGTGCCAGTTTCGGTCCCACTGCGGGCGCCAGAACTCCCAGTCGATGACGGCCAGCCCGGCAAAGTCTTTCGCCGGAATGTATCTTGCGATGTCGTTCTCGGCCTTACGGAGGTGGGTGTCCAGGCTGCCGTTCTGCGGCAGGCCCCCGTTAACGGGTACGCCGTGGTCCGTGTAGAACGGGTAGAGGCCCAGTCGGTTGGCGTAGAAAATGGTGACGTTTTGGCCGGTGTGAACGGCCCGTGGGCTGCCACTGATGTGGAAGAGGCGCTCCACATTGGCATGGACCTGGTACTTGACCGTGCACAGGTCCAGCGGAGCGTTCCACACAGCAACAAAGGGCTTACGGTCCACCAGCGGGAGCTTGGCCGGCTTTAGCCCGGAGGCGGCGTGGAAGAGGAGCAGTAACCAGGAGCAGGTGAGGACGCAGGCCACAGGCACAGGGTGGTGAGGTTGGCAACCAACCACAGACACCATGGGCATCCTGGGGCTTGGATCAGTTGGGTGAGCCGTTATTCATCCTGGAGACATGAAAAGAGAGAGTTTAAAGAAATCCAGAGAGGACGATACAGATCCGAGGGAGAAGGGTAGTAAACGAGGGAGGGGAAGTGAGAGAAACTGCTACCTTATTCATTTTATCTGCCATTTAGACAATGCATACTGATGTACCCCCATTGCTAGCTGTAGCCTAAACGCTGCTAACTTATTAGCATTTGCACAATACATCCTGTGGTACTCCTCCTGCTACATCTGGCCCTGCACACTGCTGGCCTATTTTTATATCTGCCTTTTGCACAATAATTACTGTTTGTACTATCTGTTTACCACTTGTACAGATGTTCTCCACTGGTGTTGCTCTCCTCACATTTGCAATTTGCTACATTGTTGAACTGAATATCTGCACATTGACTTATCCATGTCTATTGCACATCCTCACACTGTACTGAATACCTGCACATTTACTTATCCATGTCTATTGCACATCCTCACACTGTACTGAATACCTGCACATTTACTTATCCGTGTATATTGCACATCCTCACTCTGTACTGAATACCTGCACATTTACTTATCCATGTCTATTGCACACCCTCACACTGTACTGAATACCTGCACATTTACTTATCCATGTCTATTGCACATCCTCACACTGTACTGAATACCTGCACATTTACTTATCCATGTCAACTGCACATCCTCACACTGTACTGAATACCTGCACATTTACTTATCCATGTCTATTGCACATCCTCACACTGAACTGAATATCTGCACATTTACTTATCCATGTCTATTGGACATCATCACACTGTACTGAATACCTGCACATTTACTTATCCGTGTCTATTGCACATCCTCACACTGTACTGAATACCTGCACATTTACTTATCCATGTCTATTGCATATCATCACACTGTACTGAATACCTGCACATTTACTTATCCATGTCTATTGCACATCCTCACACTGTACTGAATACCTGCACTTATCCACTTGCACATCCTCACACTGTACTGAATACCTGCACATTTACTTATCCGTGTATATTGCACATCCTCACTCTGTACTGAATACCTGCACATTTACTTATCCATGTCTATTGCACACCCTCACACTGTACTGAATACCTGCACATTTACTTATCCATGTCTATTGCACATCCTCACACTGTACTGAATACCTGCACATTTACTTATCCATGTCAACTGCACATCCTCACACTGTACTGAATACCTGCACATTTACTTATCCATGTCTATTGCACATCCTCACACTGAACTGAATATCTGCACATTTCCATGTCTATTGGACATCATCACACTGTACTGAATACCTGCACATTTACTTATCCGTGTCTATTGCACATCCTCACACTGTACTGAATACCTGCACATTTACTTATCCATGTCTATTGCATATCATCACACTGTACTGAATACCTGCACATTTACTTATCCATGTCTATTGCACATCCTCACACTGTACTGAATACCTGCAAATTTACTTATCCATGTCTATTGCACATCCTCACACTGTACTGAATACCTGCACATTTACTTATCCGTGTCTATTGCACATCCTCACTCTGTACTGAATACCTGCACATTTACTTATCCGTGTCTATTGCACATCCTCACACTGTACTGAATACCTGCACATTTACTTATCCATGTCTATTGCACATCCTCACTCTGTACTGAATACCTGCACATTTACTTATCCATGTCTATTGCACATCCTCACACTGTACTGAATACCTGCACATTTACTTATCCATGTCTATTGCACATCCTCACACTGTACTGAATACCTGCACATTTACTTATAGTAGTGACTGCAAGTGCCGGATAAAGTCAACATGAATACATCTAAACATTGGCCAGCATGTTGTTTACGAGTCAGAAGATACAGGTTGGATGTCAGGTGACGTTGAGGAGATCGAGATGAACCAGAGTCTCCACACGTCGTCACTAACCACACTCTGACCAGACAGATGCACACGTTACAATTATCGTAGCCACCAAACACCTTCTCCAAAAGCTCCAAAAAAAGGAATGTACATTTGATCACAAGGTGCTACTGAGAAATGGCTTCTGGGAGGTGCACAGTGCTGACACACAAACATCCAGAGAGCAATAATTAGTTCACCGTCTTGCTTAGAAACAGAGTGACGGACTTTCCCTTTGCCAGCACGGAGATTAGATTTAGCAATCTTTCTATTAATTATAAAATATATTTCTCTAATTGAGGTGTATTTTAAATAAACTGTATAATTGATGCACTACCTTCTAAACAAGGACATATGCTTTATATATAATGCAAACTACAACTCTGAGCTTTTGAAAAAGTGCAGTGAATTTAGACCACTTAACACAAAATGCCTCCATAGACTCTATCACCAACGTAGGTTACTACTGTTTAGTTTGTAACTTGCTATATTAAATTAGTTATTGAATTATGTGTAATTACAGTTGTGGTATACAAGCTCTGTCAACCATTTTTTTACCAGTGACTGTTAATACTTCCTTCTCTTTTAAAACAGTTATTGTTTAAAACAAATACGAGATTTAAAAAAGTGTATAAAAGACAACTAACCGTCTAATCTTTATCTGTATCTCTCATTCTTCATGACTGTCTTCTGTCACCAGGAGTTTTTTTGCTCTCTGTCTGTCTGCTTCATACTTCAACGCAAAAGGTACCAATTTTGGTTTCAGTGCAAATCAGTGCTTAGCAACTGTGTGTTCTCCTGAATTAAAACCAAACCAAGCTGAATTACTATAACAGAGATCCAGACTTAAAATATTTCCCATGTTGTCAGCATTATCTGGTCAAACCTAAATTCAGTCTGATCAATGAATGCACTTTATTTAGTCTTACTCCTGATTCAATCTGATAAATGCATACTCCTGATTCAATCTGATAAATGTATACTCCTGATTCAGTCTGATAAATGTATACTCCTGATTCAGTCTGATAAATGTATACTCCTGATTCAGTCTGATAAATGCATACTCCTGATTCAGTCTGATATATGTATACTCCTGATTCAATCTGATAAACGCATACTCCTGATTCAGTCTGATAAATGCATACTCCTGATTCAATCTGATAAATGTATACTCCTGATTCAATCTGATAAATGCATACTCCTGATTCAATCTGATAAATGTATACTCCTGATTCAATCTGATAAATGCATACTCCTGATTCAATCTGATAAATGTATACTCCTGATTCAATCTGATAAATGCATACTCCTGATTCAATCTGATAAATGTATACTCCTGATTCAATCTGATAAATGTATACTCCTGATTCAATCTGATAAATGTATACTCCTGATTCAATCTGATAAATGTATACTCCTGATTCAATCTGATAAATGTATACTCCTGATTCAATCTGATAAAATACTCCTGATTCAGTCTGAAATGCATACTCCTGATTCAATCTGATAAATGCATATGATTCTCTGATTCAATCTGATAAATGTATACTCCTGATTCAATCTGATAAATGCATACTCCTGATTCAATCTGATAAATGCATACTCCTGATTCAATCTGATAAATGTATACTCCTGATTCAATCTGATAAATGCATACTCCTGATTCATGATAAATGCATACTCCTGATAAATCATACTCTGATTTAGTTTGATAAATGCATACTCCTGATTCAGTCTGATAAATGCATACTCCTGATTCAGTCTGATAAATGCATACTCCTGATTCATCTGATAAATGTGATACTGATATATGTATACCTGATTCAATCTGATAAATGATAAATGTAAATACTCCTGATTCAATCTGATAAATGTATACTCCTGATTGATAAATGTATACTCCTGATTCAATCTGATAAATGTACTGATTCAATCTGATAAATGCATATTCTGATTCAGTCTGATAAATGCATACTCCTGATTCAGTGATAAATGCATACTCCTGATTCAATCTGATAAATGCATACTCCTGATTCAATCTGATAAATGCATACTCCTGATTCAATCTGATTCTGATTCAATCTGATAAATGCATACTCCTGATTCAAATACTCCTGATTCAATCTGATAAATGTATACTCCTGATTCAATCTGATAAATGTATACTCCTGATTCAATCTGATAAATGTATACTCCTGATTCAATCTGATAAATGTATACTCCTGATTCAATCTGATAAATGTATACTCCTGATTCAATCTGATAAATGCATACTCCTGATTCAGTCTGATAAATGCATACTCCTGATTCAATCTGATAAATGCATACTCCTGATTCAATCTGATAAATGCATACTCCTGATTCAATCTGATAAATGCATACTCCTGATTCAATCTGATAAATGTATACTCCTGATTCAATCTGATAAATGCATATACTCCTGATTCAATTCTGATAAAAATGATTCAATCTGATAAATACTCCTGATTCAATCTGATAAATGTATACTCCTGATTCAATCTGATAAATGTATACTCCTGATTCAATCTGATAAATGTATACTCCTGATTCAATCTGATAAATGTATACTCCTGATTCAATCTGATAAATGTATACTCCTGATTCAATCTGATAAATGCATACTCCTGATTCAGTCTGATAAATGCATACTCCTGATTCAGTCTGATAAATGCATACTCCTGATTCAATCTGATAAATGCATACTCCTGATTCAATCTGATAAATGCATACTCCTGATTCAATCTGATAAATGCATACTCCTGATTCAATCTGATAAATGTATACTCCTGATTCAATCTGATAAATGCATACTCCTGATTCAATCTGATAAATGCATACTCCTGATTCAATCTGATAAATGTATACTCCTGATTCAATCTGATAAATGCATACTCCTGATTCAATCTGATAAATGCATACTCCTGATTTTGATAAATGCATACTCCTGATTCAGTCTGATAAATGCATACTCCTGATTCAGTCTGATAAATGCATACTCCTGATTCAGTCTGATAAATGCATACTCCTGATTTAGTTTGATAAATGCATACTCCTGATTCAGTCTGATAAATGCATACTCCTGATTCAGTCTGATAAATGCATACTCCTGATTCAATCTGATAAATGCAAACTCCTGATTCAGTTTGATAAATGCATACTCCTGATTCAGTTTGATAAATGCATACTCCTGATTTAGTTTGATAAATGCATACTCCTGATTTAGTTTGATAAATGTATACTCCTGATTCAGTCTGATAAATGCATACTCCTGACTCAATCTGATAAATGTATACTCCTGATTCAATCTGATAAATGCATACTCCTGATTCAATCTGATAAATGTATACTCCTGATTCAATCTGATATATGTATACTCCTGATTCAATCTGATAAATGTATACTCCTGATTCAATCTGATAAATTCATACTCCTGATTCAGTTTGATAAATGCATACTCCTGATTCAGTCTGATAAATGCATACTCCTGATTCAGTTTGATAAATGCATACTCCTGATTCAGTCTGATAAATGCATACTCCTGATTCAGTCTGATAAATGCATACTCCTGATTCAGTCTGATAAATGCATACTCCTGATTCAGTCTGATATATGTATACTCCTGATTTAGTCTGATAAATGTAAACTCCTGATTTAGTTTGATAAATGTAAACTCTTTATTCAGTCTGATAAACGTAGACATCATCAGATTGTCTCTACTGCAACAAGTATGTACATTTGGGAGACTATTAAATGGAATGATATTTCTCTCTAGCTTGTATTCCACAGCCCGACTTGAGAGAGTAATATATGATTGTGTTCATGACTGTAACCTTTCTGACCAACTTCTCAAACTCTGACTGAGGATTGTGACCACAATAGGACCATACAACTCTGACTGAGGATTGTGACCACAATAGGACCATACAACTCTGCATGAGGATTGTGACCACAATAGGACCATACACATCTGACTGAGGAGTGTGACCACAATAGGACCATACAACTCTGCATGAGGATTGTGACCACAATAGGACCATACAACTCTGACTGAGGATTGTGACCACAATAGGACCATACAACTCTGACTGAGGATTGTGACCACAATAGGACCATACAACTCTGCATGAGGATTGTGACCACAATAGGACCATACAACTCTGCATGAGGATTGTGACCACAATAGGACCATACAAATCTGACTGAGGATTGTGACCACAATAGGACCATACTACTCTGACTGAGGATTGTGACCACAATAGGACCATACACATCTGACTGAGGATTGTGACCACAATAGGACCATACACATCTGACTGAGGAGTGTGACCACAATAGGACCATACAACTCTGACTGAGGATTGTGACCACAATAGGACCATACAACTCTGCATGAGGATTGTGACCACAATTAGACCATACAACTCTGACTGAGGATTGTGACCACAATAGGACCATACAAATCTGACTGAGGATTGTGACCACAATAGGACCATACAACTCTGACTGAGGATTGTGACCACAATAGGACCATACAAATGTGACTGAGGATTGTGACCACAATAGGACCATAAAACTCTGACTGAGGATTGTGACCACAATAGGACCATACTACTCTGACTGAGGATTGTGACCACAATAGGACCATACAAATCTGACTGAGGATTGTGACCACAATAGGACCATACAACTCTGACTGAGGATTGTGACCACAATAGGACCATAAAACTCTGACTGAGGATTGTGACCACAATAGGACCATACTACTCTGACTGAGGATTGTGACCACAATAGGACCATACTACTCTGACTGAGGATTGTGACCACAATAGGACCATAAAACTCTGACTCAGGATTGTGACCACAATAGGACCATACAACTCTGCATGAGGATTGTGACCACAATAGGACCATACTACTCTGACTGAGGATTGTGACCACAATAGGACCATACACATCTGACTGAGGATTGTGACCACAATAGGACCATACAACTCTGACTGAGGATTGTGACCACAATAGGACCATACAACTCTGCATGAGGATTGTGACCACAATTAGACCATACAACTCTGACTGAGGAGTGTGACCACAATAGGACCATACAACTCTGCATGAGGATTGTGACCACAATAGGACCATACAACTCTGACTGAGGATTGTGACCACAATAGGACCATACAACTCTGACTGAGGATTGTGACCACAATAGGACCATACAACTCTGCATGAGGATTGTGACCACAATAGGACCATACAACTCTGACTGAGGATTGTGACCACAATAGGACCATACAACTCTGACTGAGGATTGTGACCACAATAGGACCATACAACTCTGCATGAGGATTGTGACCACAATAGGACCATACAACTCTGCATGAGGATTGTGACCACAATAGGACCATACAAATCTGACTGAGGATTGTGACCACAATAGGACCATACTACTCTGACTGAGGATTGTGACCACAATAGGACCATACACATCTGACTGAGGATTGTGACCACAATAGGACCATACACATCTGACTGAGGAGTGTGACCACAATAGGACCATACAACTCTGACTGAGGATTGTGACCACAATAGGACCATACAACTCTGCATGAGGATTGTGACCACAATTAGACCATACAACTCTGACTGAGGATTGTGACCACAATAGGACCATACAACTCTGACTGAGGATTGTGACCACAATAGGACCATACAACTCTGACTGAGGATTGTGACCACAATAGGACCATACAAATGTGACTGAGGATTGTGACCACAATAGGACCATAAAACTCTGACTGAGGATTGTGACCACAATAGGACCATACTACTCTGACTGAGGATTGTGACCACAATAGGACCATACTACTCTGACTGAGGATTGTGACCACAATAGGACCATAAAACTCTGACTCAGGATTGTGACCACAATAGGACCATACTACTCTGACTGAGGATTGTGACCACAATAGGACCATAAAACTCTGACTCAGGATTGTGACCACAATAGGACCATACAAATCTGACTGAGGATTGTGACCACTATATGACCACTATATGACCATACAGCTCTGGCTGCCAATTCAAATGTAAACTAATTATGATTAGTCGAAAACAAACAGAGATGTTTATTCCTTTTCCCTGCGTAATAAGTCTTACCGAATGAGAGGCACTGCAAAATGTAGAGCTCATTTATTGCCATCTGGCTTTAGGTGGAATGTTGACTGTTGTATGATTTTAACAGTTAGATGACCTAAGAATAGACATTAAAGGCGATAATGTTGGTTTTTAGATGTGCTGAAAGCATCCATAACAAAGAAATCTAACATGAAATTAGACATGTAAAACAGATGGAGAGTTGGAGAGAAAGCGAGAGACTCTTTCAGTACCTTTGCTCTGTGGTGAATTGTTCCCTGCTGTTTTCAGCCCAAAATTGTCAACACAATCTGTCAGCACTCTAGGGGCCAATATCGCAGATTCTCTGTATCTCTCTTCCATAATCACCATCATCCCAGACAATCCCTGTAACCACGAGCCAAAATCCCAGCATTTCTCAGCGAGAAGTAACAACAAGACGATGTTTAAAATAATTTTAAATGAAATGGCTTGTTTATAGGAAGTTGTATTGCTATTTAATTCTGCTGTTTAACTTTAGCTTTTTGGACCAAGTCCCTCTCCTTATCTTCTTCATATTTCAACTTTAAAACAGTAGGGTCCGGTTTTGAATACACAGATTCAAATTAAATGGAAATGTCCCATTAAACATTATAACTTATTCAGTCTGAACATATAAAACAATGCCAGACGTGAACAGATAATTGGACAGATAATTGGACAGATAATTGGACAGGTTTTTCGAACGATATTTCGAACGATATTTCGAACGATATTACAACAGATATTACAACAGATATTACAACAGATATTACAACAGATATTACAACAGATATTACAACAGATATCGTAGTAAAGAAAGTTCTGTGCGAGAAAACATTCCAGACGAGACACTTATCCAGATGAAAAACAAAACCTTTTCTGGTCCACAAAGTTACCCTAAAGTTTCTGCTTCACCGCCCTTTTCGAGGTGTGTGACACGGCCATCAGCCATTGGCCACCGGGTGATGAGGTCATTATTGTTAAACCAATGCTGTCTGCGATGCATCACAACCATCTGCCCCAACTGGGATGTGACAGCAGACAGCACAGATTCCTCGTATTCCAGCCTGGTAGAACGTGCCATTGACATAATGCAGTTTGCATCACAAAGCATAGAGTTTAAAGTAGCTCAGATAGAGAGCCTTGTCTTCCGGCCACCATAAAAGTGTTAAAATACTTACATTATCTGGTCGTGATGCTGTTGTTTTGCCTGCCCTAACAAGTTCTTCTAAAACTGACTTGAAGTTTTAAAGTGTCTAATCTCTTAGTTGTTCCTTTCATATTGTGTGACTTGCCTCTCACAAGCATATGCACATCCATCAGATCATCCAATCCACGGGGGGGACAGGGTACGCGCCCCTCTACAACAAACTCACCCTCTGGGGTTCAGGTATTCAGTCTGACACACAATCGACCCACCACACTTATATACAGTGGAGGATGTGAGAGGGGGAGAAAGAGAGAGAGTGTGTGAGAGAAAGAGAGAGAGAGTGTGTGAGAGAAATGGGGAGAGAAAGAGAGAGAGTGTGTGAGAGAAATGGGGAGAGTTTCCTGTGAGAGAGAAGAAATCAACCAAGCAACCACCACAACAGAGCGATTAGAGGGAGGGCAGGGAGATGGAGGGGGGAGGGAGGGCAGGGATATAGAGGGGGGAGGGGTGTAGGGCAGGGAGATGGAGGGGGGGGTACTGTAGGGCAGGGAGATGGAGGGGGGGGTACTGTAGGGCTGGGAGATGGAGGGGGGTGTAGGGCAGGGAGATGGAGGGGGGTACTGTAGGGCTGGGAGATGGAGGGGGGAGGGGTGTAGGGCAGGGAGATGGAGGCGGGAGGGAGGGCAGGGATATAGAGGGGGAGGGGACACTGTAGGGCTGGGAGATGGAGGGGGGTGTAGGGCAGGGAGATGGAGGGGGTACTGTAGGGCTGGGAGATGGAGGGGGAGGGGTGTAGGGCAGGGAGATGGGGGGGGGGGTGTAGGGCAGGGAGGGGGGGGTACTGTGTATAATGTAAGTCTGATCCTGTCTGGAACATCTTACGTTCATCCACATAAGCAAAATGAGGAACCATAGCGAGAGCTAGTCTTAGTAAAACAGGCCCCAAATGTTAAAGCACGATGTTTCTGTCATAAAGTTATGGACCAGCAGCTTTAGTATAAAAGAGACATCCAAGTCACTGTAAAACCAGACGTTAGAAGTTAGACTCATTTGATGAGTGCTTGTTTTATTGTGCCAGCTTGGAAAAGCAAGAGTTCAGCGGTAAACATTTCTACTAATAACAGGTACCCATTTTGAAGAAAACCTCCATCAGTTTGTTAATTATTTGTTATGAAGGGACAACAGGTTCTTAGCTAGGTTATCGTTGTAACATAAGGACCACATTTCACTCCCATTACATTCTAACATGTAAGAATATTTCTTAGAGTAACATTGCATTGTTTTATGTGACAAGGATTTGGTACATCATAAATAGCTGATGAGGTGTGTTTGTGGTTTAAAGAGAATATTACCAGTACCAGTTGTGACTAGCTCACATAATATAACCAGTACCAGTTGTGACTAGCTCACATAATATAACCAGTACCAGTTGTGACTAGCTCACATAATATAACCAGTACCAGTTGTGACTAGCTCACATAATATAACCAGTACCAGTTGTCACTAGCTCACATAATATAACCAGTACCAGTTGTGACTAGCTCACATAATATAACCAGTACCAGTTGTGACTAGCTCACATAATATAACCAGTACCAGTTGTGACTAGCTCACATAATATAACCAGTACCAGTTGTGACTAGCTCACATAATATAACCAGTACCAGTTGTGACTAGCTCACATAATATAACCAGTACCAGTTGTGACTAGCTCACATAATATAACCAGTACCAGTTGTCACTAGCTCACATAATATAACCAGTACCAGTTGTCACTAGCTCACATAATATAACCAGTACCAGTTGTCACTAGCTCACATAATATAACCAGTACCAGTTGTCACTAGCTCACATAATATAACCAGTACCAGTTGTCACTAGCTCACATAATATAACCAGTACCAGTTGTCACTAGCTCACATAATATAACCAGTACCAGTTGTCACTAGCTCACATAATATAACCAGTACCAGTTGTCACTAGCTCACATAATATAACCAGTACCAGTTGTGACTAGCTCACATAATATAACCAGTACCAGTTGTCACTAGCTCACATAATATAACCAGTACCAGTTGTCACTAGCTCACATAATATAACCAGTACCAGTTGTCACTAGCTCACATAATATAACCAGTACCAGTTGTCACTAGCTCACATAATATAACCAGTACCAGTTGTCACTAGCTCACATAATATAACCAGTACCAGTTGTCACTAGCTCACATAATATAACCAGTACCAGTTGTCACTAGCTGTCACATAATATAACCAGTACCAGTTGTCACTAGCTCACATAATATAACCAGTACCAGTTGTGACTAGCTCACATAATATAACCAGTACCAGTTGTCACTAGCTCACATAATATATACCAGCTCACATAATATAACCAGTACCAGTTGTCACTAGCTCACATAATATAACCAGTACCAGTTGTCACTAGCTCACATAATATAACCAGTACCAGTTGTGACTAGCTCACATAATATAACCAGTACCAGTTGTGACTAGCTCACATAATATAACCAGTACCAGTTGTCACTAGCTCACATAATATAACCAGTACCAGTTGTCACTAGCTCACATAATATAACCAGTACCAGTTGTCACTAGCTCACATAATATAACCAGTACCAGTTGTGACTAGCTCACATAATATAACCAGTACCAGTTGTGACTAGCTCACATAATATAACCAGTACCAGTTGTCACTAGCTCACATAATATAACCAGTACCAGTTGTGACTAGCTCACATAATATAACCAGTACCAGTTGTGACTAGCTCAAGGAATCTAATTAGATGACTACATGGCAGTTCCAGAGTAATGAGTGTTTATCAAGAGTGAAGGAAAAAAATCACCATGTGTAGACGACTAAATAATGGTCTGTATGGAGAAATGCTGGATGCAGGAGAAAAGTAAAACAATTATCTGTATGCTTTATCCTCTTTCCTTTATGTATACAGGAGACTGGGACAATGGCAAACGAGACAAAGATAAACAGACAACGGTTTAAGGGTCGGTAAATATCATGTCTGAACAAGTACTATGCTTGTGAGATTTGTTCCACACACAATTGTCCGGGAGGAAAGAGGAATGTTTTCTGCCCACCAAACCCAGCACAGTGTTACGTCACTTTAAAGAAAAGAGTCTTGAAGAGAAAAAAATAAAGGTAATCATGTTTTGTTCCATTACGCTAGACTTTAACGATACACGATTACACTATAAATTAAATCAATATTTAGTCATAGTTGCTCTTGATTACTAGAGCCAGCAGGTGTCTTTCAGCTATGCTCCTATCAGCAGATATATTGATAAACGTATAAGGTGGGAAAATATCTCTTCTTTCTAAAAGACAAATACTGCGAGGCTATACTGCCTGTCCAGCCATAGCCCTACCCCCTCCCTAATTAAACATGATGCCCGTAGTCTGGAGACTGCCTGCTAGTTAGCTCCTCCCTAATTAAACATGATGCCCGTAGTCTGGAGACTGCCTGCTAGTTAGCTCCTCCCTAATTAAACATGATGCCCGTAGTCTGGAGACTGCCTGCTAGTTAGCTCCTCCCTAATTAAACATGATGCCCGTAGTCTGGAGACTGCCTGCTAGTTAGCTCCTCCCTAATTTAACGTGATGTCCGTAGTCTGGAGACTGCCTGCTAGTTAACTTACTTATTCAAAACCATGTCTGTGGAATTAATTATTGAAATCAGTGGCCAGCGTTCTTCTGCATAATGTATAAACAAACACAAATGCAGTTAATGTGCTATTCAATCTGCTGTCTGTACTCAGTAAACCAAAGGGTGGCTTCCTTTATAGAACAAGACAAAGAGGAACGTTTGAAACATATGACTTTTGGTGTTCCTACTGGTAAATGTGCGTTAATGTTTGTGGTTTTCCAATTGGATCAGGGTGTAATTAGTTAAAGCTGTAAATTAATTGATTTGTTTGTTGTTAACCATATCTATGGGACTGAATAATTGAGATCGACTTGGCGGACATTTCTGCAATAAATGGTAGAGTCCTTTGAAGAACGACTAGATTTATCGGAAAAGATTAGCAAGCATTACTTCATTTTCCCGCTAATTTTTATGTGTTAATGTTCAAGTTTTTGCATAATAACGAAAAAAAATCTAAATCAAATTCGAAATGATCTGTATAGTCGGCGTGGGGAAGTTGGATATGATTTACGGGGCCCAATAGGACCCCCACTGATCGTGATAATGTCAATGTAGTCTATAAGTGAGGTGGTCTGTGAAGGGGTCTGTGAGGGTGTCTGTGAGAGGAAGTCTGTGAGAGGGTGTCTGTGAGAGTGGGTCTGTGAGAGGGGGTCTGTGAGGGGGTCTGTGAGGGGGGCTGTGAGGGGGTCTGTGAGGGGGTCTGTGAGGGGTCTGTGAGTTGGTCTGTGAGGGGGGTCTGTGAGTTGGTCTGTGAGGGGGGGCTGTGAGGGGGTCGTATTCCATTATGGAGGCCGTATTTCAGTATGGAGGCCGTATTTCAGTATGGAGGCCGTATTTCAGTATGGAGGCCGTATTTCAGTATGGAGGCCGTATTCCAGTATGGAGGCCGTATTCCAGTATGGAGGCCGTATTCCAGTATGGAGGCCGTATTCCATTATGGAGGCCGTATTCCATTATGGAGGCCGTATTTCATTATGGAGGCCGTATTTCATTATGGAGGCCGTATTTCATTATGGAGGCCGTATTTCAGTATGGAGGCCGTATTTCAGTATGGAGGCCGTATTTCAGTATGGAGGCCGTATTTCAGTATGGAGGCCGTATTTCAGGATGGAGGCCGTATTTCAGTATGGAGGCCGTATTTCAGTATGGAGGCCGTATTTCAGTATGGAGGCCGTATTTCAGTATGGAGGCCGTATTTCAGTATGGAGGCCGTATTTCAGTATGGAGGCCGTATTTCAGTATGGAGGCCGTATTTCAGTATGGAGGCCGTATTTCAGTATGGAGGCCGTATTTCAGTATGGAGGCCGTATTTCAGTATGGAGGCCGTATTTCATTATGGAGGCCGTATTTCATTATGGAGGCCGTATCAACCCAGCATTCGCATATATTACATGAAACATGTTACTAACTTGTAAATAGTGATTATGTTCAGTTTGAACGTCTTTGTAGTGCCATGATATCAACATTTCCTTAATGACTCTTGATCATATTAACGATCATGCCTAACCTTAACCCTAAGTTATTTAACCGTTAATCGTCAATGTTATTTGTACGTTTAGGACCAACATATACGAACGAAACCCTAAGCGTTAGCTTGTTTGTGGCCGTTGTATTGTCCAAGTACAAACGTTCATAACAAGACGATCAATTTGGGTTGCCAAACGAACAAAGCTGGAGTCGTTGTAATGCTGTTTGTATGGCAGTCCAAATATTCACTAATGTTGTCTAAATGCATCTAATAATGACACGTTTCTATCTACACGTTTATTTTTCCGGTCTACTGCTCAGAACTTGCACATGACAGGGCGTCTAACACAGAACAGATGGAGGAGCGTTAATCGTGCCAGCTCTTTAAGAAATGTGAGATTTGAACACACACGTTCACAATCAGCACGACAAGTCGTCCGATCTTTGTGCTGCGTGGGTTCCAAATTCATTTCGCTGGAATGTTAGTTTAGTATGAACTCTCCTGTCATGCCTGCTGTGAACCGAGGAAGGCCCACACACACTGGGTTCCCCCTTCTCCAACTCCATTTTCCCGTTCCCCACCACACACACACTGGGTTCCCCCTTCTCCACCTCTTATTTTCCCGTTCCCCACCACACACACACTGGGTTCCCCCTTCTCCACCTCTTATTTTCCCGTTCCCCACCACACACACACTGGGTTCCCCCTTCTCCACCTCCATTTTCCCGTTCCCCACCACACACACACTGTGTTCCCCTTCTCCACCTCTTATTTTCCCGTTCCCCAGCCCACACACTGGGTTCCCCCTTCTCCAACTCCATTTTCCCGTTCCCCACCACACACACACTGGGTTCCCCCTTCTCCACCTCTTATTTTCCCGTTCCCCAGCCCACACACTGGGTTCCCCCTTCTCCAACTCCATTTTCCCGTTCCCCACCACACACACACTGGGTTCCCCCTTCTCCACCTCTTATTTTCCCGTTCCCCACCACACACACACTGGGTTCCCCCTTCTCCAACTCCATTTTCCCGTTCCCCACCACACACACACTGGGTTCCCCCTTCTCCACCTGTTATTTTCCCGTTCCCCAGCCCACACACTGGGTTCCCCCTTCTCCACCGGTTATTTTCCCGTTCCCCAGCCCACACACTGGGTTCCCCCTTCTCCACCTCTTATTTTCCCGTTCCCCAGCCCACACACTGGGTTCCCCCTTCTCCACCTCTTATTTTCCCGTTCCCCAGCCCACACACTGGGTTCCCCCTTCTCCACCTCTTATTTTCCCGTTCCCCAGCCCACACACTGGGTTCCCCCTTCTCCACCTCTTATTTTCCCGTTCCCCAGCCCACACACTGGGTTCCCCCTTCTCCACCTCTTATTTTCCCGTTCCCCAGCCCACACACTGGGTTCCCCCTTCTCCACCTCTTATTTTCCCGTTCCCCAGCCCACACACTGGGTTCCCCCTTCTCCACCTGTTATTTTCCCGTTCCCCAGCCCACACACTGGGTTGCCCCTTCTCCACCTCCATTTTCCCGTTCCCCACCACACACACACTGGGTTCCCCCTTCTCCACCTCCATTTTCCCGTTCCCCACCACACACACACTGGGTTCCCCCTTCTCCACCTCTTATTTTCCTGTTCCCCCCACACACTGGGTTCCCCCTTCTCCACCTCTTATTTTCCCGTTCCCCACCACACACACACTGGGTTCCCCCTTCTCCACCTCTTATTTTCCCGTTCCCCACCCCACACACACTGGGTTCCCCCTTCTCCACCTCTTATTTTCCCGTTCCCCAGCCCACACACACTGGGTTCCCCCTTCTCCACCTCTTATTTTCTCATTCCCCACCACAAACACACTGGGTTCCCCCTTCTCCACCTCTTATTCTCCCGTTCCCCAGCCCACACACACTGGGTTCTCTCTTCTCCACCTCTTATTTTCCCGTTCCCCACCACACACACACTGGGTTCCCCCTTCTCTACCTCTTATTTTCCCGTTCCCCACCACACACACACACACTGTGTTCCCCCTTCTCCACCTCTTATTTTCCCGTTCCCCAGCCCACACACACTGGGTTGCCCCTTCTCCACCTCCATTTTCCCGTTCCCCAGCCCACACACTGGGTTCCCCCTTCTCCACCTCTTATTTTCCCGTTCCCCACCACACACACACACACACACTGGGTTCCCCCTTCTCCACCTATTATTTTCCCGTTCCCCAGCCCACACACTGGGTTGCCCCTTCTACACCTCTTATTTTCCCGTTTCCCACCACACACACACTGGGTTCCCCCTTCTCCAACTCCATTTTCCCGTTCCCCACCACACACACACTGGGTTCCCCCTTCTCCGCCTATTATTTTCCCGTTCCCCAGCCCACACACTGGGTTCCCCCTTCTCCACCTCTTATTTTCTCGTTCCCCACCACACACACTGGGTTGCCCCTTCTCCACCTGTTATTTTCCCGTTCCCCAACACACACACACTGGGTTCCCCCTTCTCCACCTCTTATTTTCCCGTTCCCCACCACACACACACTGGGTTCCCCCTTCTCCACCTCTTATTTTCCCGTTCCCCACCACACACACACTGGGTTCCCCCTTCTCCACCTCTTATTTTCCCGTTCCCCAGCCCACAGACCTCTTCTGCTTACAGCAGTCTGGAGACAAGCGTCTTCCCAACAGGCAAAACCCAGGGGGTGAGTGGTAGTTACGAGCATTTCTGAGGAAAACCACATTCCCACAGTTGGACGGATGACTCTTCTGGCCCAGGGTTGAGATTCTCTCTCCAGACTTTATATTCTCAATACCACCTTGGATGAAAGAGTCTTGACATTAATGTAGCTTCTCTTTCTTGCCGGTTGGTATATGTACTCGTCCATTGAAGACGCCATTTGATTTGAATTACGATGTTTATGCGAACATATGGCATGTGTTATGATTATGTGTTTTACCATGATAGACCTGGCCTCTTGATACTGTCTCTAGCTAATACAAAACATTTGCGAAAAATTGGCCTGGCATTGTGTCACCGTACGACTGGAGTTGGTGTGCGTTCTGTACTTGGATATATTATCCAGTAAGTCTTCTGTTGTTATAACAGACAGCTGGCTGATAAATGGGTTTGTCTCAAACTTTTTGAATAATTGATAACCCAACAGAGATTTTACACTAACCGTAAAACCAAATGTTTGTCCCTAACCAAAACAGGGATTTAATTTCTGTGATTTTTGAAAGTATAACACGCATCTGTTTACGTAGAGCGGTGTAGCTCACCAATGACAGCATCTATCTGTTTACGTAGAGCGGTGTAGCTCACCAATGACAGCATCTATCTGTTTACATAGAGCGGTGTTGCTCACCAATGACAACATCTACCCGTTTACGTAGAGCGGTGTAGCTCACCAATGGCAGCATCTATCTGTTTACGTAGAGCGGTGTAGCTCACCAATGGCAGCATCAACCCGTTTACATAGAGCGGTGTAGCTCACCAATGACAACATCTACCCGTTTACGTAGAGCGGTGTAGCTCACCAATGACAGCATCTATCTGTTTACGTAGAGCGGTGTAGCTCACCAATGGCAGCATCAACCCGTTTACATAGAGCGGTGTAGCTCACCAATGACAACATCTACCCGTTTACATAGAGCGGTGTTGCTCACCAATGACAACATCTACCCGTTTACGTAGAGCGGTGTAGCTCACCAATGGCAGCATCTATCTGTTTACGTAGAGCAGTCTAGCTCACCAATGGCAGCATCAACCCGTTTACATAGAGCGGTGTAGCTCACCAATGACAGCATCTACCCGTTTACGTAGAGCGGTGTAGCTCACCAATGACAGCATCTACCCGTTTACGTAGAGCGGTGTAGCTCACCAATGACAGCATCTATCTGTTTACGTAGAGCGGTGTTGCTCACCAATGACAACATATACCCGTTTACGTAGAGCGGTGTAGCTCACCAATGACAGCATCTACCCGTTTACGTAGAGCGGTGTAGCTCACCAATAACAGCATCTACCCGTTTACGTAGAGCGGTGTAGCTCACCAATGACAGCATCTATCTGTTTACGTAGAGCGGTGTAGCTCACCAATGGCAGCATCTATCTGTTTACGTAGAGCGGTGTAGCTCACCAATGACAGCATCTATCTGTTTACGTAGAGCGGTGTAGCCCACCAATGGCAGCATCTATCTGTTTACGTAGAGCGGTGTAGCTCACCAATGGCAGCATCTATCTGTTTACGTAGAGCGGTGTAGCTCACCAATGGCAGCATCTATCTGTTTACGTAGAGCGGTGTAGCTCACCAATGACAACATCTATCTGTTTACGTAGAGCGGTGTAGCTCACCAATGGCAGCATCTATCTGTTTACGTAGAGCGGTGTAGCTCACCAATGGCAGCATCTATCTGTTTACATAGAGCGGTGTAGCTCACCAATGACAACATCTATCTGTTTACATAGAGCGGTGTAGCTCACCAATGACAACATCTATCTGTTTACGTAGAGCAGTGTAGCTCACCAATGGCAGCATCTACCCGTTTACATAGAGCGGTGTTGCTCACCAATGACAACATCTACCCGTTTACATAGAGCAGTGTAGCTCACCAATGACAACATCTATCTGTTTACGTAGAGCAGTGTAGCTCACCAATGGCAGCATCTACCCGTTTACATAGAGCGGTGTTGCTCACCAATGACAACATCTACCCGTTTACATAGAGCAGTGTAGCTCACCAATGACAACATCTACCCGTTTAAGTATGCTTTTAACAGACTCTGTAAATGTAATAAGAATATACATTTGTAAAGCTTTAAAGCAGATGGTTTGTTATAGGAACCAGAAGCGTATGGTGGCCATAGAGGCCCATGAGAGAATCACAGCCCTCTAGATATTTGTGTTTCTTGTTTGCCTCCCAATTACAGGCAGATGTCTTGTGTTGCCCTTATTGGGGAGCCTATTTAGTTTGTGTGTGTGAAGGCCACTTTGGTTCATTGATCTCTGTTGCTGTGTTTGAGTCACATGCAGCGTTTGAGTTATGTGCTGCATTTCTTTGATTTGTTGATTTTGGAAGTATGTTTCAGAAAAGCTTTAAGAACATGCCTTAGGGCACGGGTGTCAAACCGGTTCCACGGGGGGCCTAGTGTATGCAGGTTTTTGGGTTTTCATTTAAATTAGTTCCCAGTTCAGACCTAAACAACCAGTAGAGGGTAGAACCTTACCAATTAGTGACCTAATTAATCAATCAAGAACAAGGTGAGTGCAAAAACCTGCATACACTAGGCCCTCCATGGAACCGGTTTGACATCCCTGCCTTAGGGCTTTGTGACAATAAGCTTTTACATACACTATTCCATTAATGTGATGAAAACTGAACAATCACACTCACATAGTGGTTGACAACTAATTCCTTCACATGTTTGAGCAATCACTGAACTGCAAGTTAGACAGAAAGCTAATATCTGCCTCCACCATTTCAGAACCATTTGACCATAAATCATCTATTCATATAAGCTACAATGATGAAAATGTTCACAACCAAAGTTTCTGTTGTGTTAACAGTTTATCACAATTAACCTCCAGCTAGTTAACATTTAGCAGAGTTTAACATTATGGAGAATTTGCTAAAACCGCAACCATGTCGTTTTAGAAAGGGTTTTTATTAGTTGACATTTTTATGGGAAGCCTGGCTTACTTTAGCTGATCAAAGACTTAATGTTTGAAAGGACAAACGCAAGTTTCTTGGCTACACATACTTCAACAGAAATGCAGCTTTAAGTGTCGCCATAACCTTCTTTTCTCAAGCGTGAACGCTGTGTAATGACAATGATTTTTAGATTGTTGGATTTGAGCAAAATAAGGGAAGTAGTAATATAATTTTCTTGCTGAAATAAACAGTTATCTAGCAAAATCAATAAAATTCAAATGTCACTATATTTCAGTTGTGCTGTCATACACCTGTAAAAAAAACTTGACTTCTTATGATTTTGAAAAAGTTATATATGAAGGGATTTGTAATTAAATATTCCAACATTCACATGTGAGTCAGTTTCTCAGAATGTTCAGATTTCTGTAATGTTTTGTCAGTTATTTGAAAATATTGTTGGTTTAGTCATTTGAATGAATTCTGACCTGATCTTCTGTTTTCATAACTGAAAGCTCAAACATAAGTTTTCTTTCATATACTGCAGCATGGAACCAAAAAAATGTCCCCAACTTTCCAACCCCTTTTTCTATTTGTTGGTATAGAAACAGAAATAAATAAATGTATTTGTATTTCACCAATTCCAAACATTTAATTTGATTTTAAACACTATAACATCCGAAACCTTGTAATACTATGTTTGTACTCATCACCTTAAATATTAATATTTCACACAAACTTAATGATAAAAGGTTAATGTACAGTTACCTTTTGCCACATTTCATGGTTTGGTTTTGTCTCCACGTGTTGAGAAAAATGGTCCAGTCACATACAAGAAGTGAAACATATTCTCATATCTCTGCCTGCAGGGACAGCAAACACTAAAGACATGTCACTATGTATTTGTGTTGTTGCTCTTTAGGCCTTGTGAAGTATTTGTGTATTGGTGGATCTGATGTTTAGCTCTTGAACGTCCTCCTACAATTACCTCTCGGATAGACAAACCGCAGAAATGAGAGACAAACAGATAAAAAGACAAACTTAAAGAAGAAAGTCCGTTACCTCAGCTAGTGTTGTGGAAAATAACAAGATATACTATATAAGCACAATACTTATTTCTCTAGTATCCAGTTGAAATCTAGCAGGACCGGAGTAATTCGCCCACTCCTTGATGCCTGGCCTGGTGACTCCTGGCTCTCCTTCTTCAAATTCCACCTAGTTGCGTTCCAGACCAAGCTTCTACCTGACTATTACTGTTGTATCTGCCCACAGACCACCTGGTTGCAAATGTCCGTTTGATTGTGGAGCTGGATTGTTGAAAGACTCAGCCCATAGGTATTTATTGACCTGTTTTTCATGCAAAAATATTGATATGGTCCATAAAGGTCAGGGTTATATTCTTCTCCAGCCAGAAGAGGAATCGCCATACTACAGCCTTTCTACAAATTTCTTTCTTGGTTCCAACCCTATATCGGAATTTCTCCTGGTCATTACGCATCCATTTCCTGTTGCTTTGTGGTTTCAGACTGGATATCTGATGAAGCACTTTGGGATAGATGCTAATTTGAAAGGGCATTTGATTTATGGACCAAAATTTTTACTCTGGGTCACAATGACTTCTGTCCAATGTCCCACTTGGAAGAGCATTTTATATTTTTCCATAACAAATATACTGCTAGCGTTTTTTCAGAACCTGTAAAAAATGAGTCTATAATTTCAATAATTGATATTGAGTCAGTCTTTTTAAATATATTTTCTAAATGTCAATGTACCATTTATAATTCAATAGAATTTGAGAAACAATCAAGGGTTTCAATACTTGCTAGCCACTGTATCTGTGTGAAGTTGAATGACTGTTTCGCTAGTCAAAACCTACTCTTAGTGGTGAGTGCTAAATGATAGCTCTGTGAAGGAAAGATTAAGCAAATTCAGTTTGACAATAATAATAATTCATCACATTTATATAGCGCTTTTCTGCTGAGAACTCAAAGCACTTTTACATGTATGGGGGAATCTCCTCAACCACCACCAATGTGCAGCATCCACCTGGATGACACAACGCCAGGCATATTGCGCCAGAACGCACACCAGCTTACTGGTGGAGACGGTGATGAAGCCAATTAGTATGGGGATGATTAGCAGGCCATGGTGGACAGAGGACAAATTTGGCCAGGATGCCGGGGTTACACCCCTACTCTTAAGGAAGGACATCTTGGGTTTTTTAATGACCTAACGTCTCATCCGAAGGACAGTGCTTTTTGACAGCATAGTGACCCCGTCACTATACTGGGGCATTAGGATGTTTTTTCCAGGAGGTCTCCAATCCAGGTACTGACCAGGCTCACCCCTGCTTAGCTTCAGCGGGCAACCAGTCTTGGGCTATAGGGTGATATGGCTGTTGCTTTAGTTTGACGCTAGGATGAAGTTGTATTTGACAATGAAGTTTGGAGTGATTATAGTGGTGGTACCGACAGACGAACAGAGACACGCTGACCTATACACGTAAACACAATTATATCCTGGGAGTATGCGGGCCTGAAGTCCTCATGGGCTTCAAGTTGGCTGTTACTTCCTGAACATGGGTTTGTCTTTGCTTGTTTTAGACGCATCCGTCACAAGTCATGAAACAAGTCTGTAGTGTAAAAATCCTATAGCCTCTTCCTGGTACCACAATTGTCTGTAGCCAGCTGCTAGATGTCCTGTCACCCTTCAACCTTTTTGAGTGGGTGCTCAGAATGTTCTGTGTTTTTTAGTAAGTGACAGGGCAAATAAAAATATTCATTTCTCACAAGGTAAAAGTTTATCTATTGAAAACAGACATGGTGTAATTTCCAGGTGTCTGCAGCATTAATGTTGATATTTAGATACTTCAGATAAACCGCTTGTAGGTTTATTTTACCAATGCTTATCTAATCTAGGACTTATGTTCGTGGAAGATTAAATAATAAACCATGTTCTGAAGCTAGCTCTATATAACGAAGCTAAAACTGACCACGGTTTACTAAAGGGTTAACCATGTTCTGAAGCTAGCTCTATATAACGAAGCTAAAACTGACCACGGTTAACTATAAGGTTACCCATGTTCTGAAGCTAGCTCTATATAACGAATCTAAAACTGACCACGGTCAACTAAAGAGTTAACCATGTTCTGAAGCTAGCTCTATGTAACGAAGCTAAAACTGACCACGGTTTACTAAAGGGTTAACCATGTTCTGAAGCTAGCTCTATATAACGAAGCTAAAACTGACCACGGTTTACTAAAGGGTTAACCATGTTCTGAAGCTAGCTCTATATAACGAAGCTAAAACTGACCACGGTTAACTATAAGGTTACCCATGTTCTGAAGCTAGCTCTATATAACGAAGCTAAAACTGACCACGGTCAACTAAAGAGTTAACCATGTTCTGAAGCTAGCTCTATGTAACGAAGCTAAAACTGACCACAGTCAACTAAAGAGTTAAAACCATGTTCTGAAGCTAGCTCTATATAACGAAGGTAACGCTTGTCGAAATTAGCTTTGCTTACAAACATTGGCATTGAAACAATATCATATTTAGGGTTTTGGTGGGATATCACAGTTTAGCTATATACTCTAGTTCATAAATGTAACTAGAACTTGCGGATCTCCTCTTTATTTAGTAAATGTACCATAGAAGAAGGCTGTAGTGTTGGTACAGCAACCGGCCTATAACTACTTTCTCAGTAACACTATCAAAACAACTCCTCTTGTTATTTACCTACAAGTGTCTGGACACACACTACACCGCCCAAGCCTTTACATGTAACATAATCCTTGGTAATCCATGGGACACCCCCATGTAAGCTGCTATTGTTTCGTCATGTGTCATAGACCAGTTATTACGTTAAATGGCTGTGTGACCACCTGATACATGTCCTTCTGACAACTAAATATATGTTTTACTGACTGATTAGGTGTTACAGAGGGGACTGGGTATAATATATGACAAAGAATAGTCATTAGCAACTTCTCTGTAAGGATTTTAGTCTTAAGCTAAATCTTTTTTCCTGCCTCTATCCACAAAAGAAGTAAAGGATTCCCAATGTTTTTTCATCCAGTGATCTTCAAGTATAAACCAACTATAAACGTATATAACCTATTATGATTATTAATGGTTAAATGTGGTGAAATAAATACAAATAAAACAATCTATGTATGTTTTTATTAACTTTTATGGTTATATTAACTTTTATATTTGAATCAGTATGCTAATGTGGTGGGTTAAAGAATATTCTAACATCTAGCATCATAAAACATGTTTTTCCAAATACCATCTTACATCACTTTATTATAATAACATGAGCATTGATTCGGCTAACACATTAGCTTAAATTAGCCTACTCTTATTATAATACCATGAGCATTGATTCGGCTAACACAATAGCTTAACTTAGCCTACTCTTATTATAATACCATGAGCATTGATTCGGCTAACACAATAGCTTAACTTAGCCTACTCTTATTATAATACCATGAGCATTGATTCGGCTAACACAATAGCTTAACTTGGCATACTCTTATAATAATAACTTGAACAATAGCTTAACTTGGCATACTCTTATAATAATAACTTGAACAATAGCTTAACTTGGCATACTCTTATTATAATAACTTGAACAATAGCTTAACTTAGCATACTCTTATTATAATAACTTGAACAATAGCTTAACTTAGCATATTCTTATTATAATAACTTGAACAATAGCTTAACTTAGCGTACTCTTATTATAATAACTTGAACAATAGCTTAACTTAGCATACTCTTATTATAATAACTTGAACAATAGCTTAACTTAGCATACTCTTCAAAACACCACAGACCCTTTCAATGGAATATCATGTGGCTGACTCTAGCCGTCTTCTCGTGCATTTGAATGATCAAACACACGCCACTTTTGACTCTACAATATCAGACATTTGATGATGAGTATAAGGAACAGGATGACGCAGAGACAGGAGAAGTGCAGGGATATAACGACCAGTATGTCGCCCAGCAGGCTGTTGTCTCCGGGTCTGGGCACGGGAGAAAGAGGTGGCATCTGGGGCATCTCACAGTAGACCCCGGTCCAACCCTGATAGCACTGGCAGGTGAACTTGTGCTTCATGTCCAGGATGTCATGATTGTTAAGATGGCCGCTCACATGGAAGCGGGGCCCCCGGGAGCCCTGGTTCCTGTGGATGCGGAAAAAGCGGGGGTTGAGGTGAAGGTACGCCCCAGAGTCGAGTGTTTTCCTCACACACTTGCCGTTTTTTTTGCACAAAGCTTTGCTGCACAGCTTGGCGGCCGAGGTGACGTTGATTACATAGTGACCTAAAGGACCGTCAATGTACTTCTTCACAGTCAGGCAATTCCTCTGGAGGTAAATGTACACAGACAGAGCACAAACACAGTAAGTGTATCATTTGTTTCAGTGAAAAATAGCTAACAGTCAATAGCTGCTAGTTTTGGAAATGGTACCTTAGCTTCTTTTACTTACAGTACCTTTATTGAATTCAGGTACTTATTATCCCATCACTTCTAATCTGAGTTTCTCTATCAATGTCCCTAAAACTGGAATTGTGGGAAACAAGGTTTTATATATATATTGGCCATCTAATACACAGAATAATTCTGCTAGGAATACCATAATTTACATATAGAAGGGATCTAGGATTTTTAAATTCTTCATATAAATCTCCATCCACTCTTGATTTATACGGGACCTCTGGTAAACAGGATGATTAGTGTCCCACAGAAACACCCTCTGTCCTTTTTCTGACAGCGACGCACCTCTGTCTGATATAAATCAGTCCTTATTCAAATGTCATAATCCCAGAAACCACAATGACTGTCCCGAAACATGAGACAGTGGGAACTGGCTGGAGGAAAATCTGCCTTAAATGTCCCACAATGAAACCAACTATCACGTCACTACATCACTTTAATTACCAGTTTGTTTGTTTTTTACTCACGTTCTCACTTACAGCTAAAACCTGGTAGTGATTATGGTTAGTGCATTGCTCAGGAACTGAAAAACAGATTATTCCCTAGTATTTTAAATAACCAGCCCTAACCAATCAAATATCCGAGACAGCATTTACAGTATACAGGTAATAACATGTTCATAAATTCCCCCAAAATCACTTTGGCAGGAATTTACACATTTGTCTATAATGTGGATCCTCAGTGAAACCCTCGTCTATGATCAAGATCTTCACATTTTATTTACGATTAGGTCTAGTTTTAGGATTAGGTCAGGTTTTAGGATTAGGTCTAGTTTTAGGATTAGTTTTTGGATTAGGCCTAGTTTTTGGAATAGGTCAAGTTTTAGGATTAGGTCTAGTTTTAGGATTAGGTCAGATTTTAGGATTAGGTCTAGTTTTAGGATTAGGTCAGATTTTAGGATTAGGTCAGGTTTTAGGACCGGGTCTAGTTTTAAGATTAAGTCAGGTTTCAGAAATAGGTCCGGTTTTAGAATTAGGTCTAGTTTTAGAATTAGGTCTAGTTTTAGGTCAGGTTTTAGAATTCGGTCTAGTTTTAGGATTAGGTCAGGTTTTAGCATATAGGTCAGGTTTTCTATATATATTGGTTACCTGGGTTCTATATATATTGGTTACCTGGGTTCTATATATATTGGTTACCTGGGTTCTATATATATTGGTTACCTGGGTTCTATAAATATTTGCTACCTGGGTTCTATATATATTGGTTACCTGGGTTCTATATTGGTTACCTGGGTTCTATATTGAACCTGGATTCGAGCATATATTGGTTACCTGGGTTCTATATATATTGGTTACCTGGGTTCTATATTGGTTACCTGGGTTCTATATATATATATGTTACCTGGGTTCGAGCATATTCAGAGGATCCCCAAAGCACCACTCCAGAGACACCAAGTGCAGCACTCTCTCCAATAGTGTGGACCAGGTCGCTCTAGGAGGAACAAGAAAAAACAACTTTCCAAACACTGTCATCAGACACTGTGAGATGAGGTCATGGACTTTTGGTCCTCCTCAGTGTTCGGGGGTTAAGCAGAGGGTTGCCATGGCAACAGGATGCCTGTGGTTCCTGTGGGTTTCCGTGAGGAACTGGAGTGAAGATAGTGTCAAATATGGGACACGGTGGACAGGGTCAATAGGTCACAGGAATGAGTAGTACAGAAATAGTGCTTATTTTAAATATTTAATTACTTCTACAGCATGTACTATTAATTAAATTGGTGGGGAAAATAATAATTATTTTTATTAGTTTATGATTGCACTGTGGTTCACATCGATAATACTTTTGTCGAAATAAAAATGAGCTCCGGGTGGAACTGGAGATATTTGTATCTGTACAGTCCAGGGCTGCGTTTCCCAAAAGCATCGTAAGCCTAAGTTGATCGTAAAAACGATCGTACGACTGATCTTAATATTACGGTCTGTTTCCCAAAAGCATCGTAACTTAAGTAGCACTTGAAAATCTCAGTAGAACTATGAGTGCTCTGGAGTAATCGTACATCCCCAAGTGCATCGTAAGAAGACAGAGTTATGAGGTCACCTGCAGGACAACCGGCAGATTTAGCCATGTGAGTATAATATAAGGTTTTGATTGTACTTATTGTACTTGTGTTTTGTTTAAATTAATAAATGAAAGGAAAAAAATGAAAAAGGGAAGAAAAAAATAGAAATACACATTTAAATGAAATAAATGAATAAAAAAATCATGCAAGAAGTAATGTGGGAAATATGCTTTAAAGACTGGGCAACATATGGATGAATTAAAAAAAGCTGTCAATGACTTGCTGACGTGCACGAAAACCAGCCATGTATTGGCCATCTGTTGGTTGACACCCACAGTGATCCGTCTCCCAATAACCTCACCTCTGAGAGGACCGTGAACGTGTAGGCATAGAACGGCCTGGAGTAGACAAACACAGGCAGAGTGTAGTCCGCGCGGGCAATGGACGCGATCCTCGTGGCCTCTTTGACGCGATAGTGGACGAACTTGACGGTGTTCGCGGAGGACTTGAGTTCGTAGTCCAGGTAGACGGAGGGGTACAGGGCCGTGCTCTCCCTCCAGAGCCACATCAGGTGGTCGTTGCGTACGTGCTCCACGTTGGGACACTCGCCCGTGTAGCGCCGCGGGTGCGTCTTGTACCCGTAGTTGTAGCAGTCGGGGAACAGGTAGAAGCCCCAGAGGCCGTCGGGCCGGCGACTGTCCGCCAGCAGCAGGGTGTTGTTCATGAACGCCTGTCCGGACCGCTCAAACGCCTCCTTGGCCTCGTTCTCCACCTTGCTCTCGGGCCAATCCGGGTGGAGCTTTCGCATCAGTTCCTTGGACTTGTTGCGGTAGATGTCCTTGGACCCCCAGTTGCGAACCCACTGGGGCCTCCAGTCCTCCCAGTCGATGACGCCCAGGCCTCGGAAGTCCTTGTGCGGTATGAGCTTGTCGATGTCAGCTCTGGCCTTGCTCAGGTGCTTGGACAGGCTCTGGTTCTGGGGCAGGCCTCCATTGATGGGATTCCCGGTGCTGGAGTAGTACGGATAATAGCCCAGGTGGCTGTGGTAGAAGATGGTGACATTTGGCCCGCTGAGGGTTTCATTAAGGTTGGCCACGATGTCAAAGACGCTAAGGTCCAGGTCCACCTTGAAGCGATGGCGGCAGGACTCAGTGGGCGCGTTCCAGACCACAAGGAATGGCCGGTGAGGAATCAGAGGAGCTCGGGAAGGCTTAGCCTGCTCCCCATTGGTCCCTACCCGATGACCAATCCACAAGGCCGCCAGCAGACAGCGGCCAATCAGAGCCATCCTCCCCAGGCCGCATGGATCAGTCAGTCATCCCTATAGCAACCGGGACAGGAAAACAGGAGGGATATCACCAGGCAGCCGTAAACACATCACAGGTTTCAGTGGACTGGGATAATACTTGGACCTGCTGAATGGACTTCCGGGTCAGTGGGTTGCCCTGGATTCCACAGTGTACAATGGTGCTTTGTTCTGCTCAGAGACAGATGCCACTGGACTGGCTGTGTTCTGGTCACGATCTGGCAACTCATGGACACAAATGCGTACGTTTATTTGACAACGGCGTGTTGAGATGGACTTTGTTTGTGAGACCACACACCTGAGAGCTATCTGAGCTTGAGCGTGTGCGTGAGCGTGTGCGTGAGCGTATGCGTGTGCACAATTTAAGCCCCTTAATTCACCGATGCCAGTAAAAACATTCATCATAACTTGTTGACACTCAGTCTTTCCTGAATAACGGCTTTCAGCTCCTGATGTTCATTGTCACATCTTCTTGCACTGTGTGGCCTCCCAAGACAGGAGAAACCATTACCGTGGGTTGACTTTGAGAGCGGCATGGAGGAACCACCATCAATTGTATCCACATCGAATACAGCACAGCAGAGAGACTTTAAACTCCTATTTTATGTAATCATACATATTTAATACTTGAAATAAACAATAGAGTTGTTATATGGGACCAATCTGTGCCATCCTGACGAGGGTGTTCATCGTTTTTTACGTCCCACAGATCGTTTCCCTCACATAAAGGTTTGTGTGAAGGCTCTTAGGATGTCCTCAAACAATAACTTCAGTGTCTCCTGGCCACTACAAAAAACACCCAATCAGACAACTGACTCCACATTTCAAAGCTTGTTTTTCCGTGCAGACATTTCCACATTTACCCTACGCACCCGAACAGGAGCCAAGTCTCTAGTCTGGGCCGATGGTCTCCAGATGCACATAGCTGTGGTGAACCTTTGGAAGCTAAACTTTCTCTCAATTCTCCAATGAGCTGACAAGGCTATTCTCCTAATCACTTTTCTGGTACAGTTTCCTTTGTCCTGGTGCAAATTGTTGTCGATGTTCAATCAGTCATTACAAAACCTGAAATAATCCTCCTGATATTAGTCAGTAATGTGGCAGAATTCTTCCATCGCTGGCTTTTATTCTTTTGTACATAGACACATAAATTATTTATTTTCTTTTTAACCATTGAACAGTTTATTTTAGTTTAGTTCCGTAAAAAGCTGTTAAGAAGTTTAAGTAAGTTCCTTGTGGATAGATTGTAGTAAGAAACATAAATATTTGTAGTTTTGTCTACTTGTGTGCAAATGCTGTAAATATGTGGGTAAATTATTTTCAGTTCATTTGTTTTGGACACTGCCTGTAGTCATTTGGAAAGTTTGAGGAAAACCTTAAAGATAATTGCCCCATCTCTGTGAAGTCAGTCTTTATGTCACAATTACGTTTGGTAAGACTGTGTGTGTGTTGTGTGTGTTCATATACTGTATATATGGGTGTGAGTGCAAAGGTCTGAGATCAGTACGCGCGCTTACAAATCCCCGGATCGTTCTGTTAACGCGTGAATACACTTCTGGGGAAGCTGAGATGACGTGAGGATAAACACAGAACGGGTTGTGTGGAAATAAAAGCAAACATGTGGAGACAGCAATCTTTACCACAGGACCAGAACAAATGAGTCAGACTCGTTCTCGCTTCTGCTGCATCCACTGCCAGTCAGCGTCCAGGAAGATGTGTTTATTGATGCTCTGTCCCTGTGATCTGCAGATCACAGGGAGGACAGACTTTTATTTTTCCACGTCCGTGCACGTGTGTCTTTGTGCTTATGTCTGCGTCTCTATCTCTGGGTCTGACAACTATTTTGTCTGGCTATTATTTTATGAAGGAACTCATTGTTGGCCAGCTACTGGCTTGATGTTCTGGCCCATCTCTAATTGACACTAGAACGAACACTGCTCTAATAACAGACTCTAGACAAGACAACTAGACAACTCGCACGTGCACACGCAAAACGTGCACACGCAAAACGTGCACACGCAAAACGTGCACACGCAAAACGTTCACAAGCGAAACGTGCACACACGGCGCTGCGCGAGCATGGCACTCTACCGCCCAAGAACAACGTGCTGGTCTGTCCCTGGGACATCATGTTCACATTTCTCTGCTTTCACATCGTGTGGTTTTTCTTTCCCCACTTTATTCTGGTGAATATAATTGCCATACGTGATGGTGGTTTTATCCCGCGGTAGCCTCCTTCACCACCACCTCCTAATGACCCTGCAACGCTTCTCAATGATCGCCAGATTTACGTTTTTATCACGTTGGAGACGCTCCAAGGAAACCCGCAGTTAGATACTAGTCTTTGTTCATTATCTTCAATGATCTGCATGGCCTTAAATTATACTAGTTAAACTAAATGCTCCCCAGAAATGTAACTAAACCCAGATCACTACCACTGACAAATAAACATTACTATTAGGATGATATAAAATGTCACAGACCTCTTTTTAAGTTCCTCCTGATCCAACCTTGTCACGAGGTTCCTGCAGAACCCGTCCAGATCCTCTGGAAACAACTCTGGTCTAATGACGAGTACCTCTTTCGTAGATGCCCATCTATTTGGGTGATTGGGGACCTGCAGGATGTTGTACTTGAGGTCTCCAGTGGGGCCAGCGATGTCCATCTTTTGTTAGCTTGGCTCCTCCTCAGTGACCTGGCTAACTGAGTGGAGGGCACAGATCGGGCACACGGGGCGGTGGGGGGGTGCTCTGCTCCTGCCACAGATGGGACCCACTTCTGCCAGTCTCTCTGCCCACAATCTCTTATAAACTAGATAATTGCCACACAAGTGCAATCTACATACAAACATATTCCACGTGAGAACATGAGGTTCGTTAGAGTGACCACAGTTGTAACAATGTCAGTATAATCAAAGACAATCTCATGATGGTTTTGGGTCGTTGTGGTGAACCTTACGGCAGAAATCACACTCAAAGTTCATCTTATTTTTACCAGTAGGGAAAACAGTTCTCACAGCAACTATTTCAGCAGCATTTTTAGAAGCGCAGAAACTGTGCAGCTGTAGAAATGCTAAAAATGTGCAGCTGTAGAAACACTGAAACTGTGCAGCTGTGGAAACGCTGAAATTGTGCAGCTGTGGAAACGCTGAAACTGTGCAGCTGTGGAAACGCTGAAACTGTGCAGCTGTGGAAACGCTGAAACTGTGCAGCTGTGGAGCTGGAAACGCTGAAACTGTGCAGCTGTGGAAACGCTAAAACTGTGCATCAGTAGAAACGCTGAAACTGTGCAGCTGTGGAACTGGAAACGCTGAAACTGTGCAGCTGTGGAAACGCTGAAACTGTGCAGCTGTGGAAACGCTGAAACTGTGCAGCTGTGGAACTGGAAACGCTGAAACTGTGCAGCTGTGGAAACTGCACACATGAAGAGAATTATATAGTTATTGAAATATACATTTAATAGGCTTTTTGTTTCAAGCGATTGTGGTCATTGTACGTTATTGTGCGGTCATTGACAAGAGCAGGTCATCCCCTAAATAGGTTTAACATACTTCAAACAACAAAATAATATTGGTACCTAGCAAACATCTTTGTTATACAAAAGTTAAACATTTTACATATTGCCCCCAGGGTGGTTCATTCAGAATTAGTCAAATGCCACATAATTAGGTTGGCTTTAACGTGTTCAGTCCAGTAACTGTATGAAAAGCAGAACATCAATGGCATGGTAATTAGATCAAGGATTTCTGAGGCGTTCAACATGAAATTACTCAATTGTGCTGGGAATTCTCTATTTGAATCAGGTCAATATGGTCAAATCATTAATTCACAGAATACAAATGGCACATCAGCATTCTTTTCTCCCTCTTCATGACAGGCAATCCATGTTCTCAATTGACTCTTCAAACTGACTGGAACCGAGACCTTCCAGTGATTCAACTAAAGCCGTGTCTACACCTCCATCTAGTGGTGAATTATTATAGTGCTCATCTCTCACCATGACCTCTGATATCTGTTCTACCTATTCTATCTAAATGTGTCTATGGTTAGTCCATGTTTATTGTATAAGAAAGTTTGTTGCAAATGTATGACCAGTTCACAATAAAAGCCCAGCGATTCCAAAAACTCAGGACAGTCGTGATCGAACACCATCTTTTCCCACTCCTCCCTCAACGGGGAAAGGTGTTCTGAAATCCCATCCAGCAGGGGACTAATAAAACTTTATGAACTAGGAAGTGTGCCAGGCCTGGCCTAGAAGGAGATTGGCCTAGAATGAGCCCATTAAAGATAAAGACCTTATTGTGCACACCATCTAGTTGTTTGGTTCCATTCATGACTGTAGCGTACAATCGTATTGTGATGAGAACAAATGAATATTCAGCAGCCCAAATACCGTCGTCACCACTTACAAATATGTGACCTACATTATCGGATGAGGGAATGTCAGTGTGGTTCTGTGTGAATGTGGGGAGCAGGCTATAGTCAGTGTGGTTCTGTATGAATGTGGGGAGCAGGCTATGGTCAGTGTGGTTCTGTATGAATGTGGGGAGCAGGCTATAGTCAGTGTGGTTCTGTGTGATTGTGGGGACCAGGCTATAGTCAGAGTGGTTCTGTGTGAATGTGGGCAGCAGGCTATAGTCAGTGTGGTTCTGTGTGATTGTGGGGACCAGGCTATAGTCAGTGTGGTTCTGTGTGAATGTGGGGAGCAGGCTATAGACAGTGTGGTTCTGTATGAATGTGGGGAGCAGGCTATAGTCAGTGTGGTTCTGTATGAATGTGAATGTGGGGAGCAGGCTATAGTCAGTGTGGTTCTGTATGAATGTGAATGTGGGGAGCAGGCTATAGTCAGTGTGGTTCTGTATGAATGTGGGGAGCAGGCTATAGTCAGTGTGGTTCTGTGTGAATGTGGGGAGCAGGCTATAGTCAGTGTGGTTCTGTATGAATGTGGGGAGCAGGCTATAGTCAGTGTGGTTCTGTATGAATGTGGGGAGCAGGCTATAGTCAGTGTGGTTCTGTATGAATGTGGGGAGCAGGCTATAGTGAGTGTGGTTCTGTGTGAATGTGGGGAGCAGGCTATAGTCAGTGTGGTTCTGTATGAATGTGGGGAGCAGGCTGTAGTCAGTGTGGTTCTGTGTGAATGTGGGGAGCAGGCTATAGTCAGTGTGGTTCTGTGTGAATGTGGGGAGCAGGCTATAGTCAGTGTGGTTCTGTATGAATGTGTGGAGCAGGCTATAGTCAGTGTGGTTCTGTATGAATGTGGGGAGCAGGCTATAGTCAGTGTGGTTCTGTGTGAATGTGGGGAGCAGGCTATAGTCAGTGTGGTTCTGTGTGAATGTGGGGAGCAGGCTATAGTCAGTGTGGTTCTGTATGAATGTGGGCAGCAGGCTATAGTCAGTGTGGTTCTGTATAAATGTGAGGAGCAGGCTATAGTCAGTGTGGTTCTGTATGAATGTGGAGAACAGGCTATAGTCAGTGTGGTTCTGTATGAATGTGGGGAGCAGGCTATAGTCAGTGTGGTTCTGTATGAATGTGGAGAGCAGGCTATAGTCAGTGTGGTTCTGTATGAATGTGGGCAGCAGGCTATAGTCAGTGTGGTTCTGTATGAATGTGGGGACTAGGTTATAGTCAGTGTGGTTCTGTATGAATGTGGGGACTAGGCTATAGTCAGTGTGGTTCTGTATGAATGTGGGGAGCAGGCTATAGTCAGTGTGGTTCTGTATGAATGTGAGGAGCAGGCTATAGTCAGTGTGGTTCTGTATGAATGTGGGCAGCAGGCTATAGTCAGTGTGGTTCTGTGTGAATGTGGGGAGCAGGCTATAGTCAGTGTGGTTCTGTGTGAATGTGGGGAGCAGGCTATAGTCAGTTTGGTTCTGTATGAATGTGGGCAGCAGGCTATAGTCAGTGTGGTTCTGTGTGAATGTGGGGAGCAGGCTATAGTCAGTGTGGTTCTGTATGAATGTGGAGAGCAGGCTATAGTCAGTGTGGTTCTGTATGAATGTGGGGAGCAGGCTATAGTCAGTTTGGTTCTGTATGAATGTGGGGAGCAGGCTATAGACAGTGTGGTTCTGTGTGAATGTGGGCAGCAGGCTATAGTCAGTGTGGTTCTGTATGAATGTGGGGAGCAGGCTATAGTCAGTGTGGTTCTGTGTGAATGTGGGGAGCAGGCTATAGTCAGTTTGGTTCTGTATGAATGTGGGGAGCAGGCTGTAGTCAGTGTGGTTCTGTATGAATGTGGAGAGCAGGCTATAGTGAGTGGTTCTGTATGAATGTGGGGAGCAGGCTATAGACAGTGTGGTTCTGTGTGAATGTGGGCAGCAGGCTATAGTCAGTGTGGTTCTGTATGAATGTGGAGAACAGGCTATAGTCAGTGTGGTTCTGTATGAATGTGGAGAGCAGGCTATAGTCAGTGTGGTTCTGTATGAATGTGGGGACCAGGTTATAGTCAGTGTGGTTCTGTATGAATATGGGGAGCAGGCTATAGTCAGTGTGGTTCTGTATGAATGTGGAGAGCAGGCTATAGTCAGTGTGGTTCTGTATGAATGTGGAGAGCAGGCTATAGTCAGTGTGGTTCTGTATGAATGTGTGGAGCAGGCTATAGTCAGTGTGGTTCTGTGTGAATGTGGAGAGCAGGCTATAGTCAGTGTGGTTCTGTATGAATGTGGAGAGCAGGCTATAGACAGTGTGGTTCTGTATAAATGTGAGGAGCAGGCTATAGTCAGTGTGGTTCTGTATGAATGTGGAGAACAGGCTATAGTCAGTGTGGTTCTGTATGAATGTGGAGAGCAGGCTATAGTCAGTGTGGTTCTGTATGAATGTGTGGAGCAGGCTATAGTCAGTGTGGTTCTGTATGAATGTGGAGAGCAGGCTGTAGTGAGTGTGGTTCTGTGTGAATGTGGAGAGCAGGCTATAGTCAGTGTGGTTCTGTATGAATGTGGGGAGCAGGCTATAGTCAGTGTGGTTCTGTATGAATGTGGAGAGCAGGCTATAGTCAGTGTGGTTCTGTATGAATGTGGGCAGCAGGCTATAGTCAGTGTGGTTCTGTGTGAATGTGGGCAGCAGGCTATAGTCTGTGTGGTTCTGTGTGAATGTGGGGAGCAGGCTATAGTCAGTGTGGTTCTGTATGAATGTGGAGAGCAGGCTATAGTCAGTGTGGTTCTGTGTGAATGTGGGGAGCAGGCTATAGTCAGTGTGGTTCTGTGTGAATGTGGGGAGCAGGCTATAGTCAGTGTGGTTCTGTATGAATGTGGAGAGCAGGCTATAGTCAGTGTGGTTCTGTGTGAATGTGGGGAGCAGGCCATAGTCAGTGTGGTTCTGTATGAATGTGGGGAGCAGGCTATAGTCAGTGTGGTTCTGTGTGAATGTGGGGAGCAGGCCATAGACAGTGTGGTTCTGTGTGAATGTGGGGAGCAGGCTATAGTCAGTGTGGTTCTGTGTGAATGTGGGGAGCAGGCTATAGTCAGTTTGGTTCTGTATGAATGTGGGGAGCAGGCTGTAGTCAGTGTGGTTCTGTATGAATGTGGGGAGCAGGCTATAGTCAGTTTGGTTCTGTATGAATGTGGGGAGCAGGCTATAGACAGTGTGGTTCTGTGTGAATGTGGAGAGCAGGCTATAGTCAGTGTGGTTCTGTATGAATGTGGGGAGCAGGCTATAGTCAGTGTGGTTCTGTATGAATGTGGGAGCAGGCTATAGTCAGTGTGGTTCTGTATAAATGTGGAGAGCAGGCTATAGTCAGTGTGGTTCTGTGTGAATGTGGAGAGCAGGCTATAGTCAGTGTGGTTCTGTATGAATGTGGGCAGCAGGCTATAGTCAGTGTGGTTCTGTGTGAATGTGTGGAGCAGGCTATAGTCAGTGTGGTTCTGTATGAATGTGGGGAGCAGGCTATAGTCAGTGTGGTTCTATGTGAATGTGTGGAGCAGGCTATAGTCAGTGTGGTTCTATGTGAATGTGGGGAGCAGGCTATAGTCAGTGTGGTTCTGTATAAATGTGAGGAGCAGGCTATAGTCAGTGTGGTTCTGTATGAATGTGGAGAACAGGCTATAGTCAGTGTGGTTCTGTGTGAATGTGGGGAGCAGGCTATAGTCAGTGTGGTTCTGTATGAATGTGGAGAACAGGCTATAGTCAGTGTGGTTCTGTATGAATGTGGAGAGCAGGCTATAGTCAGTGTGGTTCTGTATGAATGTGTGGAGCAGGCTATAGTCAGTGTGGTTCTGTATGAATGTGGGGACTAGGTTATAGTCAGTGTGGTTCTGTATGAATATGGGGAGCAGGCTATAGTCAGTGTGGTTCTGTATGAATGTGGAGAGCAGGCTATAGTCAGTGTGGTTCTGTATGAATGTGGAGAGCAGGCTATAGTCAGTGTGGTTCTGTATGAATGTGTGGAGCAGGCTATAGTCAGTGTGGTTCTGTGTGAATGTGGAGAGCAGGCTATAGTCAGTGTGGTTCTGTATGAATGTGGAGAGCAGGCTATAGTCAGTGTGGTTCTGTATGAATGTGTGGAGCAGGCTATAGACAGTGTGGTTCTGTATGAATGTGGGGAGCAGGCTATAGTCAGTGTGGTTCTGTGTGAATGTGGAGAGCAGGCTATAGTGAGTGTGGTTCTGTATGAATGTGGAGAGCAGGCTATAGTCAGTGTGGTTCTGTATGAACGTGGGGAGCAGGCTATAGTCAGTGTGGTTCTGTATGAATGTGTGGAGCAGGCTATAGACAGTGTGGTTCTGTATGAATGTGGAGAACAGGCTATAGTCAGTGTGGTTCTGTATGAATGTGGAGAGCAGGCTATAGTCAGTGTGGTTCTGTGTGAATGTGGGGAGCAGGCTATAGTCAGTGTGGTTCTGTATTGTGGGGAGCAGGCTATAGTCAGTTTGGTTCTGTGTGAATGTGGGGAGCAGGCTATAGTCAGTGTGGTTCTGTGTGAATGTGGGGAGCAGGCTATAGTCAGTGTGGTTCTGTATGAATGTGGAGAGCAGGCTATAGTCAGTGTGGTTCTGTATGAATGTGGGGAGCAGGCTATAGACAGTGTGGTTCTGTGTGAATGTGGGGAACAGGCTATAGACAGTGTGGTTCTGTATGAATGTGGAGAGCAGGCTATAGTCAGTGTGGTTCTGTGTGAATGTGGAGAACAGGCTATAGTCAGTGTGGTTCTGTATCAATGTGGGGAGCAGGCTATAGTCAGTGTGGTTCTGTATGAATGTGGAGAACAGGCTATAGTCAGTGTGGTTCTGTATCAATGTGGGGAGCAGGCTATAGTCATTGTGGTTCTGTGTGATTGTGGGGAGCAGGTTATAGTCACTTTGGTTCCAGGGGCATGTTCCTGATGCCTTCTGCTGTAGGATAGAAACTGTTCTTGTGGCGAGAGGTTTTGGTTCTAATAGACCTCTACCTTCTGCCAGAGGGGACAGTTCTGAATAGTCCATTTACAGGGTGAGAGAGATCAGCCCTAAACCTTGCTGCTCACCTCAGTGACCTGGAGGTGTGTAGGTCGCGTAGAGGGCAGATTGCAGTCTCACCACTGGACATGTTTATACTGTCTCACCACTGGACATGTCTACACTGTCTCCTGTCTCACCACTGGACATGTCTACACTGTCTCACCACTGGACATGTCTACACTGTCTCACCACTGGACATGTCTACACTGTCTCACCACTGGACATGTCTACACTGTCTCACCACTGGACATGTCTACACTGTCTCACCACTGGACATGTCTACACTGTCTCCTGTCTCACCACTGGACATGTCTACACTGTCTCCTGTCTCACCACTGGACATGTCTACACTGTCTCACCACTGGACATGTCTACACTGTCTTACCACTGGACATGTCTACACTGTCTCACCACTGGACATGTCTACACTGTCTCACCACTGGACATGTCTACACTGTCTCCTGTCTCACCACTGGACATGTCTACACTGTCTCCTGTCTCACCACTGGACATGTCTACACTGTCTCACCACTGGACATGTCTACACTGTCTCACCACTGGACATGTCTACACTGTCTCACCACTGGACATGACACTGTCTCACCACTGGACATGTCTACACTGTCTCACCACTGGACATGTCTACACTGTCTCACCACTGGACATGTCTACACTGTCTCACCACTGGACATGTCTACACTGTCTCACCACTGGACATGTCTACACTGTCTCACCACTGGACATGTCTCACCACACTGTCTCACCACTGGACATGTCTACACTGTCTCACCACTGACATGTCTACACTGTCTCACCACTGGACATGTCTGTCTCACCACTGGACATGTCTACACTGTCTCCTGTCTCACCACTGGACATGTCTCACCACACATGTCTACACTGTCTCACCACTGGACATGTCTACTGTCTCACTGTCTCACCACTGGACATGTCTACACTGTCTCACCACTGGACATGTCTACACTGTCTCACCACTGGACATGTCTACACTGTCTCACCACTGGACATGTCTACACTGTCTCACCACTGGACATGTCTACACTGTCTCACCACTGGACATGTCTCACCACACTGTCTCACCACTGGACATGTCTACACTGTCTCACCACTGGACATGTCTACACTGTCTCACCACTGGACATGTCTACACTGTCTCACCACTGGACATGTCTACACTGTCTCACCACTGGACATGTCTACACTGTCTCACCACTGGACATGTCTACACTGTCTCACCACTGGACTCTCTCACCACTGGACATGTCTACACTGTCTCACCACTGGACATGTCTACACTGTCTCCTCTCTCACCACTGGACATGTCTACACTGTCTCACCACTGGACATGTCTACACTGTCTCCTCTCTCACCACTGGACATGTCTACACTGTCTCCTCTCTCACCACTGGACATGTCTACACTGTCTCCTCTCTCACCACTGGACATGTCTACACTGTCTCACCACTGGACATGTCTACACTGTCTCACCACTGGACATGTCTACACTGTCTCACCACTGGACATGTCTACACTGTCTCCTGTCTCACCACTGGACATGTCTACACTGTCTCACCACTGGACATGTCTACACTGTCTCACCACTGGACATGTCTACACTGTCTCCTCTCTCACCACTGGACATGTCTACACTGTCTCCTCTCTCACCACTGGACATGTCTACACTGTCTCCTCTCTCACCACTGGACATGTCTACACTGTCTCCTCTCTCACCACTGGACATGTCTACACTGTCTCACCACTGGACATGTCTACACTGTCTCCTGTCTCACCACTGGACATGTCTACACTGTCTCACCACTGGACATGTCTACACTGTCTCCTCTCTCACCACTGGACATGTCTACACTGTCTCACCACTGGACATGTCTACACTGTCTCCTCTCTCACCACTGGACATGTCTACACTGTCTCACCACTGGACATGTCTACACTGTCTCACCACTGGACATGTCTACACTCTCTCACCACTGGACATGTCTACACTGTCTCACCACTGGACATGTCTACACTGTCTCACCACTGGACATGTCTACACTGTCTCCTCATGTCACCACTGGACATGTCTACACTGTCTCACCACTGGACATGTCTACACTGTCTCCTGTCTCACCACTGGACATGTCTACACTGTCTCACCACTGGACATGTCTACACTGTC
The DNA here is from genome assembly GCA_029465975.1 of Dallia pectoralis. Taxonomy (NCBI): domain Eukaryota; kingdom Metazoa; phylum Chordata; class Actinopteri; order Esociformes; family Umbridae; genus Dallia; species Dallia pectoralis. The sequence continues at coordinate 2,024,774 of CM055745.1, read as the reverse complement.
TCCTGTCTCACCACTGGACATGTCTACACTGTCTCACCACTGGACATGTCTACACTGTCTCCTCTCTCACCACTGGACATGGACCTGGACAGGGATTGGGGACGGTAGAGGTGTGTTGGGGACAGCCAGGATCCATTCTGCACTTCTTCCAGGACCATCATTTTGTGTGCGCCTGTTTTCTTGTTTTTTTTTACTTTAAATTCATCCTCTTCTGAGTGTAAAGCATTTGGCGCTCAGGATCTTAATGAAACTGGCATTGTCTCTGGCTAACTTTCTATTAGCTTTCAGTATATTTTATTATTTTGTCTAATTAACCAAACCTGAACGCTAGACTTCCCAAAACCCTTTTCTAATTTTCACACTTCCACTCTATCGCTTTGATAATATCAGAATTAGCTAATTAGCAAAGCATAAAATTGTGCCTGTTTTGTTTTGCAGAGAAACGACGTGACCCTGTGAATGGTATGTTGTCGGTTATTTTTTATTTGGTTTCTCTTACAAAGTCAGTTCATGTGTTGCAGAGGAACATAATGTGTATCGTAAAATGCAACGATCAGTCAAGCGACATGTAAGTATCTCGCACAAACACCACAACATGCATAGTAACACAAGCCATTGCACATTGACAGGCAGACTCGAAGTCTTAGCTCTTATTTGCATTGAGAAATGTATTTCAATTTACATGGCCGGTAGCATGTTTTGCGAAGGCAATACTATTATTTTCCGCAAACCTTTGTGGTTACGTGGAACGTTACGTGGGCCAAATAGAAATTAATGCTAAATATAAATATGTAAGATAATAGGAACAGTAATTTAGATTAGATTGTGACACTTAAATTAAGACACATTAATTAATTAATTACAAAGATTATTTGATTATGATATAGATTTTAGAAACTACTGTCGTAGTTTTACTGTCATATTTTCTTCCATTTTGGTACGCAAATAAGCTATGCGCTTAGATGAATAATTCAAAAGCGTTCCATGATCAGTTTGGCGTCTGTGTTTTCCAACTTGCTGGGCGTGCCAGGAAATGGAAGCACAATCTTTATGATCTACTCTGGCAAACACTTGAGATCACACACACTCCTTCGTGGGCACACAACAGTGACTTGTGAGGCCGACACATGATTGACACAATGGCTATGGTCATACTTACGTCATGCATACGTGCTGTCATACAGACCTTGCTGACAACCCGGAATATTCCAGAATGTTCCTCACTGTTTTGTGTGGCTATGCATCTGTGGGACCTATTCAAAAATCATCTAGGGTCAGAATATATGATGAACGTGGTATATAATATAGAGTATATATGATGAACGTGGTATATAATATAGAGTATATATGATGAACGTGGTATATAATATAGAGTATATATGATGAACGTGGTATATAATATAGAGTATATATGATGAACGTGGTATATAATATAGAGTATATATGATGAACGTGGTATATAATATAGAGTATATATGATGAACGTGGTATATAATATAGAGTATATATGATGAACGTGGTATATAATATAGAGTATATATGATGAACGTGGTATATAATATAGAGTATATATGATGAACGTGGTATATAATATAGAGTATATATGATGAACGTGGTATATAATATAGAGTATATATGATGAACGTGGTATATAATATAGAGTATATATGATGAACGTGGTATATAATATAGAGTATATATGATGAACGTGGTATATAATATAGAGTATATATGATGAACGTGGTATATAATATAGAGTATATATGATGAACGTGGTATATAATATAGAGTATATATGATGAACGTGGTATATAATATAGAGTATATATGATGAACGTGGTATATAATATAGAGTATATATGATGAACGTGGTATATAATATAGTTGTATGCTTTGTTCCGGTAGTCTGGAATCAGACCTGTTATTGACTGGTCGGTACTGAGCTGAGAAACACAAACCTCTAAAACCCACTCTGACACAGTCAGTGATGCATGTTATAAAGAATCAGGCCGACTTGAGATCTCGTTAAGCAACAGAACGCCGGCTGTTTTAATTAGCATGAGTGTTTGAACTGTTCGGTCTAATTGCTTAATCTCTATTTCCTCAACGAATCATGGGTACTGTGTGCGATTACACAGAACCGTGTGAAACATTAAGCACTGGTCGGACGATATGGACCATTGATTTGAATGTTTACACAAATATTGCCCAATTATTATTGACCCAACAGTCCAATTAGGTACAAACGTGTGTTTTGTTGTCACCCGAATCTAGGCCAATTTCCCCTTTTTCTCCTCTAGATGGCAGAATAGCTCTTTGAAATGGAATCCTGCCTCATTTAAATTGGTGTGACATTTTTATAATTTTACAGTCAGCGGTTGCACAGTGTAGTTGTAGTTTTGACACAACAGCAGACGGCAGCTATCCTCAGAAGATGCAATAGAACAAAAAACATGTACATGTAAACTGAGTTCTGACAGAGATGTTCTACCGGTCTCCATTTCTCTGTCCCAGTTAAATCATCTGGACCCTGAGCTGAATTTGTTCAACATGTGCAGTATTTCAGAAGCTCAGCTCAAAGACAAGAAGACGTCCATGGTCATCTATGACTTTATCGAGAAGAAAGGAGGCGTCAATGCTGTCAAGGACAAACTCAGCAGATCAGGTGAGCTCACCTGAACCACCTGGGTGTTGAACCACCATGGTGTCCCTGGTATCCAGGAACCCACCCAGATTAAACCCACCCAGAGTGAATTACCTGGAATATAATAGAACTGGGTCATTCCAGAAATTCCCAGTAGAGCTGAACGATCCGGGGGAAAAGATTACACCAATATTGTGATAATCAACAAAGACAAGGAATAAATAGTTGTATAGTATGACCAACACAATATTAGACAGATTAAACAAACTTCCAGCCTTGTAAACATGTAATAATTATCATGACAACATAAAGCACTGACAATTAAGCCTACATTAGGAGTAAACATTAATATAAGTCAGTAACAAATCAAAACAAACTAAAGTGCAGAAATATTAAACATAAATCTGTGGCTTTACCATACTCAGGATTTAGATAATTAGTCGCTGTAATTAAAATATGATATGTAAACATGTGGACAGTTTTTAAATCAATAAATACAAATATATTATCTTACTTCTTTCCAGTCAGTAACATAAAACACAAAGTGCAGATAACGGAGACTAAATATCTGCTAGCGACATTAGCAACGTTAGCGACATTAGCAGCGTTAGCAACATTAGCAGCGTTAGCAGCGTTAGCAACATTAGCAGCGTTAGCAACATTAGCAGCGTTAGCAACATTAGCATAGAAGGTTTTGGACAATACCTGATACTGCGCAGCATTTTCCTTTTTTAAGCTAAAATATTTCCTGAAACAGTTAGACGCAAACATTTCCCTAGTGTCAGGTTCTGTTGAGCCTGAGGCCATTGTACAACAGACGTGCCAAGGTGACACTTACTCTCCAGACTGTTCAATCTCGCGTGTCACATGACTAGAGTGTTATAGCATCCTTAGCAGGTAAAAAGAAGTCTTGTTTTATCATATTGCGATATTATAAATTAATTGTTCAGCCCTACTTCCCAGTCTTTTAAACACACCTCACTGATTTTTTGCGACTTCAACTTGACGCTCTTTCTTTATCTTTGTCTCACTCAGCCCCGCCCCCCCTCCCTTTCGAGGTGGCCCACCTCCCCCTCCCCCGTCATACAGCTCAAGTATGGCTCCTACACCTCCTCCTCCGCCGCCACACAGCCTAAGTCCTGCTCCCCCATCGTTGCGAGCTGCTTGAGGAGCCCCTCGACCACCTCCTCCCTCTCGGGCCCCAACCTGTGCCTCTCCCCCACCTCCCCCTACTTGTTCTGGTGCCCTGGGAGCCCCTCCGCTTCCTACTCCATCCCCACCAGAGGTAGCCACGGACAGCAGCCGCCTCCTACCCCTCCACCGCCCCTGGACCGCCGCCTCCTTCAGAGACGGACTGTGGTGTGGCACCTCCACTGCCGCCACAGGGTTCAGTGGTCAAGTCGGCCCTGCTGGAGCATATCCGTGTCAGCACAGGTGGAGCCCCCACCCACGGTTATGGAGGTGGAGCCCCCACCCACGGTTATGGAGGTGGAGCCACCACCCACGGTTATGAAGGTGGAGCCACAACCCACGGTTATGGAGGTGGAGCCACCACCCACGGTTAGGAAGGTGGAGCCCCCACCCACGGTTAGGAAGGTGGAGCCCCCACCAACGGTTATGGAGGTGGAGCCACCACCCACGGTTATGAAGGTGGAGCCCCCACCCACGGTTATGAAGGTGGAGCCCCCACCCACGGTTATGAAGGTGGAGCCCCCACCCACGGTTATGAAGGTGGAGCCCCCACCCACGGTTATGAAGGTGGAGCCACCACCCACGGTTATGAAGGTGGAGCCCCCACCCACGGTTATGAAGGTGGAGCCAACACCCATGGTTATGAAGGTGGAGCCCCCACCCACGCTTATGAAGGTGGAGCCACCACCACGGTTATGGGGCGCGATACGTTGCTAGACCAGATACGACAGAGCATCTGGCCGATAACCGTAAGTGTGCCCCCAGTTGCCTGGATATTCAAATAGCTTAACACAGGACACGTCCGTACACTCTAAGAGTGAGGACAAAGGTTGGAAAGCCAGGGTTTCATATTTTAATAACCGTTTAGACATCTTAGATGTAAGTTTTTTTTATTCGTATGCTTTGTCTTTTGCTGCTGTATGTTTTTCAGTGAGCCTGCCTTGTTGAAGTCACTGTACTAATAAAACCAGCACACTTTTCTGCATAATCTTGTATTTGTTGATAGAACATGCTAATGATGTTTTGGCTAAACATTTGATATTTTTGATTTTATAGCCTTTTACCAGGAGCAGTGAGAGGTAACTCACTTGCTTATCGTCAGAAAAACAGGTTTTTCACCTTAGCTGCCTGCGATTTTGACTTAGCATCTTTATGGTTGCTAATCATTATGTGTACCTGCTAGGACATTTTCACCATAATATAAGTTGTATAAATATTATACAATTGATTCAAAACAGGTGGGACGCATGTATAAAGCAACTTATTATGTCAATAAATAATGTAAATACTATCAATTACTAATGTCAATTAATAATGTAAATACGATCACTCATAGATTATTTCTATTTACATCAAATATTTTTGTCAAAATTGTCTTCATACTTGCTAATCTCTGGGGGGGGGGAGCTTGTTGTAAAATGTTGGGTTCTTCAGGGCACTTTTGTAGGTGGCGTCTGAAACTACTGATATCTGCAAATTTACTAAACATTTCTTGTGTCAGATTTTTTTAATGGAATATCTACATGAGCTAGTAGAGTCCCATTATCCTGTGTTCCAATGGAACGTTGTATTTCATTATTAATGGAACAATGTTAAATGGCAAATTGGTCATTAAAAAAAACTTTAAAAAAGCAATAACACTGCTCTTATTTCGACATGTTGAGTATCTGGGACATTAGTGATCCTGGATTATATTACAGGCTCAAAATGTCCAGAAACAAATTACTTTCTTGAGCGTCCCCCGGTACATAATGGAGCAAGAGGACAAATACATTAGTGTGTCTTGATAACCAGACGGCTCAGTGATCCTCAACTGGCAGCTTCATTAAATAGTACCCGAAAAACACCAGTCGAAAAACACCAGTCGAAACATCAACAGTGAAATGGCACATCTGAGATTCTAGCCTTTAAGGCAGAATTGCAAAGAAATAGAAGATTAAAAATCAGGGATGAAAACGGGTCAGGGGTGAAATAGGTGAGAAGGATATTACCCCTATAGGGGTGTCTGGGGGCATGCTCCCCCGTACAAAAATTTCAAATATTCCACATGTCAGGTAACGGTATTCCCCTACCTCCCAGTGAAGGAAACTGTTGATGCAATTGCGCTAATATTTTCAGGCACTCGCGCACCTGTTCGTAGTTCGCTAAATCTCTGGTACCTAATCACCCCACCCCGCCAAACAAAGATTTTCTCATCGAATCTACACGATTCACGTAGGTCACCTATTCTGGTTTCAAAATGGCAAATTTCACCGAAAGGTGAGTGATTTCCATGCCCCCCACACCAAATTGAAAATTCAAATAAACAACCGACAGCAGTGGTCTAACTTTCTGCTCTTTAATAAACTCAGATTTGTGATCGTATAGTCTATATGATCACAAATCTGAGTTTATTGTCGGTTGACCGAGCTATCAGAACTAGTTATAAGAACTAGTAAACAGAGTGAACATGAGGGCACCCGACTGTCTAAATGACCGAACTAACAGAACTAGATACGTAAACATGAGGGCACCCGACTGTCTAAATGACCGAACTAACAGAACTAGATACGTAAACAGAGTGAACATGAGAGCACCCGACTGTCTAAATGACCGAACTAACAGAACTAGATACGTAAACATGAGGGCACCCGACTGTCTAAATGACCGAACTAACAGAACTAGATACGTAAACAGAGTGAACATGAGGGCACCCGACTGTCTAAATGACCGAGCTAACAGAACTAGTAAACAGAGTGAACATGAGGGCACCCGACTGTCTAAATGACCGAACTAACAGAACTAGTAAACAGAGTGAACATGAGGGCACCTGACTGTCTAAATGAACTAACAGAACTAGATACGTAAACAGAGTGAACATGAGAGCACCCGACTGTCTAAATGACCGAACTAACAAGACTATATATGTAAATAGAGTGAACATGAGAGCACCCGACTGTCTAAATGACCGAACTAACAAGACTATATATGTAAATAGAGTGAACATGAGAGCACCCGACTGTCTAAATGACCGAACTAACAGAACTAGTAAACAGAGTGAACATGAGAGCACCCGACTGTTTAAATGACCGAACTAACAGAACTAGATACGTAAACAGAGTGAACATGAGAGCACCCGACTGCACACGGCAATAATACAGTGGAATGGAATAATCTACCGATCAAACCCCGCCTCCCGAAAGTTAGACACTGCCTCTGGAACGCAGTTAATGTACAAAAAATCTATTCAACAATAATAGTGATGCAGTTGAGTGTTTTTTCGCTCAGCCGAGTCCCCTCTGTTACTGTGTGGAGCAGCCTGTGTCAGTCCCCTCAGCCGAGTCCCCTCTGTTGCTGTGTGGAGCAGCCTGTGTCAGTCCCCTCAGCCGAGTCCCCTCTGTTGCTGTGTGGAGCAGCCTGTGTCAGTCCCCTCAGTCCCCTCTGTTGCTGTGTGGAGCAGCCTGTGTCAGTCCCCTCAGCCGAGTCCCCTCTGTTGCTGTGTGGAGCAGCCTGTGTCAGTCCCCTCAGCCGAGTCCCCTCTGTTGCTGTGTGGAGCAGCCTGTGTCAGTCCCCTCAGCCGAGTCCCTCTGTTGCTGTGTGGAGCAGCCTGTGTCAGTCCCCTCAGCCGAGTCCCCTCTGTTGCTGTGTGGAGCAGCCTGTGTCAGTCCCCTCAGCCGAGTCCCCTCTGTTGCTGTGTGGAGCAGCCTGTGTCAGTCCCCTCAGCCGAGTCCCCTCTGTTGCTGTGTGGAGCAGCCTGTGTCAGTCCCCTCAGCCGAGTCCCCTCTGTTGCTGTGTGGAGCAGCCTGTGTCAGTCCCCTCAGCCGAGTCCCTCTGTTGCTGTGTGGAGCAGCCTGTGTCAGTCCCCTCAGCCGAGTCCCCTCTGTTGCTGTGTGGAGCAGCCTGTGTCAGTCCCCTCTATTACTGAGTCCTCTCTGTTGCTGTGTGGAGCAGCCTGTGTCAGTCCCCTCTATTACTGAGTCCTCTCTGTTGCTGTGTGGAGCAGCCTGTGTCAGTCACCTCTTTTACTCTTTTCCCCTCTATCGACTCCTGAACGTCACTCACTCTATCAATTATCCACACTGAATTACTTAGCTTGAGTGAAGTGTTACAGTATTCTATTAAAAGTCTTGTACCCTGTGGTACACCTGACGTGCCAGTCACATTCACGTCATCAACACAAAAGACATTATTAGGTTTGTCTTGCAGTTTATTTCCAGCCTTATGAGTCTTGTCAAAATATCATCTCACACCATTTTAATATTTGATACCTACTGTAATTTCATAAAAAAATGTTTTAGAGCACTAACTTCAGTTCTATCTTTTTAATAAGAGTTGTATAATGAAACCTGCTATGGTGAAAAAACACATTCGCTCCCAACAAATGGAAGATTGTGACTCATTACGAACACTTACAAGAACAATACTGTGTTCAAATATAGGTCCAGGATGTTTCAATCAAGCTTTATTTTCTGGATTATATAAAAGCCTAGTTTTAAACCTGTTGTAAATCTGTAGGGTATTAATTAATTAATTATGTTTTTTCGGTCTCATCATTGTGACTGACAGTAGGCAGTTGGCGGTAAAGATTTAGAAACTGTCCAGATCTGAGTCATGCAGGACATTTGTTTGCTCTTAGTCTTATAGGAATTACATAAAATATTTGAAATAATTAATATTTTATATTTAATTATATCTATATCCTGCATACTAACCACAATATAAAACTGAGATGATGGGCCTATCATTTCAAAGAACATTTAGCTATTCTAACCAGCACATCTCCCCTTGAAGAAATCAATATGTATACAGTAAATTAATTATAAAAAAATAACTTGGTGTTTTTCATCTATTAATTGCCCCCCAATCACATGCAAACAAGTGTAGTATTAAGCAATGAAACACAATTACATAAGAAATACTAAGAATTTAAACAATGTATAAAAGTACCATGTGTTTAGAAAGCATAGTTTCAAAGTTACAATGTATACATTACATATCTATTTAACTTTATGGTTATACAAATGTTTAATAGCTTTTAAAGACAGTACAAAATCAGGGCATTTGTGCAAAACAAATGTTGATCAGGTTTAATATTCATTTATCCGATGTCGACAGCAACATCGACCTTACTGGAAATCCACCTGCAACGGAAAGTTCCGGTCAGTGCCTTGAAGATAAGCTCACAGAACACATGTCCTAATGACAGATGCCGTCCAACTATCTAGTGCGATAAGTAGAGGGTATTTCAGGAACAACAAACCTCGAGAGAGAGATATAGCAAAAGAGCAAGACAGTTGGTGTGGTGAGAGAAACAGCTTGGCCAATGTCTCAATTAGTCATTTGTAAGCAGTCAGTATGTAGGCAGATTCACATACCATAAGAGTTTTTAGTTAACACTTCAAGGGGATCGTACCCTCAGTTAAAATACTTGTTACAGTGTGAATACATATTTAAGTGTGCTGTTATAAGGACACCTTAAAATTAAGTGTTAACACGTTTTCATAAACGTTTACAAACCTCCATATGCACCCACAGTTTTCTCACTGTAAATTGCACACAAATGTGTTGTTTTGGTTTGTAGGTTGTACTACCATTCTTCCTACGTATACCACCCTTCGCACTTTCTGAGTCATCTCACGCTATTTTACAAATGATAAAAAAAACTTCCTATTCTACACATTTTTTCACGAGGCTGAAACAGCATTTTAATGATTGAAAGATCCTTTCTTGTAACGCTGCAATTTTTTCATGAGGCAAAGACAAATGTGTGTTTTACTCCTTTACATCCCATGTAATAGTTTGTTAGGAAGTACACTGTTAGCTAGCACACTGACATTCCATGTAATAACTTGTACGATCTGTTAGCTAGCATACTGACATTCCATGTAATAACTTGTACGATCTGTTAGCTAGCATACTGACATTCCATGTAATAACTTGTACGATCTGTTAGCTAGCACACTGACATTCCATGTAATAACTTGTACGATCTGTTAGCTAGCATACTGACATTCCATGTAATAACTTGTACGATCTGTTAGCTAGCACACTGACATTCCATGTAATAACTTGTACGATCTGTTAGCTAGCACACTGACATTCCATGTAATAACTTGTACGATCTGTTAGCTAGCATACTGACATTCCATGTAATAACTTGTACGATCTGTTAGCTAGCATACTCAAATCCCATATTATAGCATGTTTAGTCTGTTAGCTAGCACACTGACATCCCATGTTATAGCTTGTTTGGTCTGTTAGCTAGAATACTGACATTCCATGTTACAACTTGTATGATCTGTTAGCTAGCATACTGACATCCCATATTATAGCATGTTTAGTCTGTTAGCTAGCATACTGAAATCCCATGTTATAGCTTGTTTAGTCTGTTAGCTAGCATACTGACATCCCATGTGCATTATTGCAACAGGCAATTAGTCTTATCAGGGCAGGGTTAATATTATCCAGCTATTTATAAGTTTAAGTGGGAGAAATGCACAGGCTTATGAAGACATCTCACCATGCAACTGTGTAATGGCTGTATAATTGCATTCTCACTTATTTAGAATTCCCATCGCCGCTTTCACTGTTATTTGCAGCGGCACATGTTTAGAGCACACTCCATAATCACCCTCGCAGGATTTTTTAAAGTCCTTTATTGAATATGATAATGCTTATAAAAACAATTTTCACTGATTCATGACTGGATGTTGGTGCGTCTGTCATACGTACCCTTTTGAGTGATCCAATGCTGCTTCCACGGATGGCGTCCATCAAATCATCGCGAGTCGACTTCTGGGGTGCCAGCGGACAGGACGAGTTGTCTTTCATCTTTCTGGAAGGCTTTAAGGCTTTCTTCCGCTCCTTGAGAATGTCAGAGCTTTCCTTGTTGGCTCCATTCCTGCCCCTCTTGGATTTGGGTTTATGTTGGCCCAAGTGGCACTTGGTGCTCCCCTCGTGTTGTTGAATCTTCTCCACATTCTTACTGGTTGGTGTGTTTCTGTCCGACTCCAGGCCAGGTAGCAGTGTAGGGGCAGTTGGAGGAGAGGCATTGTTTAGGGTTTGGTCTTTCTGCTTATGTTTTGTAGTGGAACAAGTTGATTTGTTCAAAGGAGGCGTTACAGGAACAACACCGGTTGGCCCGGCAACAGCCTGGGTGTGGACTGTTGCTTCAGGATGGACTTGCATCTTCTGTTTTTCTAGTCTTCTTTGCCTGTGTTGGTCCTGGTTGCGGGTCAGAATACTGGTGACTGTAATCCTGGGGCCCGGTAGATCAAACTGGTAGCCCAGCTTCAGGAGGGTGGTGTTGTCCCTCAGGAGTCGAACCATCTCCATCTCAACCTGGCCCCCGCAAATGTGCCTCTGGTTGTGGAAGCGCAGCTCCACTAAGGTGCCGTTTTGTTGGAGCGATGCCAGGAGCTCCAAGATCCCGCGGCCGGACACAAAGTTGGAGTCAATGTTGAGGTTGGTGATGGAGCTGTTTTCTCGAAGCATCTTGGCGACGGCGGAGGCGACGCGATCGTCAGCGCGGGTATTGGATAGGCTAAAAACGCGTACATGCGTGTTGGCACTCAGGGCTTCACAGATTCGCAGCAAGGTCTCCTGGGAGACGTCTTCGATGTTGTTCAGGTTGAGCTCGCTCATCGTGGGATCATCCCGAAGGATCTGGTCAAGGGCCTCGTCGATCACAACGGGGTTTCCGCAAGGTCTGTCTGGAGTCACGTTTAGCTTTTTGCCGGTGGTTGTTTTCTTCGAGTTTCCATTTTCAAAACAATTCCCTGGATTTATCGTAGACATGTTTTGAAAAACATTCAGCCTAGGTGTCCCGGAAACAGGCGAAGACGCCCGTTTGCATTTGTCAGTTTTCTCCTCTTCCTCTTTAGTTGAACCTTTCTCCTCCTCACCAGACTCATCTTCGTTTCTTACCTTTCCATTTCGGTCTTCTTCTTGATTGTCCTCCGACTTTACAACATCTTGGTCACTCACTGCAAAACGTTCCTCTGTGCTGGCATCATTCTGTCCCTCCAAGTTGTCCTGTATTTTAGAACAGATTGAACGTTAGGTTCAGCCAAGTTGTTCTGTATTTTAGAACAGTTAGAACATAAGTTCAGCCAAGTTGTCCTGTATTTAGAACAGTTTGAACATAAGTTCAGCCAAGTAGTCCTGTATTTTAGAACAGTTAGAACATAAGTTCAGCCAAGTAGTCCTGTATTTTAGAACAGCTTGAACGTTAAGTTCAGCCAAGTTGTCCTGTATTTTAGAACAGTTAGAACATAAGTTCAGCCAAGTTGTCCTGTATTTTAGAACAGCTTGAACATTAAGTTCAGCCAAGTTGTCCTGTATTTTAGATCAGTTTGAATGTTAGGTTCAGCCAAGTAGTCCTGTATTTTAGAACATCTTGAACATAAGTTCAGCCAAGTTGTCCTGTATTTAAGAACAGCTTGAACATTAAGTTCAGCCAAGTTGTTCTGTATTTTAGAACAGTTTGAATGTTAGGTTCAGCCAAGTTGTCCTGTATTTTAGAACAGTTTGAATGTTAGGTTCAGCCAAGTTGTCCTGTATTTTAGAACAGCTTGAACATAAGTTCAGCCAAGTTGTCCTGTATTTTAGAACAGCTTGAACATTAAGTTCAGCCAAGTTGTCCTGTATTTTAGAACAGCTTGAACATTAAGTTCAGCCAAGTTGTCCTGTATTTTAGAACAGTTTGAATGTTAGGTTCAGCCAAGTTGTCCTGTATTTTAGAACAGCTTGAACATAAGTTCAGCCAAGTTGTCCTGTATTTTAGAACAGCTTGAACATTAAGTTCAGCCAAGTTGTCCTGTATTTTAGAACAGTTTGAACATAAGTTCAGCCAAGTTGTCCTGTATTTTAGAAACAACATTAAGTTCAGCCAAGTTGTCCTGTATTTTAGAACATTAAGTTCAGCCAAGTTGTCCTGTATTTTAGAACAGCTTGAACATTAAGTTCAGCCAAGTTGTCCTGTATTTTAGAACAGTTTGAATGTTAGGTTCAGCGAAGTTGTCCTGTATTTTAGAACAGTTTGAACGTTAGATTCATCTGTCATATTCCCCATAAACTGACTCTTTAGGAGAGTTACCTTGAGATCTCTATGATCACATCATGTCATTATAGCTGGAATTACTGAGACTGTACAGAGACAGTGACTCATTTAAAATTGCATAATGAAAACAAGAAACATTTGACCTAAATCTGCAACAATTATTATGTAATTCATGTAATCCTATTATATGGATAGATATGGCTTCGCCTTGGTAACACAAGTATGCATGTAGATATCTACTAGCTGTCAGTAACAACTTAAAGAACCATCTAATCACCCTAAATATAACCCTTATCCTAACCTTAGTACTTACCCCAAACCTTACTCCAGAACCAACCCTGGACCCACTGTCACAATCCAATGGTGAAATGGTGTAGGAACCAAACGAAGGCATTATTCCAGTTCAGGGGTTATAATATAGAATCAAACCAAGCAACGAACAACCGATAAAACTAAATACAGATTGAAAATAAAGCATGCTTAAGCAGCGACTACTAAATACATACGGGCAGCTCTTTAAACAGACTCATATAGACCACTCACTGATATAGCGGACATGACACATAACAATGAACAGTAACACTGAACACAGAGAAGCAAACTTAAACACACATACTAATTAGTAATTGGGACCTGGTGTGAGTGATAACGAGACAAATGACATGAACAATGGAAAAAATAGCTATTTTCTCACCTGCTTGGTCGACGATTCAGATCTGTCATCCTCTTGCAGATTGCGTCTTTCTTCCTTGCAGTATTTCAACAGTGCCTCTCTGGAAAAAGTGTCAGTGGGGGTCTTGGCAGTCTGGTCCTTCTGCCTCAGCCCAATCGGTATGTTGTCGTCTGGGTCAATGTCAGCCAGCTCCCTCTCCAGCTCCTGGATCTCCTCAAATGACAGGCCAGCCAACAGCTCGTCTTCATCCAGCGATTCGTACTTACTCAGCTCATTTCGGTACCCAAAGATACTCATGATGGACCTGTCAGAAACGGCCAGAACTCAGTGGGGATGTTTTTCCGACTAACTGTCACAGACTTTATGAGGATATGTGATGTTGCCCGGATGTGGCCAGGAAGGCAGTGGATGAGGGGCTTTGTGAAGAGGACTGACGGCCGAAGAAAGAGAGCCTCTGTTCTTCTAAGGTTCTCAGCTGTTGGAAGAGCTCTAACGGGTGGGGGATGTCTAACAAAGTGTCTGCCAGAAGTGTTCATCTTTTTTTAGGATGCAGAGGTCAACGAGATGGGTTTACTGGAGGAATGTGAGTCGCTAAGTGAGCTACGATGACACCTGTTACAATCAAGTCCGAGGGAGGAAATGCCTCCGGCGTCAAAGTTAAACTGTAGCGATGTTCCACATTTGTCGGAACATGTTGGAGGTTGTTTTGTAAACACATGATTCCCAAAGGGGGAGTCAGATAATGGTGAACAGGAAATGGATGAAAAGTGAAAGGAAAAGTGGACAGCAGTGGAGAGGGAGAAGAACAGCACTATTGCTGGAAGACCCATGAAACACAGTCAGAGACATCGAATATCGAAAGACAAAAAGGTGATTCGGAGTGCGGATAGTTGCCAAATATACTAAAAAACGAAAGTCAATTGATTATTTAGTGGCACAAGAAATGGGGATACTGTTGTGGACAGAAAGACTCAGATCAACTTGGTAGCAAAGTTGGTCCTCACAAGTTGTGGAGTTGTGGGTTCAAATCCCCAAAAGCCAAGTACTGGTAAAAAGACAAATATCTCAATATATACCATCAGTTCTGTAAGTTGCTCTGGATAAGAGCATCTGCTAAATTTATTTAATATAAATGTATTGTTGACATTATGTATTCACGTGTCTAAGCTTTATTTCAGACAGTATTCAGACCCCTTCAATAACTCAATTTATAGTGTTAAAAAATTCATTTCTAATTATAAAAAATTGTTTACATAGTTTTACACACAACAAACATAATGGAAATGTATTACAAATTAGAGAATAAAATGCAAATGTTGATTCACCGGGTTTGAATGTTTGAGAATTTGCCTTCACAGAAAATGAATACTAATATGGAGGGGACTTGTTATTTTTGTAAATATTTTTTTAAAGGGACAAAGGACTTAGATAACATCAAGTAAATATAAACTTGATGCACTGCAACTAAACTATTGCTGTTTGAGCTGTTTTTTAAACCTGTAAAAGTAGTAGTATAATTTTCAAATTAGCATATTAGGGCTCCCATGGATTTGAATACTTGTCCTCCAGGCATCTCTGATAATGACCATTGGGTTCTTGGTCACCTCCCTTTGGGTTGTTGGTCACACAACAAAAAAAACGGAAAATAAATCTGTTCTTTTGACTTCATGGCTTAGTATTGTTTTGACATTGTGAGGTGTGGGAGCTAATATAGGGTTTGTGCTTTTCTAACTCATGTCCGGTCAATTAAATGTGTGTCTGGTGGTCAGAAAATCAAGAGGTAAAGACATATCAAGAATGATCAAGGACCTTTGAGCTCAGTTTATAGTGCAAATAATCTGAATAGTTATGTACATAAGATATTAGCTTTTGATAGAATTTTTACTCAAATTCCGTCATTATTGGGTGTTGTGTAGGGAAATATATCTAATGACTTATTATTTAAGTCTAACTTTCAGACTAATCTTATTAGTCACTGCAACTACTGTTTATTATCTCTTATCTGTTGCCTAGTAACCTACCCCCTAATATTATCTCTTATCTGTTGCCTAGTAACCTACCCCCTAATATTATCTCTTATCTGTTGCCTAGTAACCTACCCCCTAATATTATCTCTTATCTGTTGCCTAGTAACTTATCCCCCTAATATTATCTCTAATCTGTTGCCTAGTAACCTACCCCGTAATATTATCTCTTATCTGTTGCCTAGTAACCTACCCCCTTATATTATCTCTTATCTGTTGCCTAGTAACCTACCCCCTAATATTATCTCGTATCTGTTGCCTAGTAAC
This sequence comes from Dallia pectoralis, assembly GCA_029465975.1. Taxonomy (NCBI): domain Eukaryota; kingdom Metazoa; phylum Chordata; class Actinopteri; order Esociformes; family Umbridae; genus Dallia; species Dallia pectoralis. The sequence goes on along the minus strand of CM055745.1, from coordinate 2,008,935 downwards.
TTAACCCCCTTATATTATCTCTAATCTGTTGCCTAGTAACCTACCCCCTAATATTATCTCTTATCTGTTGCCTAGTAACCTACCCCCTAATATTATCTCGTATCTGTTGCCTAGTAACTTAACCCCCTAATATTATCTCTAATCTGTTGCCTAGTAACCTACCCCCTAATATTATCTCTAATCTGTTGCCTAGTAACCTACCCCCTAATATTATTTCTTATCTGTTTGCCTACCCCCTAATAACGTATCTGTTGCCTAGTAACTTAACCCCTAATATTATCTCTAATCTGTTGCCTAGTAACCTACCCCTAATATTATCTCTAATCTGTTGCCTAGTAACTTACCCCTAATATTATCTCTTATCTGTTGCCTAGTAACCTACCCCCTAATATTATCTCTTATCTGTTGCCTAGTAACCTACCCCCTAATATTATCTCTAATCTGTTGCCTAGTAACTTACCCCCTAATATTATCTCTTATCTGTTGCCTAGTAACCTACCCCCTAATATTATCTCGTATCTGTTGCCTAGTAACTTAACCCCTAATATTATCTCTAATCTGTTGCCTAGTAACCTACCCCCTAATATTATCTCTAATCTGTTGCCTAGTAACCTACCCCCTAATATTATTTCTTATCTGTTGCCTAGTAACCTACCCCCTAATATTATCTCGTATCTGTTGCCTAGTAACTTAACCCCCTAATATTATCTCTAATCTGTTGCCTAGTAACCTACCCCCTAATATTATCTCTAATCTGTTGCCTAGTAACTTACCCCCTAATATTATCTCTTATCTGTTGCCTAGTAACCTACCCCCTAATATTATCTCTTATCTGTTGCCTAGTAACCTACCCCCTAATATTATCTCTAATCTGTTGCCTAGTAACTTACCCCCTAATATTATCTCTTATCTGTTGCCTAGTAACCTACCCCCTAATATTATCTCTTATCTGTCCCCTAACCCTTGCGTATGTTGTACCACGACATATTGACTCAGCATTCGTTCCTACTGTCTAGACATGTGCAATTGTGTATTTATTTGCTGTTATTCATTCACAGCTTTTAATATCTTTTATTTCTCTTTTTAACTGGTGAATATACAGAATACGTATGTGTAAGTCAGTGCTACTACTGCCCTCTAGTGGAAGATAATCTGTGGACATTTTACAATTAAACTTTCAGGGCGACCACTGTTTAAAATATGCCGCTTCCTCATCAGTGACTCAGGTTGTGTGCCATAAATGTAGATACAACCATTTCTGATTGGTATCATCTCATTGCTCTCACATATTTGTCACATCGGTCTATTATTGCCAGGACATAACATAACAACCGATCAGTATTGACCGTAACAAATCAGTATTGACTGTAAACAATCAGTATTGACCATAACAACCAATCAGTATTGACCGTAACCAATCAGTATTAACCATAACCAATCAGTATTGACCGTAACCAATCAGTATTGACCATTGGTTGTAAAGCCAATACAGAAGGTATAAAACGTAATAAAAACTAAGCGTTATTTTATATTGACTAACGAAGAACACGCAATAAGTAAACAAATAATTTGGATTAAAAATAGGAAATATGCGTATTTACAAAATAAAAGACTCTAACATGCACCCAGTGTAGTGGAAATGTCATCTATGTAGGCTTGCTATTTCACCACAGGATTTGAGTAATCTAATTTTATAATCTCATAATATTTAAGTTATTTTTCCTCACACGGTCCTTGTAAAGGCAAGACGATCCTTTCATTTGAGAAAGATAACTGCTATTGTAACGGAAAACAGGACATAAATGTGGAATAGCAAGTATCTCCCACTGGCAACTTTGGGTCTACTGTATTCTAGTTAGTCCTGCGCTGTTGTGTTTTTACATTGTTGTGTTTTACTTTTATCACATTAGTCCAGCGCTGTTGTGTTTGTACATTGTTATGTTTTATCATATTAGTCCAGTGCTGTTGTGTTTGTACATTGTTGTGTTTTACTTTTATCACATTAGTCCAGCGCTGTTGTGTTTGTACATTGTTATGTTTTATCACATTAGTCCAGCGCTGTTGTGTTTGTACATTGTTATGTTTTATCACATTAGTCCAGCGCTGTTGTGTTTGTACATTGTTATGTTTTATCATATTAGTCCAGTGCTGTTGTGTTTGTACATTGTTGTGTTTTACTTTTATCACATTAGTCCAGCGCTGTTGTGTTTGTACATTGTTATGTTTTATCACATTAGTCCAGCGCTGTTGTGTTTGTACATTGTTATGTTTTATCACATTAGTCCAGCGCTGTTGTGTTTGTACATTGTTGTGTTTTACTTTTATCACATTAGTCCAGTGCTGTTGTGTTTGTACATTGTTGTGTTTTATCACATTACTCCAGCGCTGTTGTGTTTGTACATTGTTATGTTTTATCATATTAGTCCAGCACTGTTGTGTTTGTACATTGTTGTGTTTTATCACATTAGTCCAGCACTGTTGTGTTTGTACATTGTTGTGTTTTATCACATTACTCCAGCGCTGTTGTGTTTGTACATTGTTGTGTTTTATCACATTAGTCCAGCGCTGTTGTGTTTGTACATTGTTGTGTTTTATCACATTACTCCAGCGCTGTTGTGTTTCTACATTGTTGTATTTTATCACATTCCTGCATCCCAAACTTTAAATATGTTGGTCCAGGCAAAGTTGCAATATAGTTTGAACACAAGGGTTGTGTTTGTAACTTTTATCCCTCCACAACCTGGACTAAGTTCTGTTTCTTTGTTTCTACATTGTTAGTTTTATCACATTACTCCAGCGCTGTTGTGTTTGTACATTGTTGTGTTTTATCACATTACATTACAGGACCTGCATCCCAAACTTTAATATGTTGGTCCAGGCAAAGTAAGTAATAAGCAACAGTTCTGTTGGAGTACTTATTAAATGTGGTGTACTTATTAAATGTGGTGTAGTGAGGCAACGTTCCATTAGATGAGAGATGGAGGACGTAAAAATGGAATAACTGCAATTTTGTGACCCTTTTATTTTTAGAAAAATGCTATAAATGTTAGTTTTTGTGTGTGTGTGTGTCTCTGTGTCTGTTGTGTGTGTCTGTTGTGTGTGTGTGTCCTAAATACCCATCATTCCTCAGTTCCTATGTGAACCATATCAGTGTACTCATGCCTTCAAATGAAATCAAACTTTTAATCAATCAGATATATGATTTTGTCCATAAAATCTGTCTCTTTGTAGAACAGGTATTCTTTCAGTCTGGGTGGTAGGGGGACTGAGTCTCTGGTGTGAGCTTCCCCCAACCTCTTGGGCGTAATCTCTTTCCTGATCGCCAGTCTGCACAGATGTGTCAGTGAACGGGGGTTCGCTTGATCAAAGACAGAAGACACATTTCAGGTTTTAGTGAAACGGTACCGCGTATATAACGACCTTGTATCTCTTAATTTATAATGTCTTCACACTCACCTAATAGGTAACAAATCTGCGTCCACTCTCGGTGCTTCTGTAGGATCTGTCTGAGCTTCAGACAGAGAGGCGCGTGGCCCACGTAGTCCAGGAGGATCCACACAGCTCTCCCAGCCAACTGGACCAGCCAGGAAACACCCAGGAAATCACAGAACTAGACAACAGGGAGGGAAAATAGATATTTTAGGGCATTTTCTGCAATTGTCGATGTCAATGTTTTCTTAGTAGCTTGAAGAATCTGGATTTTGAATTGGAACTCACAGAAACTTTTTCTTGCGAGTTGCAATCACCCCGGTCACTCAGGTCACCCCAGGTATCGTCATGGTTACAGCGGAAACATGTATCCGCGTCGTAACCGTTGGCGAGGAGCAGACGCATCATGGCCTCGTCCCGTAGGCAGTACTGCAGAGCCGTGGGAAACACGGTGTCACTCACCACGGTGAAGTAACAGTTGACGTCAGCCTGTCTGGCCAGAAGCATCTCCACGATGTCATACCTCCCAGCCCTCACTGCCACCAGGAGGCAGCGCAGAGGGTCCAGGTCCGGCAGGGCTCCTGAGTTCAGCAGCGTTTGGGTACATGGGACGTCGCCGTTGGAGACGGCGAAAAACAGCGCACTTCTTCTCATGTCTCCGTAGCTGCCGGAGATGTGAACGTCGAGGAGAGAGTTGACATCAAAGCCACGTTCCACAAGTAGCTGTAGACATTGTTCTCGTCCTCCGTCTGCGGCTGAGTGAACGGGACTCTGGCCTGACAGTCTGATGGCCCTCCTAGTAGTTATGGGAATCAACATGTCCAGTGCCCTGATGGAGAAAGTTCAATCTGATCAGTGACGTGGCTCTCCTCAGAATTTGGTTCTGCACGTCTGGTTTTAAACGATCAAACATTAGACTCCTGTTTGACTCCCTGTTAGACTCTGTTTGACTCTCTGTTAGACTCACTGTTAGACTCTCTGTTTGACTCCCCATTTGACTTCCTGTTAGACTACCTGTTAGACTCCCTGTTTGACTCCCACTTTGACTCCCTGTTAGTACTCACAGGTAATGGCCCTCGTATGCAGCTCGATGAATCGGTAGCCACGAGGACAGGCTAGCTACATTTGGGTTTGCTCCGTGTCGGAGAAGTAGATCAATACAATGTGTATTCCCAGCACCTGCTGCATCAAACAGGACACTGTCCCCATTGGGTGCCCGTGCGTTCACATCGCCACCTAGGTGTAGGGAGTGGAAGCACAGCTTTCGTTTACCGGATATATCTGGTTTTCTCAGGTCCTTTCCTTGCCTCCTTCACACAAGCCATTTTATGAGTTCCCGTTTCTCTTCCCTCTGATCTATGTATTGAGCCGGAGGTGGGAAAGGAGTGTGCACAGAAACCAGTAAATTCCGGTCTCCCAATGTGTGACATCTAACGTTTTACGAAATACATAAAATCTCTCGTCTAAAGAGAGAGCTTTGACCTACTCACCGTTGTAAATAAGGACCTCGACAACATCTGCGTGAGCGTACTCTGCCGCGATCGCCATCGGGGTCACGCCATCTTGATCTCTCTCAGTGACCATGCCGCCATGCTGTAGCAGTAACTCCATGATATTGGAGCAGCCCACCTTGGCCGCTTCGTGTACAGCAGTAGACCGCTTCAGACAGACCTGCTCCACACGAGCTCCTCCCCTGAGGAGAGCGCACGCCATGTTGTACGAGCCAGATCTCACAGCTGACAGGTAGTCATTACAACAGTGATTATTAACAGAGTAATGATAGGATGGGAGTCATTACAACAGTGATTATTAACAGAGTAATGAGAGGATGGGAGTCATTACAAGTGATGATTATTAACAGAGTAATGAGAGGATGGGAGTCATTACAAGTGATGATTATTAACAGAGTAATGAGAGGATGGGAGTCATTACAAGTGATGATTATTAACAGAGTAATGAGAGGATGGGAGTCATTACAAGTGATGATTATTAACAGAGTAATGAGAGGATGGGAGTCATTACAAGTGATGATTATTAACAGAGTAATGATAGGATGGGAGTCATTACAACAGTGATGATTATTAACAGAGTAATGATAGGATGGGAGTCATTACAACAGTGATGATTATTAACAGAGTAATGATAGGATGGGAGTCATTACAACAGTGATTATTAACAGAGTAATGATAGGATGGGAGTCATTACAAGTGATGATTATTAACAGAGTAATGATAGGATGGGAGATTATTAACAGAGTAATTACATTACAACAGTGATGATTATTAACAGAGTAATGATAGGATGGGAGTCATTACAACAGTGATGATTATTAACAGAGTAATGAGAGGATAGGATGGGAGTCATTACAACAGTGATGATTATTAACAGAGTAATGATAGGATGGGAGTCATTACAACAGTGATGATTATTAACAGAGTAATGATAGGATGGGAGTCATTACAAGTGATGATTATTAACAGAGTAATGATAGGATGGGAGTCATTACAACAGTGATGATTATTAACAGAGTAATGATAGGATGGGAGTCATTACAAGTGATGATTATTAACAGAGTAATGAGAGGATGGGAGTCATTACAAGTGATGATTATTAACAGAGTAATGATAGGATGGGAGTCATTACAACAGTGATGATTATTAACAGAGTAATGATAGGATGGGAGTCATTACAACAGTGATTATTAACAGAGTAATGATAGGATGGGAGTCATTACAAGTGATGATGATTATTAACAGAGTAATGATAGGATGGGAGTCATTACAACAGTGATGATTATTAACAGAGTAATGAGAGGATGGGAGTCATTACAAGTGATGATTATTAACAGAGTAATGATAGGATGGGAGTCATTACAACAGTGATGATTATTAACAGAGTAATGAGAGGATGGGAGTCATTACAAGTGATGATTATTAACAGAGTAATGATAGGATGGGAGTCATTACAAGTGATGATTATTAACAGAGTAATGATAGGATGGGAGTCATTACAACAGTGATGATTATTAACAGAGTAATGAGAGGATGGGAGTCATTACAAGTGATGATTATTAACAGAGTAATGATAGGATGGGAGTCATTACAACAGTGATGATTATTAACAGAGTAATGATAGGATGGGAGTCATTACAACAGTGATGATTATTAACAGAGTAATGAGAGGATGGGAGTCATTACAAGTGATGATTATTAACAGAGTAATGATAGGATGGGAGTCATTACAACAGTGATGATTATTAACAGAGTAATGAGAGGATGGGAGTCATTACAAGTGATGATTATTAACAGAGTAATGATAGGATGGGAGTCATTACAACAGTGATGATTATTAACAGAGTAATGAGAGGATGGGAGTCATTACAACAGTGATGATTATTAACAGAGTAATGAGAGGACGGGAGTCATTACAACAGTGATGATTATTAACAGAGTAATGAGAGGATGGGAGTCATTACAACAGTGATGATTATTAACAGAGTAATGAGAGGATGGGAGTCATTACAACAGTGATGATTATTAACAGAGTAATGATAGGACGGGAGTCATTACAACAGTGATGATTATTAACAGAGTAATGATAGGATGGGAGTCATTACAACAGTGATGATTATTAACAGAGTAATGATAGGATGGGAGTCATTACAAGTGATGATTATTAACAGAGTAATGATAGGATGGGAGTCATTACAACAGTGATGATTATTAACAGAGTAATGATAGGATGGGAGTCATTACAACAGTGATGATTATTAACAGAGTAATGAGAGGACGGGAGTCATTACAACAGTGATGATTATTAACAGAGTAATGATAGGATGGGAGTCATTACAACAGTGATGATTATTAACAGAGTAATGATAGGATGGGAGTCATTACAAGTGATGATTATTAACAGAGTAATGATAGGATGGGAGTCATTACAACAGTGATGATTATTAACAGAGTAATGATAGGATGGGAGTCATTACAAGTGATGATTATTAACAGAGTAATGATAGGATGGGAGTCATTACAACAGTGATGATTATTAACAGAGTAATGATAGGATGGGAGTCATTACAACAGTGATGATTATTAACAGAGTAATGATAGGATGGGAGTCATTACAAGTGATGATTATTAACAGAGTAATGATAGGATGGGAGTCATTACAACAGTGATGATTATTAACAGAGTAATGAGAGGATGGGAGTCATTACAAGTGATGATTATTAACAGAGTAATGAGTAATGATAGGATGGGAGTCATTACAACAGTGATGATTATTAACAGAGTAATGAGAGGACGGGAGTCATTACAACAGTGATGATTATTAACAGAGTAATGATAGGACGGGAGTCATTACAACAGTGATGATTATTAACAGAGTAATGATAGGATGGGAGTCATTACAACAGTGATGATTATTAACAGAGTAATGATAGGATGGGAGTCATTACAAGTGATGATTATTAACAGAGTAATGATAGGATGGGAGTCATTACAACAGTGATGATTATTAACAGAGTAATGAGAGGATGGGAGTCATTACAAGTGATGATTATTAACAGAGTAATGAGAGGATGGGAGTCATTACAAGTGATGATTATTAACAGAGTAATGATAGGATGGGAGTCATTACAAGTGATGATTATTAACAGAGTAATGGTAGGATGGGAGTCATTACAACAGTGATGATTATTAACAGTGATGATTATTAACAGTAGTAATGATAGGATGGGAGTCATTACAACAGTGATGATTATTAACAGAGTAATGATAGGATGGGAGTCATTACAAGTGATGATTATTAACAGAGTAATGATAGGATGGGAGTCATTACAACAGTGATGATTATTAACAGAGTAATGAGAGGATGGGAGTCATTACAACAGTGATGATTATTAACAGAGTAATGATAGGATGGGAGTCATTACAACAGTGATGATTATTAACAGAGTAATGAGAGGATGGGAGTCATTACAACAGTGATGATTATTAACAGAGATAGGATGGGAGTCATTACAACAGTGATGATTATTAACAGAGTAATGAGAGGATGGGAGTCATTACAACAGTGATGATTATTAACAGAGTAATGATAGGATGGGAGTCATTACAACAGTGATGATTATTAACAGAGTAATGATAGGATGGGAGTCATTACAACAGTGATGATTATTAACAGAGTAATGATAGGATGGGAGTCATTACAACAGTGATGATTATTAACAGAGTAATGATAGGATGGGAGTCATTACAACAGTGATGATTATTAACAGAGTAATGATAGGATGGGAGTCATTACAACAGTGATGATTATTAACAGAGTAATGAGAGGATGGGAGTCATTACAAGTGATGATTATTAACAGAGTAATGATAGGATGGGAGTCATTACAACAGTGATGATTATTAACAGAGTAATGAGAGGACAGGAGTCATTACAACAGTGATGATTATTAACAGAGTAATCAGAGGATGGGAGTCATTACAACAGTGATGATTATTAACAGAGTAATGATAGGATGGGAGTCATTACAACAGTGATGATTATTAACAGAGTAATGATAGGATGGGAGTCATTACAAGTGATGATTATTAACAGAGTAATGATAGGATGGGAGTCATTACAACAGTGATGATTATTAACAGAGTAATGAGAGGACAGGAGTCATTACAACAGTGATGATTATTAACAGAGTAATCAGAGGACGGGAGTCATTACAACAGTGATGATTATTAACAGAGTAATGATAGGATGGGAGTCATTACAACAGTGATGATTATTAACAGAGTAATGATAGGAGGGGAGTCATTACAAGTGATGATTATTAACAGAGTAATGATAGGATGGGAGTCATTACAACAGTGATGATTATTAACAGAGTAATGATAGGATGGGAGTCATTACAACAGTGATGATTATTAACAGAGTAATGAGAGGATGGGAGTCATTACAACAGTGATGATTATTAACAGAGTAATGATAGGATGGGAGTCATTACAACAGTGATGATTATTAACAGAGTAATGATAGGATGGGAGTCATTACAACAGTGATGATTATTAACAGAGTAATGATAGGATGGGAGTCATTACAAGTGATGATTATTAACAGAGTAATGATAGGATGGGAGTCATTACAAGTGATGATTATTAACAGAGTAATGATAGGATGGGAGTCATTACAACAGTGATGATTATTAACAGAGTAATGAGAGGATGGGAGTAATGAGAGGACGGGAGTCATCATTACAAGTGATGATTATTAACAGAGTAATGATAGGATGGGAGTCATTACAACAGTGATGATTATTAACAGAGTAATGATAGGATGGGAGTCATTACAACAGTGATGATTATTAACAGAGTAATGAGAGGATGGGAGTCATTACAAGTGATGATTATTAACAGAGTAATGATAGGATGGGAGTCATTACAAGTGATGATTATTAACAGAGTAATGATAGGATGGGAGTCATTACAAGTGATGATTATTAACAGAGTAATGAGAGGATGGGAGTCATTACAACAGTGATGATTATTAACAGAGTAATGATAGGATGGGAGTCATTACAACAGTGATGATTATTAACAGAGTAATGATAGGATGGGAGTCATTACAAGTGATGATTATTAACAGAGTAATGATAGGATGGGAGTCATTACAACAGTGATGATTATTAACAGAGTAATGATAGGATGGGAGTCATTACAACAGTGATGATTATTAACAGAGTAATGAGAGGATGGGAGTCATTACAACAGTGATGATTATTAACAGAGTAATGATAGGATGGGAGTCATTACAACAGTGATGATTATTAACAGAGTAATGATAGGATGGGAGTCATTACAAGTGATGATTATTAACAGAGTAATGATAGGATGGGAGTCATTACAACAGTGATGATTATTAACAGAGTAATGAGAGGATGGGAGTCATTACAAGTGATGATTATTAACAGAGTAATGATAGGATGGGAGGGAGTCATTACAAGTGATGATTATTAACAGAGTAATGATAGGATGGGAGTCATTACAAAGTAATGATTATTAACAGAGTAATGATAGGATGGGAGTCATTACAAGTGATGATTATTAACAGAGTAATGATAGGACGGGAGTCATTACAAGTGATGATTATTAACAGAGTAATGATAGGATGGGAGTCATTACAACAGTGATGATTATTAACAGAGTAATGATAGGATGGGAGTCATTACAAGTGATGATTATTAACAGAGTAATGATAGGATGGGAGTCATTACAACAGTGATGATTATTAACAGAGTAATGATAGGACGGGAGTCATTACAAGTGATGATTAACAGAGTAATGATAGGATGGGAGTCATTACAAGTGATGATTATTTATAACTGCACGTATACAGAGGAGATATAACATTTATTATTACCCAGCAGTAGAGGGGTTTCATTCTTGCTGTTGGTGTCATGAGGAGATGCTCCGTTCTCCAGGAGTATATTCACATTGTCCACTTGACCAGCCATTACTGCTAGAGTTAGTGGTGTTTCTCCCATCCTGGTCTTCTCTTCCAGGGTCAACGTGGACAACTCTGTTTGCTCAACCCAAAGGTTATCTGGTATTGGGGACATTTCCATCTAAACTGTGTGAGTAATATGTGCCATAAGTCACATCCAGTTGGGAGTATTACATACAGTATGCCACCTTGGTGAGGTGTATTCCAATTATATATGTCACCTAAGCTGGGAGTATTAGAGAAATTATGTCAACTAGGTGAGGAGTATTCCAGAAAGTATGTCAACTAGGTAAGGAGTGTTCCAGAAAGTATGTCAACTAGGTGAGGAATATTCCAGAAAGTATGTCAACTAGGTGAGGAGTATTCCAGAAAGTATGTCAACTAGGTGAGGAGTATTGCAGAAAGTATGTCAACTAGGTAAGGAGTGTTCCAGAAAGTATGTCAACTAGGTGAGGAATATTCCAGAAAGTATGTCAACTAGGTGAGGAGTATTCCAGAAAGTATGTCAACTAGGTGAGGAATATTCCAGAAAGTATGTCAACTAGGTGAGGGTATTCCAGAAAGTATGTCAAATATTCCAGAAAGTATGTCAACTAGGAGTGCCAGAAAGATGTGAAGTATTCCAGAAAGAAAGTATGTATTCAACTAGGTAAGGAGTATTCCAGAAAATCAACTAGGTGAGGAATACTATGTCACCAGAAAGTATGTCAACTAGGTGCGGTATGTCAACTAGGTAAGGAGTATTCCAATCATCAGTGAAATCAGTAAACGGCAACTGTTATGAAGTACCTCGACCAATGGCCTTTATGATCTTCTGATGTTCATCACTGAGATGTTTAGAAATAATGGAAGTATACATAATGTTATTTGTTTATTGTCATTTGGATCCATGTTTTCATCAGGATCAACCACAGCTTCAAAGTGCAAAAAAACAACTAAAGTTAGCATCGGTTAGCATTGCTGCATTCCAAAACTACGCACAGGATGTATACTCTCAACTTAGCATAATCGTTGTTTTCTTAAATCTATCTTCCGATTAACATGTGTGTCAGTTTTCAAATCTCACCTGTGAATTTCTAGTTCTGTTGCAAACACGGGCCCAAACCCAGACCAGCCGTAATGATAGTGGTGTAGTGAGTGAAATGTCTGGACTCAATCCCCTGTCCCCTCAACACACACACACACACACACATTCTCAATACTGCTATTTTTAGCTGTCAGCTGCTTTCGTTGAAGCTGTTTACCAGGTTGGCCACACCACAAGATGTAAATGTTGAGTCTACACTAATAATCCCTAATGTCAACAGTAATCTAAATGTTGAGTCTACACTAATAATCCCTAATGTCAACAGTTATCTAAATGTTTAGTCTACACTAATAATCCCTAATGTCAACAGTTATCTAAATGTTGAGTCTACACTAATAATCCCTAATGTCAACAGTCATCTAAATGTTGAGTCTACACTAATAATCCCTAATGTCAACAGTTATCTAAATGTTTAGTCTACACTAATAATCCCTAATGTCAACAGTTATCTAAATGTTTAGTCTACACTAATAATCCCTAATGTCAACAGTTATCTAAATGTTTAGTCTACACTAATAATCCCTAATGTCAACAGTTATCTAAATGTTTAGTCTACACTAATAATCCCTAATGTCAACAGTTATCTAAATGTTTAGTCTACACTAACGATCCCTAATGTCAACAGTTATCTAAATGTTTAGTCTACACTAATAATCCCTAATGTCAACAGTTATCTAAATGTTGAGTCTACACTAATAATCCCTAATGTCAACAGTTATCTAAATGTTTAGTCTACACTAATAATCCCTAATGTCAACAGTTATCTAAATGTTTAGTCTACACTAACGATCCTTAATGTCAACAGCTATTATAACAGATATCGTGTCATGAATATTTAAAAGACCGGTGTGGAAAGAAGACAACAGTAGTGTTTTGACTACTAGACTTGTCCGAATTGTTTTGGAAGGATGAATTTGTTTCTCTGGCAGACCATCAAAGGTGCTTAAAGAGATGCTTGAAAAGATGTTTGAAGAGATGCTTAAAGAGATGTTTGAAGAGATGTTTGATGGATAGTGTTAACATGTGATGAACATTTTGAAAGATGTTAAGTGTTTACGTTTGGAATAAGGTCCTTAAACCTGCTATAACTATATAGAATTTGAATTACTTTATCAAGCATTTCTTCTATTTATTGTTTTTTGACTCATCTCTTTCCTTTATACGGGACAAATCTGTAATCTCTAATCTAAAAAAGCTGCACCAAAACATGTAAAAAGCATAAATGTTCAATCTGCTTAATAATTCCTACAAGCTACATACTAAGTATGGTGGTATTGTGGGTATTTTACAAGTAATCTCTCCTGTCAGTCTACTGCATGATGATCCCTGAAACACATTGTTCATACTGATCAATCTTCTTGTACATTAAGTAGTTTCTCAGTCCGGGAGGGAACAGGTCATAGGTCATGGCGATGGGGTCATTCTGTCTTTTCAAGGTCAACCATTTCCTGATCTCCAGTCTGCACAGATGTTTGAGTGATCGGGGGTTGCCTACGTAAAAGGGAATAAATGAAAGTATAAAAATGTGTATAAGATCTTCTGTATTTAAAGATTTACATTTAGAAAAAAAATGTAGTTTGTTAAAACATACTTATAAATACTAAAGAATTACCCAGAATGTCACATATGTCATGCCATTCCTTCTGCCTCTGCAGAGTGAGTTTGAACTGTGAACAGATTTGCACATGACTAACGTAGTCCAGCAGAATGCAGACCACATTCCCAGACAGGTGCATCAGACAGGAGAGACTCATGAATTCACAAAACTGAACAAAGAGAGACAAATTGGTTACACCCCTACATCAATCCACCACAAAAACACGGCAAAAGAAACCACAACTTACTGGGATTTTCTTCGGCTCTGCAGTAATCACACTGAAATGGTTGTCGGGGTTACAGCTGAAGCACCGTTCAACGTCGTAACCGTTGGCGAGGAGCAGACGCATCATGGCCTCGTCCCGTAGGCAGTACTGCAGAGCCGTGGGAAACACGGTGTCACTCACCACGGTGAAGTAACAGTTGACGTCAGCCTGTCTGGCCAGAAGCATCTCCACGATGTCATACCTCCCAGCCCTCACCGCCACCAGGAGGCAGCGCAGAGGGTCCAGGTCCGGCAGGGCTCCTGAGTTCAGCAGCGTTTGGGTACATGGGACGTCGCCGTTGGAGACGGCGAAAAACAGTGCACTTCTTCTCATGTCGCCGTAGTTTTCGGAGAGGCGTGGGCTCAGGGGGGAGTTGACGTCAAAGCCATTTTTTATTAGCAGTTTGAGACAGTTCAAATGGCTGCCGTCGGCTGCAGAGTGAATTGGGCTCTGGCCAGACAGCTTGAGGGCCTTTCTGGTGGTGAGGGGTATTAAAATCTGCAAGGCACTGGACGTCAAAACAATGGGTTAATGAGTGAGGAGGTTGTTCAACAGCTGTGTAGCCTGTTGGTTCCTGTAGCCTGGCCTAATGCCTGTATTATATCAGATGTTTCCTGTAGCCTGTCCTAATGTCTGTATTATATCAGATGTTTCCTGTAGCCTGGCCTAATGTCTGTAATGTATTAGATGTTTCCTGTAGCCTGGCCTAATGCCTGTATTATATCAGATGTTTCCTGTAGCCTGTATTGTATCAGATGTTTCCTGTAGCCTGGCATAATGTCTGTATTATATCAGTTGTTTCCTGTAGCCTGTATTGTATCAGATGTTTCCTGTAGCCTGGCCTAATGCCTGTATTGTATCATATGTTTCCTGTAGCCTGGCCTAATGCCTGTATTGTATCATATGTTTCCTGTAGCCTGGCCTTATGTCTGTATTGTATCAGATGTTTCCTGTAGCCTGGTCTAATGCCTGTATTGTATCAGATGTTTCCTGTAGCCTGGCCTAATGTCTTTATTATATCAGATGTTTCCTGTAGCCTGGCATAATGTCTGTATTATATCAGATGTTTCCTGTAGCCTGGCATAATGTCTGTATTGTATCAGATATTTCCTGTAGCCTGTATTGTATCAGATGTTTCCTGTAGCCTGGCCTTATGTCGGTATTGTATCAGATGTTTCCTGTAGCCTGGCCTAATGCCTGTATTGTATCAAATGTTTTGTGTACTCACTCATAGTGACCCTCGTATGCTGCCTTGTGGATGGGTAGTTGTCCACTCAAACTAGGTAAATTAGGGTTGGCTCCATGTTTTAGGAGAATGTCGATTGACTCCAAGTTTCCTGAACCAGCTGCATCAGTCAGAACGCTTTCCCCATTGAACGCCTGGTTATTGACCCTGCTTCCTAATAGGAGATTGAAACACGAACCATCTGAGATAATACATTATTGACCCTGCTTCCTAATAGGAGATATGTAGAAACATTCGAACCATCTGAGATAATACATTATTTACGAACCATCTGAGATAATACATTATTTACTCTGCTTCCTAATAGGAGATATGTAGAAACATTCGAACCATCTGAGATAATACATTATTTACTCTGCTTCCTAATAGGAGATATGTAGAAACATTCGAACCATCTGAGATAAACATTATTTACTCTGCTTCCTAATAGGAGATATGTAGAAACATTCGAACCATCTGAGATAATACATTAATACATTATTTACCATCTGAGATAATACATTATTTACTCTGCTTCCTAATAGGAGATATGTAGAAACATTCAAACCATCTAGAAACATTCGAACCATCTGAGGGCATTAAACAGCAGATTAAACCAGATTCACTGTCCTGTAAACATATATAATAATATAACCTATAACGATACATGCCCACTTTAACGTTCATAATTCCTCTTAACATTTATAACTCACAGAGTACTGACCATATCGAAGCAGAATGTCCAGGATGTGGGCGTGGGCACACTCAGCGGCGACACCCAACGGAGTCACTCCCTGATTGTCTTTCTGGTTGACCTGACCTCCGTATCTTAGCAACAGCATCAGGACCTCAGAGCATCCCACCCTGGCCGCCTCGTGCATGCTGGTCCACTTCTCCCGACAGATCTGCTCCACCCAGGCACCGCTAGCGATCAGGGTGTAGGCCATGTCATAGGATCCAGCCCGAACAGCTACACCCAGAACACAATGAAGTAGCTCAGTGGGGTATCAAACTCACATGAATAATCATCTCAACGGATAACATAACCTCGTGGAGACTCGTTCCTGCTGTTTTGTGGAGAAGCACCCATATGTTACCCAGCAGTAGTGGGGACTCGTTCCTGCTGTTGGTGTTGTGTGGAGAAGCCCCGCGCTCCAGAAGAGTCTTCACATTCTCCACATGACCGGCTTTAGCTGCCAGAGTCAGTGGCGTCTCCCCCCCTGCTGTTGTTCTCTCCTCCACCGTTTGCCCGTGCCAAGCTGCGAGAAAAAAACATGACAAGGTCGTTCAAAGGTCGCGGCTGACATAAACGGGCTGAATGTCTAAATGTTTCAGTTACTGACAGGCAGCTCACAGGGCCATCCTGACTGGAAAATGTTCAATGATGCCTAGGTTGACAACGACAGACAAGGGTTTCAGGTTTACAAGCAGGGGCTTTACTGTAATGTTTGTACCAAACATATTGGGCTTTGTTAAAATTAAGTAGTGTACTTCGAAGGGTAGTGTTTTTTTAACGTTACTGAATTAGATTAAATGTAACCCAGAAGTGTGTATTTTAGTCACCGCGTAGAACAGTTTCCAACACTTCGGGTATGGGCTGTGCTGACGCTCTGTGGAGAGGAGACCATCCTAGGGTGTCTACTTCTCTGAAGGCTGAGGAGTTATGTAGCATCTTCCTGAGCACGGACACCTGACCTGGAGACAGGGGATAAAGGCTTACCCATTATACCTCAGGGACATTTAATGTGCTCTCTATTTTAGTTGCACTCTCATTTTAAATTAAAGGTCTTTATTGCTATGGAAAAACAATTGTTTCCGCATCTGAAGTGGAAAATGAAGTTCAACGATTATAAAGATCCATCCATCAGACATTGTAACTCACCACCTGCAGTAGAATAAAAAATCCAAAATGTTGCCAACAGATGTAAGAGTTTATTATTTTTTTATTTGATTGTTAATTCTATATGGATTTGTATGACCTGAGGGAACTTGTGATACTCCTACTGGCACAGTTACACTGCCACCTGCTGGCAGGTTTCGGCGTTCGTCGTCGCTGACGTATTAGCGGCCGCCGCCCCCTCATTAGTCACATTGTCTAGTCCTGTCTTATTGCACACCTGGTGTTCATTCCCACATTTGTCTTCTATATAGGCTTCTTCTGTTGGGTCATGTCCTTGTGTGGTATTGTTTCGTGTTTCGTGTTGTTGCACGCCACACAGCGTTATATTACAGACCGTTGAATGTCTGTTAAAACCTATTGAGCCCTAGTTTGTGGCTAGATTACATTTAAGCGCTGTGACGCTCCTTTTGTTTTGTTTTTTAAGTACAAGTGTGTACTTTGCGTTGTGTTCTGAGGAGAACCGTATATTAAAATACAAGCAACGCAACAGATCCTGTGCCTGCCTCCTTTCTACTCACACACACCTCCCCTTCTATGCGACTCAGCCGGCGTGACAGAACTATGTGTCTCTAATGTGTTAATGTAAACTAAATGGTCGCAGATAAGGAAGTGCAGCTCGGTTTCCATCTCTGTTTCATGGGCAGTGTTTTCATAGCCTGCCTACTCAAAAACTCTGTTCTGCACAACTCTGTTCTGGACAACATTGTTCTGGATTATTTTAGTAATTAGTGTGTATTGTCTTTGCATGCATTTTGTCAGGTTTTGCGCTGAGAACATTTGCACAATTCTGCATAGTCTCGGCGATGTCCAAATTGAGTGTTTAGCATTCTGGGTGAATTAATTGATAGTAAGTGCATCCCAATGGAGACGCTCACAGTCATAAAGCACGGATGGTGATATAATCATTTGGAGTCCTTTAATGCTTATCTTATTTGGGATGTGTAATTTTATGTTCTTCCATGTCACTGAGGACATTCACATCCTAAAGTCACCTGTGGTGTAATTACATGATTTAATTGCTGTTCGACAACATTGTCTGCATGTAGGTACAATGTCTGTTTGTGCCCCTCTGGGTCTCAGTCTGTCATGTTAGTCGGGTCTGGACATTTCTGTGCTCAGCCCGTTTCATTGTGACTGTGGCATTGGAGGAGGTCCCAGCAGTACAAAACAAAACAACATGACTCTCAGAGTTATTTCTCCATAACGTCACACATACCTTGCTCAATTGCAGCCAGAACCCTCAAATGTTCATCTGTCACTGTCTCTAGACTTATAAAAGTAGAAATAGTGTCAATAGAGGTGTTACATGGCTACATATGTGTATATATATAACTACATGTATGAAACAACAATTGGTAAATAAATTAAGTAGAATAACTCACACTTAACATACAGACAAGAACATTAACCCTACCTGGCTTCAGATTTTATAAAGGCATCTTGATAAGATTCTTGTAAACTCAGTTGAATTAAATACTCAGTAAGATCATCTTCACTCATGTCTTCAATTAAATTAATTGCTTTTGGGGAAAAAAGCATTCCTATGGTTAATGAAATGCGAGAAACAAATTAAAGCATCTAACTATAAAGTGAATAGTCCATATTTATCCAAGTGAATAACTACCTGAACATAAAAAGTACACAACTAACCTCAAAACCAATTTGTTTTGCTGTGCTGTTAGCATCACTTTTCTGAAAACACATGGGCATCACATGGAACGCAAACAAAAAGCTTTTGTCTCACCTGTAGTGTGTGTCCCGTCACAAGTGAACCGCCAGCAGACAACGCAGACAGTATTTATATTTAGGCCCGACCAGCTTCCATCACGATCAAATCTAGGACCGCGGCCAGGCCTGAGCAGCGATACAGCAGTCTATTGTGATTGTTTTAACTGACACATGGATGCTTTCAGAGTGGGCTGTTTATCTTAAATATAGCCTAGTTACGAATGTCATCAGGAGGCTTCATGCTGCTCTCAGATGTTTGGCATAAATCCCACCATTCATCAGAGATTAAGCTTGTGGATTCGTAATGTATCATTTTCTTTTGGGGCATGGTTGTGGGCGTGTGTTATTGTGTGTTTGTTTGTTGGATCAGTGTGTTCAGGTGGGGCCCAACAAACGTAGTAAAGTGTGAAAAAATGGGTGCCAGAAGGTTATTTGGCCAGTCCCATTAGGAATGTGATTTCTGGTTAAGGGGTTAGGTTAACGGTAAATCAAACAATTGAGCATACTGTTATAGGACACTTATGTTTAGGCATTATCGGGTTAGAAGTGTTGGGTTAGGCGTTAGGGCTAAATGTGTTTAGGTTATTGGGGTTACGATTAGGGCTTTGTGATATGCCTAGTTTAATTTTAGACATAAAATGTAGGTTTCTGAAGTTGGGGCTAAGGAATATAGTGTGTGGTGTATGTGTGTGTGTGAGAGTAACTTCTAGTACAATATGTAAATAAACCCTATGAATTATACTGTCTGTAACCACATAGCAGTGTTCACTTGGATGTCAAGTGTTTCTTATCCCAGCTGTTATTGAGCTGGTAGATTACCATGGCTTCACATGGGCGTCAGGTCGACAAACTCCAGACCCAGATCACTAGAACTTTGGAAATGCATAGCTGAACAACAGTATCAATAACAAACACTCTAGCATCAGGTTTTCCATAGACAGCTTTTGTTTTTATAGACAATAGATAACTCAAATGTTGGCGTGGGATAGGTGTAATTAGATTAGAGGGTGTATGATAATACATGTAATATCATTAATTGACACAGAAATGTTGGTGTCTAAGGTACTCCCTAATCACGTTTATGACAGTATTCTTAAATCTTATTATTGTCGACCTAGCGTATTTAGCTTTGCCTACTACAGTTGATATTATCTTTGCTAAAACACAGTCAACAAAGTCCTAAATATATTTCTATGTAGCCCAGTCTACATACCATTCGGGGGTTTGGATTTTTTTCTGACTCAAAACAATCATTTTCCCTCAGGTAGTGCTTTTAAGTCATCTATCTTTTATATTAAATGTGCTTTTAACCAGCTCTCAAGACTTTGAATATAATTAACATATTTTGTCAGGCTTTTTTGTTATTTTGTTATCTTATATTGTAAGCCTTATGGGGGAATCCGTTTTTTGTCGGTAAAGCGGTGTGCTGTTTTGCTCAAACTTTATAGTGAGTGTTTCTTTTTCCTGTGGAGTCACGTGGTATCCAGTTGCCTTAGAGATCACGTGGTGGATGTTACCATGACAGCGGGCAAACACCAGCTCTAAAGACTTTCAATATAAATAACCTATTTCGTTAGGCTTTTTGTTATTTTTCGACTGTGAGCCTTATTGGGGGAATCCGTTTTTTTGTCAGTAAAGCGGTGTGTTGTTTGGCTATAACTTTATTGTTGTTTTCGTCTTCCTGTGGAGTCACGTGGTATCCAGTTACCGTAGAGATCACGTGGTGGATGTTACCATGGCAGCGCGCAAACACTTGCGGTATACTGCCAGGTTGCGACACACGCGGAAAAAGGTTTTTATCCACCTTGTTTATCGCGAATTTGAGATAACAAAAAAAAGATTTGCAACAAAACATTTTTTAATTCAAAATATATTCGCTGTTATTGACGCTTCAAAAAAGAAATCCTATTTCTGTCAAACGCTCGCAGTTGTGCCTAGGTTAAAGTTAGGCCAACTGTGTTAACCATGTCCGAATATGGTGCAGAAATGTTGGGTGTCAAAGATGATGAGCGAAATGTGCAAGAAGATACCGTGTGCGTGGCATTTACTGAAATAAGTGAACCTCAGTTAGAAAGCAGCGTGACGGAAGAACCACATTCAGATGCACAATTACAAGATAGTGACGCTGGGGGAAAGACTGAACCTCAAAATGTGATTATGGAGGAAGAGGTCTGCAATGTGATGATGGAGGAAGAGGTCTGCAATGTGATGATGGAGGAAGAGGTCTGCAATGTGATGATGGAGGAAGAGGTCTGCAATGTGATGATGGAGGAAGAGGTCTCCAAGTCAACCTTCTTGACAGTAGATGTGAACTCCGTGGAGACGTCAGCTCAAACCTTCTTGACAGCAGATGTGAACTCAGTGGAGACGTCAGCTCAAACAGACATTCTGGAGGAACAAGAAGCATTACCAAAGAAAGCGTCCTTTTCCAATGATGTTGGCAACTCAACAGCCACAGGTTTGAAAGATGACACCACATCACACCAAAAATATAACATCCTGGTTTGATAAAAATGACATGTTAAATGTTGTTCTGGTTTATGTTATTCCCAACCTGTACTGTAAATAGCCCATGTTGTTTATTTGTATTGTAGTGAAGATTATGCTAATGCCAGAGGGACACACGGTGACAATGGCCTTCGCAATCGGGCTCTCCATCAAAGAATTGAAGTTGAACTTCGCAAATGAGCTTAAAGTACCGCCAGAAGTCATACAGATCTCTCTGAGCGGTAAGCCTTTTTAAAAGCCGTCTGACGCTTGTGGATTTCCCCTGTTACTTTACCGGTTCATGCATTGTGACTGATCGATTTATCTCTCCAGGCGGCGTGGTGGAGGACCATAGAAACCTGATGGAGCTGGGAGTGCTGCCTCATAGCACGATCCAGCTGGAGATGACCTCCTCTGACCCCGACAACCACCCCATCCGTCCTATGAAGCCCCAGCAGGACTACAACATGCCAGATGTCCTCACTGTCCGAGTGCAGACAGGTCCTCCTCCTCTAGTCATTCTCCGACACGTTATGTGAGACCTGAATGTGTCCTAGCATGTCCGTCCTACATGGGTGCGCTTTTCCAGTGTTACGGGCTTCATTTCTTCGTTTGCCTTCGTCTCCCTCTCTCCCAGACTCGGAGACAGACACGTTCCAGGACGTTGTGGTGGAGATCGAGAGGTTCACCCGTAGGAAGGCCTTTTTGGGGGGCTACAGACACAAGGCTACGGGGACTGAGTACCATCACGCCGCTGTGCAAACGACGGCCAAGAAGAAACCTGACAGTGGGGTGGAGACTTTCAGTCGCGACACACAGGTATTCACACACACACACACACACTGTCTTTGGATCTCTGTGGCTGGGCAAATGAACAGTGCTTCTCCCCCAGACAGTGACAGTGAGGAGCCAGTCCCAGCAGTGCACCAACAACACATCCACCCAGATGACCATGATCGGCTGCTACATGTCCAACGCGGAGGACAAGCTCATCACCCCAGGCTCCTACATCACTGCAGCCCAGTACCACGCCAGAAGACTGAGAGCCGTACGTCCCCTGAATAAAGACACATTATTATAAACACTCTACATGGATACATCAAGGCAGTACATATATGAATACATGCAGACATACACACTGTTCTCTCCACCTATAGGTGATCACTCTGCAGACATACACACTGGTCTCTCCATCTATAGGTGATCACTCTGCAGACATACACACTGGTCTCTCCATCTATAGGTGATCACTCTGCAGACATACACACTGGTCTCTCCACCTGTAGGTGATCACTCTGCAGACATAAACACTGGTCTCTCCATCTATAGGTGATCACTCTGCAGACATACACACTGGTCTCTCCACCTGTAGGTGATCACTCTGCAGACATACACACTGTTCTCTCCACCTATAGGTGATCACTCTGCAGACATACACACTGTTCTCTCCACCTATAGGTGATCACTCTGCAGACATACACACTGTTCTCTCCACCTATAGGTGATCACTCTGCAGACATACACACTGGTCTCTCCATCTATAGGTGATCACTCTGCAGACATACACACTGGTCTCTCCACCTGTAGGTGATCACTCTGCAGACATACACACTGGTCTCTCCACCTGTAGGTGATCACTCTGCAGACATACACACTGGTCTCTCCGCCTATAGGTGATCACTCTGCAGACATAAACACTGGTCTCTCCATCTATAGGTGATCAATCTGCAGACATACACACTGTTCTCTCCACCTGTAGGTGATCACTCTGCAGACATACACACTGGTCTCTCCGCCTATAGGTGATCACTCTGCAGACATACACACTGGTCTCTCCATCTATAGGTGATCACTCTGCAGACATACACACTGGTCTCTCCACCTGTAGGTGATCACTCTGCAGACATACACACTGGTCTCTCCATCTATAGGTTATCACTCTGCAGACATACACACGGCGCTGGCAGGCAAAGAAAATGACTGACCATCTGAGGGAGGACAGAGATCTCCATGTTGCCTGGATGGAGGAAGAGGAGAGGAGGAAGAAGCAAGAAAAAGAAGAGCATATAAAGGCTGAGTACCACAGGAGGATGAATCCAGAGAGTCGGGGCGATTTTGCACTTCTCTACAGCGCCCTGGAAAGTAAGTATCTGTGTACATCAGGGGAAACTGGATAATCTGACTAATTGGTTTTTAAGCAGATCTGCACTAGGTAAAATGCTATGTCCAGTTAAGGGGATGCACATGTGTTTCTAACAGAGTGGAAGAGAGATGAGTTGGAGCAAATTAATGGCACACTGGAAGGTGCTGACAGGAAGGCTGCTCTGTGTAGGCTCCTGGATCGAGAGACACAGCTAATTGCATCTATCGGGCGCCACGAGAAAGCTGCAGGGGAGAGGAATCATGACAAGGCTGTTCAGATGTTCCTGGAAAAGGTCAGAGGGCCTCCCCCCTGTCCAATCTCCCCCCTGTCCATCCTCACCCCTGTCCAATCTCACCCCTGTCCAATCTCCCCCCTGTCCATCCTCACCCCTGTCCAATCTCACCCCTGTCCAATCTCACCCCTGTCCTTTCTCACCCCTGTCCAATCTCACCCCTGTCCAATCTCACCCCTGTCCTTTCTCACCCCTGTCCAGTCTCACCCCTGTCCAGTCTCACCCCTGTCCATTCTCACCCCTGTCCATTCTCACCCCTGTCCATTCTCACCCCTGTCTATTCTCACCCCTGTCCATTCTCACCCCTGTCCTTTCTCACCCCTGTCTATTCTCACCCCTGTCCATTCTCACCCCTGTCCTTTCTCACCCCTGTCTATTCTCACCCCTGTCCATTCTCACCCCTGTCCTTTCTCACCCCTGTCTATTCTCACCCCTGTCCAATCTCACCCCTGTCCATCCTCTGGTTAGTGTGCTTCCCCTAAGAGGTGGCGTGCATTTGATGGGAAGATGACCCAAATGGACACCCAGAACACCATCAGAGCCAAGGAGCTTAAAGACCTGTACACCAGCATCAACCTGCAGTACTTCTCCCAGGAGGAGAGGCTGGATGTTCTGCTAACACTTAAACACACCGTCAAGGTGGGAACGTTCAGCCATAACATTATGACCACTGACAGGTGAATAACACTGATAATCTATATACACAGATCAGCCATAACATTATGACCACTGACAGGTGAATAACACTGATAATCTATATACACAGATCAGCCATAACATTATGACCACTGACAGGTGAATAACACTGATAATCTATAGACACAGATGAGCCATAACATTATGACCACTGACAGGTGAATAACACTGATAATCTATAGACACAGATCAGCCATAACATTATGACCACTGACAGGTGAATAACACTGATAATCTATAGACACAGATCAGCCATAACATTATGACCACTGACAGGTGAATAACACTGATAATCTATAGACACAGATCAGCCATAACATTATGACCACTGACAGGTGAATAACACTGATAATCTATATACACAGATCAGCCATAACATTATGACCACTGACAGGTGAATAACACTGATAATCTATATACACAGATCAGCCATAACATTATGACCACTGACAGGTGAATAACACTGATAATCTATATACACAGATCAGCCATAACATTATGACCACTGACAGGTGAATAACACTGATAATCTATACACACAGATCAGCCATATTATTATGACCACTGACAGGTGAATAACACTGATAATCTATATACACAGATCAGCCATAACATTATGACCACTGACAGGTGAATAACACTGATAATCTATATATACAGATCAGCCATAACATTATGACCACTGACAGGTGAATAACACTGATAATCTATATACACAGATCAGCCATAACATTATGACCACTGACAGGTGAATAACACTGATAATCTATATACAGATCAGCCATAACATTATGACCACTGACAGGTGAATAACACTGATAATCTATATACACAGATCAGCCATAACATTATGACCACTGACAGGTGAATAACACTGATAATCTATAGACACAGATCAGCCATAACATTATGACCACTGACAGGTGAATAACACTGATAATCTATAGACACAGATCAGCCATAACATTATGACCACTGACAGGTGAATAACACTGATAATCTATAGACACAGATCAGCCATAACATTATGACCACTGACAGGTGAATAACACTGATAATCTATATACACAGATCAGCCATAACATTATGACCACTGACAGGTGAATAACACTGATAATCTATAGACACAGATCAGCCATAACATTATGACCACTGACAGGTGAATAACACTGATAATCTATACACACAGATCAGCCATAACATTATGACCACTGACAGGTGAATAACACTGATAATCTATATACACAGATCAGCCATAACATTATGACCACTGACAGGTGAATAACACTGATAATCTATAGACACAGATCAGACATAACATTATGACCACTGACAGGTGAATAACACTGATAATCTATATACACAGATCAGCCATATCATTATGACCACTGACAGGTGAATAACACTGATAATCTATATACACAGATCAGCCATAACATTATGACCACTGACAGGTGAATACCACTGATAATCTATAGACACAGATCAGCCATAACATTATGACCACTGACAGGTGAATAACACTGATAATCTATATACACAGATCAGCCATATCATTATGACCACTGACAGGTGAATAACACTGATAATCTATATACACAGATCAGCCATAACATTATGACCACTGACAGGTGAATAACACTGATAATCTATATACACAGATCAGCCATAACATTATGACCACTGACAGGTGAATAACACTGATAATCTATATACACAGATCAGCCATAACATTATGACCACTGACAGGTGAATAACACTGATAATCTATATACACAGATCAGCCATAACATTATGACCACTGACAGGTGAATAACACTGATAATCTATATACACAGATCAGCCATAACATTATGACCACTGACAGGTGAATAACACTGATAATCTATAGACACAGATCAGACATAACATTATGACCACTGACAGGTGAATAACACTGATAATCTATATACACAGATCAGCCATAACATTATGACCACTGACAGGTGAATAACACTGATAATCTATATATACAGATCAGCCATAACATTATGACCACTGACAGGTGAATAACACTGATAATCTATATACACAGATCAGCCATAACATTATGACCACTGACAGGTGAATAACACTGATAATCTATATACACAGATCAGCCATAACATTATGACCACTGACAGGTGAATAACACTGATAATCTATAGACACAGATCAGCCATAACATTATGACCACTGACAGGTGAATAACACTGATAATCTATAGACACAGATCAGCCATAACATTATGACCACTGACAGGTGAATAACACTGATAATCTATAGACACAGATCAGCCATAACATTATGACCACTGACAGGTGAATAACACTGATAATCTATAGACACAGATCAGACATAACATTATGACCACTGATAATCTATAGACACTGACATAACATTATGACCACTGACAGGTGAATAACACTAATAATCTATAGACACAGATCAGCCATAACATTATGACCACTGACAGGTGAATAACACTGATAATCTATAGACACAGATCAGCCATAACATTAGCCATAACATTATGACCACTGACAGGTGAATAACACTGATAATCTATATATACAGATCAGCCATAACATTATGACCACTGACAGGTGAATAACACTAATAATCTATAGACACAGATCAGCCATATCATTATGACCACTGACAGGTGAATAACACTAATAATCTATACACACAGATCAGCCATAACATTATGACCACTGACAGGTGAATACCACTGATAATCTATACACACAGATCAGCCATAACATTATGACCACTGACAGGTGAATAACACTGATAATCTATATACACAGATCAGCCATAACATTATGACCACTGACAGGTGAATAACACTAATAATCTATACACACAGATCAGCCATAACATTATGACCACTGACAGGTGAATAACACTGATAATCTATAGACACAGATCAGCCATAACATTATGACCACTGACAGGTGAATAACACTGATAATCTATAGACACAGATCAGACATAACATTATGACCACTGACAGGTGAATAACACTAATAATCTATAGACACAGATCAGCCATAACATTATGACCACTGACAGGTGAATAACACTGATAATCTATAGACACAGATCAGCCATAACATTATGACCACTGACAGGTGAATAACACTGATAATCTATATATACAGATCAGCCATAACATTATGACCACTGACAGGTGAATAACACTAATAATCTATAGACACAGATCAGCCATATCATTATGACCACTGACAGGTGAATAACACTAATAATCTATACACACAGATCAGCCATAACATTATGACCACTGACAGGTGAATACCACTGATAATCTATACACACAGATCAGCCATAACATTATGACCACTGACAGGTGAATAACACTGATAATCTATATACACAGATCAGCCATAACATTATGACCACTGACAGGTGAATAACACTAATAATCTATACACACAGATCAGCCATAACATTATGACCACTGACAGGTGAATAACACT
This sequence comes from Dallia pectoralis, assembly GCA_029465975.1. NCBI lineage: Eukaryota > Metazoa > Chordata > Actinopteri > Esociformes > Umbridae > Dallia > Dallia pectoralis. The sequence goes on along the minus strand of CM055745.1, from coordinate 1,981,063 downwards.
GATAATCTATAGACACAGATCAGCCATAACATTATGACCACTGACAGGTGAATAACACTGATAATCTATAGACACAGATCAGACATAACATTATGACCACTGACAGGTGAATAACACTAATAATCTATAGACACAGATCAGCCATAACATTATGACCACTGACAGGTGAATAACACTGATAATCTATAGACACAGATCAGCCATAACATTATGACCACTGACAGGTGAATAACACTGATAATCTATATATACAGATCAGCCATAACATTATGACCACTGACAGGTGAATAACACTAATAATCTATAGACACAGATCAGCCATATCATTATGACCACTGACAGGTGAATAACACTAATAATCTATACACACAGATCAGCCATAACATTATGACCACTGACAGGTGAATACCACTGATAATCTATACACACAGATCAGCCATAACATTATGACCACTGACAGGTGAATAACACTGATAATCTATATACACAGATCAGCCATAACATTATGACCACTGACAGGTGAATAACACTAATAATCTATACACACAGATCAGCCATAACATTATGACCACTGACAGGTGAATAACACTAATAATCTATAGACACAGATCAGCCATAACATTATGACCACTGACAGGTGAATAACACTGATAATCTATATATACAGATCAGCCATAACATTATGACCACTGACAGGTGAATAACACTAATAATCTATAGACACAGATCAGCCATATCATTATGACCACTGACAGGTGAATAACACTAATAATCTATACACACAGATCAGCCATAACATTATGACCACTGACAGGTGAATACCACTGATAATCTATACACACAGATCAGCCATAACATTATGACCACTGACAGGTGAATAACACTGATAATCTATAGACACAGATCAGCCATAACATTATGACCACTGACAGGTGAATAACACTAATAATCTATACACACAGATCAGCCATAACATTATGACCACTGACAGGTGAATACCACTGATAATCTATACACACAGATCAGCCATAACATTATGACCACTGACAGGTGAATAACACTGATAATCTATAGACACAGATCAGCCATAACATTATGACCACTGACAGGTGAATAACACTGATAATCTATAGACACAGATCAGCCATAACATTATGACCACTGACAGGTGAATAACACTGATAATCTATATATACAGATCAGCCATAACATTATGACCACTGACAGGTGAATAACACTGATAATCTATATACACAGATCAGCCATAACATTATGACCACTGACAGGTGAATAACACTGATAATCTATAGACACAGATCAGCCATATCATTATGACCAGTGACAGGTGAATAACACTGATAATCTATATACACAGATCAGCCATAACATTATGACCACTGACAGGTGAATACCACTGATAATCCCGTTGTCATGGCACCTCTCAGTCAGAGGGTGGGATATATTAGGCAGCAAGTGAACAGAGATCTCAATCCAATAGGGGGGATGTGCTGGACCAACATGTCTGATCCATGGGGGCTCCACCTGGCAATTTACTGGACTTGAAGGATCTGCTGCTAATGTCTTGGTGCTAGATACCACATGACTCCCTCAGGGATCTGCTGGTAATGTCTTGGTACCAGATACCACAGGACACCTTCAGGGATCTGCTGCTAATGTCTTGGTGTCAGATACCACATGACACCTTCAGAGGACTAGTGGAGTCCATGCTTTGACGGGTCAGGGTTGTTTTGGGGGTGAAACGGGGACCGACCCATTATTAGGCAGGTGGTAATAATGTCACTGATGGGTGTATATTTTAACTCATTACTAGATATATGAAATGCAGACTCTGTTGTCCATTTGTTTTCTATGTGGATATTTTTATTAATTCATCATAAAGATACTTCGTAATCATTATGCTCTCCTGGCATTGGACAGGAGGACGACTGCAAGCTGACCCGTAACATTCTGGAGTTGATTGCTATGGAAACGGACCTGATGAAGAGGGGCGTGAAGGAGTCCAATCTGGTGGGCCTGAGGAAGAGAATTTCCACCCTCTTCCTCCAGTACATCAAAACCCCCTTCTTTAACCCTGAGGCGGCCAAACTACTGAAGGTGCATATGATGTAGGCTGTATGGTGTAGGATATATGGTGTAGGCTGTATGGTGTAGGATATATGGTGTAGGCTGTATGGTGTAGGATATATGGTGTAGGCTGTATGGTGTAGGATATATGGTGTAGGCTGTATGGTGTAGGATATATGGTGTAGGCTGTATGGTGTAGGATATATGGTGTAGGATATATGGTGTAGGATATATGGTGTAGGATATATGATGTAGGATATATGGTGTAGGATATATGGTGTAGGATATATGGTGTAGAATATATGGTGTAGAATATATGGTGTAGAATATATGGTGTAGGATATATGGTGTAGAATATATGGTGGAGGCTGTATGGTGTAGGCTATATGGTGTAGGATGTATGGTGTAGGATGTATGGTGTAGAATATATGGTGTAGGAAATATATTGTGTAGGAAATATATTGTGTAGGCTATATGGTGTAGAATATATGGTGGAGGCTGTATGGTGTAGGATATATGGTGTAGGATGTATGGTGTAGGATGTATGGTGTAGGATATATGGTGTAGGATATATGGTGTAGGATATATGGTGTAGGCTGTATGGTGTAGGATATATGGTGTATAATATATGATGTAGGATATATGGTGTAGGCTGTATGGTGTAGGATATATGGTGTAGGATATATGGTGTAGGATATATGGTGTAGGCTGTATGGTGTAGGATATATGGTGTAGAATATATGGTGTAGGATATATGGTGTAGGATATATGGTGTAGGCTGTATGGTGTAGGATATATGGTGTAGAATATATGGTGTAGGATATATGGTGTAGGATATATGGTGTAGGATATATGGTGTAGGATATATGGTGTAGAATATATGATGTAGGATATATGGTGTAGGCTGTATGGTGTAGGCTGTATGGTGTAGGATATATGGTGTAGGATATATGGTGTAGGATATATGGTGTAGGATATATGGTGTAGGATATATGGTGTAGGATATATGGTGTAGAATATATGATGTAGGATATATGGTGTAGGCTGTATGGTGTAGGATATATGGTGTAGGATATATGGTGTAGGATATATGGTGTAGGCTATATGGTGTAGGATATATGGTGTAGAATATATGGTGTAGGATATATGGTGTAGGATATATGGTGTAGGCTGTATGGTGTAGGATATATGGTGTAGAATATATGGTGTAGGATATATGGTGTAGGATATATGGTGTAGGCTGTATGGTGTAGGATATATGGTGTAGAATATATGATGTAGGATATATGGTGTAGGATGTATGGTGTAGGCTGTATGGTGTAGGATATATGGTGTAGGATATATGGTGTAGGATATATGGTGTAGGCTGTATGGGTTTACCTGTCTGTGTTTACCTGTCTGAGTTTACCTGTCCGTGTTTACCTGTCTGTGTTTACCTGTCTGGGTTTACCTGTCCGTGTTTACCTGTCTGTGTTTACCTGTCTGAGTTTACCTGTCCGTGTTTACCTGTCTGTGTTTACCTGTCTGAGTTTACCTGTCCGTGTTTACCTGTCTGTGTTTACCTGTCTGTGTTTACCTGTCTGGGTTTACCTGTCCGTGTTTACCTGTCTGTGTTTACCTGTCTGAGTTTACCTGTCCGTGTTTACCTGTCTGTGTTTACCTGTCCGTGTTTACCTGTCTGTGTTTACCTGTCTGGGTTTACCTGTCATCCTCCTCATTCAGGTTCCCCTGGAACCACCAAAACTAAAACAGAAATATAGCTTGTGCACCGGCTGCAGCCGCTATCTGAAGTCCACGGATTTCGCCCTGACGGTCGATGCGAGCCTGCTGGGTCAGTGTCGGAGCTGTTCGGAGCTGGACATCAAGGCCCGTCGCCGCGACAACCTCTCCCACTACAAGACCATCCTCAGTAGGCTCCGGAAGACCGAGGTCCAGAGGAACAAGGAGGCCAAGATCTCCTTCCTCCTTCAGGTTTGTGCCCTCAGCTTGATCCACAGTTAGCCAATGACATTAGCTTCCCAGTTAGCCTATGACATCAACCTTATGGGTAACTCATTGCCTTGGACAGTGTAGTCTCCAAGCAGTGTGATTCCGATAGCACGCGTACGTACGCACACGTCTGACTGTGTTCTCCAGGAGCAGGATATGAAGTACCTGGTCGACGTGGTGTGGGGTGCCCAGTCAGCCCTCAGTGCCTGGAGCGACATGCACGACCTGGTGATGGTGAGGTGGGAGGGTCCCTGGGAGTGGAGCCCCTGGAACTGTGTTCTGCTGAACAGTGAAGAAGCTGCCGCTCACAACAAAGTGGAGGACAAAGAGAAGGTAAACACACCTGTAGTTGTCTTGTCTGTCCGCTCGCACACAGAGAAGGTAAACACACCTGTAGTCGTGTTGTCTGTCTGTCCGCACACAGAGAAGGTAAACACACCTGTAGTCGTGTTGTCTGTCTGTCCGCACACAGAGAAGGTAAACACACCTGTAGTCGTGTTGTCTGTCCGTCCGCACACAGAGAAGGTAAACACACCTGTAGTCGTACACACCAGCACACACACCGGTGGTGATTATAACGTTTTTTTGTTTTAAATATGAATATGTCTCCAATAATGGTAATTTTTTGTGATGGATGCTGATCAAATATTTTCCACTCTGTTTGCCGTGAACCAGCTTTATGGAGTGGAGTTTATTCGGAGTGTCAAACACAAACACACACTGGCAAAGAACTACTTCTCCCAGATTCCTGTCATGGCCCAATACCTCAAGGATGTGGACTCAAAACCGGCCGCCCACTGCAACTTCTTGGTCGCCAAACCATCAGCACGCTGACTGCTAAGTCCCTAAATTCCCACAATGCACTGGTGGAGAGGCGACCAAATGAAGACCTCCTCATCCATTTGTCTCATCTGTCTGTCTCACTCTTTCTCTTTTACTTTCTCTTTTGAATGTCAAATAATAAGTGTAATATCAAGAGTTATTGAACTGGGTTGAAATGCAACTTTGAAGTTAATTTGTAATCATTTTGTGACACAAGCAAAGATGGGAAATTAAAATAATTCCCTCGAAAATGTTTCTGTACTTGTGGCATTTGTCAACAGTTAATACATTCCTTAAAAAAATTCACATCAGCCATCTGGTTATAGAACACTGGAAATGTTGCTGTATGAAATGTCTTTACCTTGAAAACATTTTGATGTGTGTCAACTTTGGAAAGATGAGGCCAAGTGAGAACTGTTGTTGCATTTATTCGAAGTAAACATGTGGTAAATTCTTCCAAGTTTATTGCAGTTTGCCACAGGCAAAGATGGCTATTCCTTGTAAGACTTCTGTCAACTTCACATTGTCTGCAAACTGTGCAAAGAACAGTTATAAAAGTCTAAGGGGACGATGTCTAAGGGTCGTAGGAGATCCCACCCTTCTGGCCTCAGTCCGAGGGGGCTTAACCTCTGAGGACTCAAATGGAGAAGGTTGGGACAACTCCAGAGGCTCTGGTCGAAAAAGGAGGAGCAACTCCTCCAGGGGCTGTGGCGGAGGAGGTAGGGGACACTCCTCCAGGGGCTGTGGCGGAGGAGGTAGGGGCCACTCCTCCAGGGGCTGTGGCGGAGGAGGTAGGGGCCACTCCTCCAGGGGCTGTGGCGGAGGAGATAGGGGCCACTCCTCCAGGGGCTGTGGCGGAGGAGGTAGGGGACACTCCTCCAGGGGCTGTGGCGGAGGAGGTAGGGGCCACTCCTCCAGGGGCTGTGGCGGAGGAGGTAGGGGACACTCCTCCAGGGGCTGTGGCGGAGGAGGTAGGGGCCACTCCTCCAGGGGCTGTGGCGGAGGAGGTAGGGGACACTCCTCCAGGGGCTGTGGCGGAGGAGGTAGGGGCCACTCCTCCAGGGGCTGTGGCGGAGGAGGTAGGGGCCACTCCTCCAGGGGCTGTGGCGGAGGAGGTAGGGGCCACTCCTCCAGGGGCTGTGGCGGAGGAGGTAGGGGCCACTCCTCCAGGGGCTGTGGCGGAGGAGGTAGGTGCCACTCCTCCGAGGACACCGAAGGAGGAGCAAGGGGACACTGGCCAAGGTGGTGGAGACCAGTCCTCTTTAAGATGGTTTGAGTTGATTATGCACGCATGGTTTGAGTTGATTATGCACACCTGGTTTGAGTTGATTATGCACACCTGGTTTGAGTTGATAATGCACGCATGGTTTGAGTTGATTATGCACACCTGGTTTGAGTTGATTATGCACACCTGGTTTGAGTTGATTATGAACGCATGGTTTGAGTTGATTATGCACACCTGGTTTGAGTTGATTATGCACACCTGGTTTGAGTTGCTTATGCACACATGGTTTGATTTGATTATGCACACCTGGTTTGAGTTGATTATGCACACTTTCATATGACCATTCCTATACAATATATAGGATTTCTTTTGACATGTTTTTCTTATTTAATGTTTTGCTACTTTTGTCATCAGTAAAAACATATCGTCATTCCTATAGAATGTTCTATGTACGTGTTTCTTGCCCTTCTCTTTGAAACCAAGTCCCAGCTTGACTTTTTGTTGACCAACCAAGCACATTTGTGTTAGACAGAATATTGCGAAATTTCCACTTTAAATTATCTTTTGGTCTATGTTTCATTTGTCTGTTGTTTCTCCAAAAATATCATATCAGCAACCAGATGTTCAGTTTACAGGAATGATCATAGATCATAGACCTGTATATGAGCTTCTGTTTCATAAAAAAGAATTTGCTGACATGTACATTTCTTTTTTGACTTTGTATCAACAGTGGACTAATTAAACAAATACCAAGATCATTTCGGTTGGTATTTTCAGTTAATGGAAAAGTTCAAAGCATTCCAATTAGTGTGAAATTGAAAGAAAAAGTACCCTAGGATGAAAGATGAACTTGTCAGAAATGTTATAATTAAGAGAAAGGCCAAATGGTCACCCCCTCTTCATTTCCTGCTGAGAGATTCAGGACCCCATGTTTTCACGGAAATTCATCAATTTAATAGTGGTAGGAAAGGTTAATCACTTTGGTTTCCAAGAATACCCTTTAAGTCAAGGACTTTGCAAAAGCCGAATACAACGAGAAATGACAATCCTTTGAAACCAGTAAGACGAAATTTAACAGTCCAACAAAATTACTTGCGAATTTAAGTAAGTAAATTGAATAATGGGATAGTGAATTGTTGTCTAAATATGGGCATTATAATCGCCATTGGCTTTAAAGGGAATAATGTCAACTAGATTACCAGTTAAGAAAATGTGGGACTGAAGACAAATTAGGAATGTTCTGAAGGGGAGAGATATGTTTATGAGGAATAGTTTCCGTGACAACGGTGTGGGGAATGGTGTCCTAGGTGATAAGAACCATAGCTGCATCTTCTGGAATCTTCTACTGAGTTCTCTCACTTTCAAGGCGGAATCTAAAAGTTAGCAATACAACTGTCATTCTTTAGGATAGTTGAGTGTATAAAGCAAAAACAGGATAATGACCCAAAGCAGAGCTCCAAACTATGCAAGAACTATTTAGGGAAGAAGCAGTCAGCTGGTATTCTGTCTATAATGGACTGACCAGCACAGTGACCTTATCTCAACCCTATTGAGCTGTTTTGAGAGCAGCTTGACTGTATGGTACTTAAGAAGTTCCCATCAAGACAATCCTTAATGGGAGGTGCTTCAGGAAAGAAGGGAGGATATCAGATTGCCTAAAACAAATTGACAACTAGAATGCCAAAGTTTTTCTCCAAATAGAGGATTTGACAAAATCAAAGGACAATATTATTTAATTATTTAAAAAACGTTTTCACAACCTTTGTCAATGACTGTATTTCCAATTAATTTCGTTATATTTCTTATTCAAAATTAAATGTACTTATGGACAAAAAGGACTTTTTTTGTGACCGAAAACCTTTCAGCGATAGTGTATCCACGTTAGGAAATTTAAATAAAAGTGTGTTTGTTTTTCTTAACATTAAATAACAAGCTGGAAGTTACGTTAGCGTCTGCAGACACAAGAGCAGTATGCTTAAAAACAAACTGATCATACTACAGAAAAGAAACTAAATCACGAAACAGAACAGACAACAAATAAAAACAGACAGCATTACAATGGCAGGGCAGGAACTCTAACCCTGATCCGTGATCAGGTGCTACTGTGCCCAATTTGCACCAACCCATTCAAGGCCCTCGGGCAATATGAAGTGCCTGGCACATAGATAGAGCTGCACTTCAAGGCCAGATCCTAAATAGATATAAGCATTTTTTTAATAAACCATATTAATATTTGAACCAGAACGTAGAACAAAACGTTAGACGCACACGGACATGTTGAGTCCCTGTAGCATTTGACCCAGAGTGTTAAATATGCAAATACAGCCCAGTTTATATCCTAAAGCGTTACGTTTTAATACAGATAACGCATCTGCCCGTTCTCTCGAGGCCCCCACTCCCCGCACGCTCGGTGACAAACTCTAAGACAATAAAGATTTATGGCCGACCAAGCAGACAGGATAAGAACGCCGGGTGTCTGGACGAATGCCTCAGTCATTCTGACCCTCACCTGACGATGACTCAGGTAAAGTGAGAGGCTGCTCGTCACGATGAAGAGGGTTCTCAGAGGAGCCTGGAACTACCGCAATCTTCTAATCATCGTTTTCACTCCCCTGCTGCTTCTCCCACTTCCGCTGGTCATCCAGAGAAAGGTGAGGCTGACCAGTGTGTCTCAGCATTAAACACACTCCGTTAGCGGGGTGGGGTCCTCAGGTCAGGGCCAACAGGTGCATGTTGTGGGGGACCTGTCATTCACACTTCACTGACATGCAGAGTTAATGTACCTGAAAGAACAGACGAGGAAAATAAGAAACACCATTACATGTTTTCTCACTGCCTTTTGACTTTAATCTGACAGACTCAACAGCACTGGTTGTAGGGTGTGCCTGTTAAGATATTAATACATAATAGGATTTATTTCTGCATATGTTTAACGTTGATGGACTGTTTAGCAATCGACTGTGTCATCTGGGACTTTTGTTTCAATGTTAAGGAGTGTTTTTGATTGATGACAATTTGCACATATAATCTGACAGGATTTGCTATACTGCTTTATCGTTTATTTCTATACGACATGCCAGGTCATTAAGTTCATAGACGGTACCGTAGAGAGTTCAGGGAGTTCCTGTCGTTATGATGAGAACACAACAGGATTGAAGGGCACAGAGGAGGATACAAGACAGAAGATTTTCAGATGTGTTCGGAGTAGACTATACTACCATCTGTGTGACTATACTACCATCTGTGTGACTATACTACCATCTGTGTGACTATACTACCATCTGTGTGACTATACTACCATCTGTGTGACTATACTACCATCTGTGTGACTATACTACCATCTGTGTGACTATACTACCATCTGTGTGACTATACTACCATCTGTGTGACTATACTACCATCTGTGTGACTATACTACCATCTATGTGACTATACTACCATCTGTGTGACTATACTACCATCTGTGTGACTATACTACCATCTGTGTGACTATACTACCATCTGTGTGACTATACTACCATCTGTGTGACTATACTACCATCTGTGTGACTATACTACCATCTGTGTGACTATACTACCATCTGTGTGACTATACTACCATCTGTGTGACTATACTACCATCTGTGTGACTATACTACCATCTGTGTGACTATACTACCATCTGTGTGACTATACTACCATCTGTGTGACTATACTACCATCTGTGTGACTATACTACCATCTGTGTGACTATACTACCATCTGTGTGACTATACTACCATCTGTGTTCCAGTCCTCTCACAGCGGAATAAATCACTTTAAACTGTTGATAACTGTTACTGAGTTAAATACTGTGTTCTAGGACATTAGCTAGCTTATCTTTCAAACAATACTAATTATTTGGTACATTTACTTCTAAATGTATTGTATTCTTTCTCTTGCCACCCGTTAGGAGTCAGAATGTGCGTTCACACTTTGTGTTATGGCAGTATACTGGCTGACAGAGGCTCTACCACTGGCTGCCACAGCGCTGCTTCCAGCTCTGCTCTTCCCTTTTTTTGGAATCATGAAGTCGTCACAGGTGAACAGTCCACAATGTTATCAGTTTTATGGTGTGTGAGAAACCGTGTGCGTCTCTCGTTTTGACTAATAAAAATCTGCTAAATGTAAGTACAACAAGTTCTCCAGCTATATTAAAACTATATTACAACTATCTCAAACTATATTACAACTCAGATAAAACCATTACTGGGTTTATCATCTGGGTCGACATGCATGATTAGATAATGACTTTTTGCCAAAGATAAGCCATATCTGTGTGATAATGTAACTACACAACTTCCTTCAATATGAAAAAATCGTTTTATAAGGTCTGTTTAGCCCATGGTTGAATTTCTGATGTGGTCCAAGCAATCCATACAGATTTTCTATTGATTCTATTATATATTCTATTGATTAGAAACATATCCGTAACCGGCACTGTACGGTTATTATAAAATTACCCTGGTATCCACTAAAGAACATGTTTTTAGTCTGTCTGCTGAACAAGTTTTGTGTAATGATGGTTATAAGAAATGATTTGTTTTATTGGCGTATCCAATCAGAGTGTGACAACTCCTCTGTCTAATTTAAATAATTCATCTACTAATTTCTTTCTTGTCCAGGTGGCTGGGGTGTACTTTAAGGACTTCCATCTGCTGCTTATCGGGGTCATCTGCCTGGCGACGTCCATAGAGAAGTGGGGTCTCCATAAGAGGGTGGCACTACGGCTCGTCACTATAGTTGGGGTCAACCCTGGATGGTGAGATCATCTGATGTATGTACAGTGTTCATGTGTCAACCCTGGATGGTGAGATCATCTGATGTATGTACAGTGTTCATGTGTCAACCCTGGATGGTGAGATCATCTGATGTATGTACAGTGTTCATGTGTCAACCCTGGATGGTGAGATCATCTGATGTATGTACAGTGTTCATGTGTCAACCCTGGATGGTGAGATCATCTGATGTATGTACAGTGTTCATGTGTCAACCCTGGATGGTGAGATCATCTGATGTATGTAAAGTATCTCACAAAAGTGAGGACACACCCCTCACCTTATATCTTTTCATGTGACAACACTGAAGAAATGACACTTTGCCACAATGTAAAGTAGTGAGTGTACAGCTTGTATAACAGTGTACATCAAAATAACTCAACACACAGCCATTAATGACTGAACAACTGGCAACAAAAGTGAGTACACCCCTAAGTGAAAATCTATATTCATATAGTACATATATATCTACACACAACTATTCAAAGGTCTGGGGTCTTAAATGTGCTTGTTTTAAAGAAAAATATATATAAATAAATAATTAAACTGTCCATCAAAAAAAAACATGTACAGGTATTCTGTCTGTAATGGAGTGACCAGTACAGTCAGCTGGTATTCTGTCTATAATGGAGTGGTCAGTACAGTCAGCTGGTATTCTGTCTATAATGTAGTGACCAGCACAGTCAGCTGGTATTCTGTCTATAATAGAGTGACCAGCACAGTCAGCTGGTATTCTGTCTATAATAGAGTGACCAGCACAGTCACCTGGTATTCTGTCTATAATGGAGTGATCATCACAGTCAGCTGGTATTCTGTCTATAATGGAGTGACCAGCACAGTCAGCTGGTATTCTGTCTATAATGGAGTGACCAGCACAGTCAGCTGGTATTCTGTCTATACTGGAGTGACCAGCACAGTCAGCTGGTATTCTGTCTATAATGGAGTGACCAGCACAGTCACCTGGTATTCTGTCTATAATGGAGTGACCAGCACAGTCAGCTGATCTCAACCCTATTCAGATGTTTTGGGAGCAGCTATGCAGCATGTGCCCATAAAGCCAATCCAGCTCATGGGAGGTGTTTCAGGAGGCATGGGGTGACGTTTATTCATATTACCTCAACAACTTGACAACCAGAATACCAAAGATCTGCAAGGCTGCAAATGGAGGATTCTTTGGCCAAAGCAGTTTGAAGGACACAATTATTAGTTCCGTCTTGGTCAATTACTTCATTTCCTATTTATTTGTCTTTATATCCCCTATTCAAACAAATTGTACTTATGTTTTCACGGAAAACAGGGGCATTTCTTAGTGACCCCAAGCTGTTGAATAGAAGTTTATGTACAGAGAGAAACAGAGAGACTCACCTAGCAGAGTATATCAAGTATGACTCGTCAAACCACCTTATTTCAGTGGTCATTTCTCTTTGTAGGCTGATGTTGGGCTTCATGAGCGGTTGTGCCTTCCTCTCCATGTGGGTCCAGAACACATCCGCCGTTGCTATGGTAATGCCAATCGTGGAGGCAGTTATTCGGCAGATTTTAGATGCAGGAGGAGAAGGTGACCAGCGGCAGGAGGCACGGATGGGCACCAGCAACCTGGGCCTAGAGCTGGAAGGTGGGCTTTAACACAATGATGATTCATGTGATTTTTGGTGGCCAGTGTTTTTACTCAAAGGAGTTGTCATTGTCATTGGCAGGAACCTAGTATAATGAAACCAAACCTCCACATGATGCCTTCTCCGTGGAGGTCTGGAAATGTTTGTGTATAAAAACAGTTTGGAAACAGTTTTCCGAATGCTAGCACTGACAATAATATTGGATGCTAGCACTGACAATAATATTGGATGCTAGCACAGACAATAATATTGGATGCTAGCACTGACAATAATATTGAATGCTAGCACTGACAATAATATTGGATGCTAGCACTGACAATAATATTGGATGCTAGCACTGACAATAATATTGGATGCTAGCACTGACAATAATATTGGATGCTAGCACTGACAATAATATTGAATGCTAGCACTGACAATAATATTGAATGCTAGCACTGACAATAATATTGAATGCTAGCACTGACAATAATATTGAATGCTAGCACTGACAATAATATTGATGCTAGCACTGACAATAATATTGGATGCTAGCACAGACAATAATATTGGATGCTAGCACTGACAATAATATTGAATGCTAGCACTGACAATAATATTGGATGCTAGCACTGACAATAATATTGGATGCTAGCACTGAAAATAATATTGGATGCTAGCACTGACAATAATATTGGATGCTAGCACTGACAATAATATTGAATGCTAGCACTGACAACAATATTGGATGCTAGCACTGACAATAATATTGAATGCTAGCACTGACAATAATATTGAATGCTAGCACTTACAATAATATTGGATGCTAGCACTGACAATAATATTGAATGCTAGCACTGACAATAATATTGGATGCTAGCACTGACAATAATATTGATGCTAGCACTGACAATAATATTGAATGCTAGCACTGACAATAATATTGAATGCTAGCACTGACAATAATATTGGATGCTAGCACTGACAATAATATTGAATGCTAGCACTGACAATAATATTGAATGCTAGCACTGACAATAATATTGGATGCTAGCACTGACAATAATATTGGATGCTAGCACTGACAATAATATTGAATGCTAGCACTGACAATAATATTGGATGCTAGCACTGACAATAATATTGAATGCTAGCACTGACAATAATATTGGATGCTAGCACTGACAATAATATTGGATGCTAGCACTGACAATAATATTGAATGCTAGCACTGACAATAATATTGAATGCTAGCACTGACAATAATATTGAATGCTAGCACTGACAATAATATTGATGCTAGCACTGACAATAATATTGGATGCTAGCACTGACAATAATATTGAATGCTAGCACTGACAATAATATTGAATGCTAGCACTGACAATATTGAATGCTAGCACTGACAATAATATTGACTGACAATAATATTGAATGCTAGCACTGACAATAATATTGGATGCTAGCACTGACAATAATATTGGATGCTAGCACTGACAATAATATTGGATGCTAGCACTGACAATAATATTGAATGCTAGCACTGACAATAATATTGGATGCTAGCACTGACAATAATATTGGATGCTAGCACTGACAATAATATTGGATGCTAGCACTGACAATAATATTGAATGCTAGCACTGACAATAATATTGGATGCTAGCACTGACAATAATATTGGATGCTAGCACTGACAATAATATTGGATGCTAGCACTGACAATAATATTGAATGCTAGCAGTGACAATAATATTGAATGCTAGCACTGACAATAATATTGAATGCTAGCACTGACAATAATATTGAATGCTAGCACTGACAATAATATTGGATGCTAGCACTGACAATAATATTGAATGCTAGCACTGACAATAATATTGAATGCTAGCACTGACAATAATATTGGATGCTAGCACTGACAATAATATTGAATGCTAGCACTGACAATAATATTAGATGCTAGCACTGACAATAATATTGGATGCTAGCACTGACAATAATATTGGATGCTAGCACTGACAATAATATTGGATGCTAGCACTGACAATAATATTGGATGCTAGCACTGACAATAATATTGAATGCTAGCACTGACAATAATATTGGATGCTAGCACTGACAATAATATTGGATGCTAGCACTGACAATAATATTGGATGCTAGCACTGACAATATCAACAACAATATCTCATTGGATTGACTCGTTGTCAGGCGTTAATGATTTAGATTGGGTTCCACCCCTTTTAAGCACATTTTTTACTCGTCTAAGAGACCAGATGGACCTTCACAATGAGAACGTTCTAACCTCCACATTATTTCAACAGCGACTGAGGGACCCTGGGAAAAGAATGAAGAGTCAATTAAGTATTTTGGAATTCCTCGTTCTATTTTACATTCTTTAATGTATTCCCGTCTCTAATTTAATGATAATAACTGCTGTTTATTTGGAATTCCTCGTCCTATTTAACATTATTCATTTTATTCCCGTCTCTAATTTACTGATAATAACTCCTGTTTATTAGGAATTCCTCGTCCTATGTAACATTCTTAAATGTATTCCCGACTCTAATTTAGGGATGATAATAATATAATAACTGATAATAACTGTTTATGTTTAGTGGAACAACTGAGCAGCCAGACGCAGTAGATCACAGTATTTCAGCAGAAGTGCCCTGTCAGATCAATGTAAGTAGTTAATAGTTGGTGTAATAATAAATGGTCAGTGCATCTCAACTAGCTGCTAATAATGTGAGGACAGCAGGGTTCAGTTGAATTACACTTCAATTCCAGTTATTCACGAAGTGCCCTGACATTCCGATTCTCTTCGATACTTTGCAAAGGGTAGAAAATTGGAATAAAAATGTAGTTTACTCTCGGAATTTGACAGGAATGGAATAAAAGTTGAAGTAAACCCTGCGAGACAGTAGATGACAAATCCCCATCTGTTTGTCTTCTTCAGGTTCTCGGACAAAAGCTCGACGGTTGCTACCAGAGCAGGAGGGACCGTCTGATGTGTAAAGGCCTGTGTCTCAGCATCGCTTATTCCTCCTCTATAGGGGGCATATCCACCCTGCCTGGGACCTCACCCAACCTCATCTTTGCTGAGTACATCAATCAGTGAGTGGTTTTTCAGAGACACTCAGGTGTACAGGTGTACAGGCTTTAGACCCATAATGACGAATACGTTTACCACACTTAATACGGCACATTCCTACTGACACTTTAATATTTCCGCTGAACTTTACCCACTGATAGGTTTTACCCAGGATGCAACTCTTTGAACTTCGGAAACTGGGTCGTCTTGTGTCTGCCAATCAGCATCATTGCTCTGCTGTTGTCATGGATATGGCTGCACTGGATGTTCATTGGCTCAGAGTAAGTAAATGTACTTCATTTAATTATTTATTTGTTTATTCAATGTGTTAGTGAGCATTTAATTTACCAGCTACACCAGTTATCCGCTTCTCGCTGTTCCATCATATCACCGCACCTGTTAACCTGTTCCCGTCTTATCCTTGACCCTAAATATCAATCTTATCTTCTCTCATCTTGGTTCCTGCCTGTACTTATCACTTGACTGATTATCTACAAACCCTTTTAGTTAATATATTTTAAGTTGATAGGGGGATTTGTTTGTCCCATTAAACAGGACAGGTGTGTTAAAACTACCCATGTTCAGAATAAACACAAAGTATTGTCTAATGTCACAACCATAGGAGCTCGTATTGTGTTGGCGTAGCTGAACAGCCCATTCTGTATGAGGGAAGCCATGTTCCCTGTCTATAAATGTCATGAATTAATTATATCCATGTAGCTTCAGGGCCCTGTTCCGCCCCAGTGGAGAGCGCTCTGGGAGAGAGATCGCAACGGCCAGAGTCATACACGAGGAGTACAGCATGCTGGGACCTATGAGGTGAGTCATACACGAGGAGTACAGCATGCTGGGACCTATGAGGTGAGTCATACAGGAGTACAGCATGCTGGGACATATGAGGTGAGTCATACAGGAGTACAGCATGCTGGGATATATGAGGTGATTCATACAGGAGTACAGCATGCTGGGATATATGAGGTGAGTCATACAGGAGTACAGCATGCTGGGACATATGAGGTGAGTCATACAGGAGGAGTACAGCATGCTGGGACCTATGAGGTGAGTCATACAGGAGGAGTACAGCATGCTGGGATATATGAGGTGAGTCATACAGGAGTACAGCATGCTGGGATATATGAGGTGAGTCATACAGGAGGAGTACAGCATGCTGGGACATATGAGGTGAGTCATACAGGAGTACAGCATGCTGGGATATATGAGGTGAGTCATACAGGAGTACAGCATGCTGGGATATATGAGGTGAGTCATACAGGAGTACAGCATGCTGGGATATATGAGGTGAGTCATACAGGAGGAGTACAGCATGCTGGGACATATGAGGTGAGTCATACAGGAGTACAGCATGCTGGGACATATGAGGTGAGTCATACAGGAGTACAGCATGCTGGGATATATGAGGTGAGTCATACAGGAGTACAGCATGCTGGGATATATGAGGTGAGTCATACAGGAGGAGTACAGCATGCTGGGACATATGAGGTGAGTCATACAGGAGTACAGCATGCTGGGATATATGAGGTGAGTCATACAGGAGTACAGCATGCTGGGATATATGAGGTGAGTCATACAGGAGTACAGCATGCTGGGATATATGAGGTGAGTCATACAGGAGGAGTACAGCATGCTGGGACATATGAGGTGAGTCATACAGGAGTACAGCATGCTGGGACATATGAGGTGAGTCATACAGGAGTACAGCATGCTGGGACATATGAGGTGAGTCATACAGGAGTACAGCATGCTGGGATATATGAGGTGAGTCATACAGGAGTACAGCATGCTGGGACATATGAGGTGAGTCATACAGGAGTACAGCATGCTGGGACATATGAGGTGAGTCATACAGGAGGAGTACAGCATGCTGGGACATATGAGGTGAGTCATACAGGAGTACAGCATGCTGGGACATATGAGGTGAGTCATACAGGAGTACAGCATGCTGGGACATATGAGGTGATCCTTTAAGTTTCACCCGTTTTTCTGATCGCCCTGAAAGTGCATTCATGTTTTTGTTATGACCTGTTTTCCCTGACATCCTTTCTGCCTGTCTTCTATTTCCTTGTCTCAGTCCTCAGGAGGTTGTGACCGGAGTAATGTTCATCCTGATGGCGTCTCTCTGGGTCTTCAGGGACCCTGGTTTTATTCCCGGCTGGTCCTCCCTTGTCTTCCCTCAGTGAGCACAATCCCATTTTCTGCATCACTCAAGTGTTTTTTTTTTTTTTGCATAGCAGAGCTGGTCATTTTGTCTTCGTTCTCTTTACACAGACACTCAGGACATATCAGTGATGCATTTTGTCTTCGTTCTCTTTACACAGACACTCAGGACATATCAGTGATGCATTTTGTCTACGTTCTCTTTACACAGACACTCAGGACATATCAGTGATGCATTTTGTCTTCGTTCTCTTTACACAGACACTCAGGACATATCAGTGATGCATTTTGTCTTCGTTCTCTTTACACAGACACTCAGGACATATCAGTGATGCCACAGTGGCCATTGTATTGGGGCTCACGTTCTTCATCATGCCAGCACACAAGCCATCGGCAGAAAAACCTGGCAGGAATTATGGTACAGTAAAAAACATTATAGGTAACCCTTAAAGATTAAACTGACAAGTGTGTAAAATTAAACATGTTTTACCCAGTGCATTCACAATTGGACTTTATTTTCTGGGCCCGTGGTGACTTTTACAATGTGCCTAAAATGAACGTTTATTCAGCTCCAAATGTGTGTTAGCTGTTAATTTACATGTGACACTGAGATGAAAGAGTCAATAATTAAATCCGGGACCTTCAACTCTCCTGATTTCATTAGGGCGTTGTTATAGTTGTGCGAGACGTTAAGAAGAAAAACGGGGTAAAAAAATATATAAATGTTGATTGATGAATGAAGTAGTATTTCCTGGGCATAGAATATTTTGATCAAATGTGTGACGTAACCTTGGTAAGTGAGAGAGGGTTGTTTTGGGTCGTGATTGGTGGGTGAGGAACTGGAGAAAAATATTACAAAAATAAAGTAAAACAAAGACCGAATAAATGTACATATCGTATACAATATGGCAGCAATTTAAAACAATTAGTTATGTAAGCTTGAAGACATTTCAAAATGGTTCATAGGTGGAACTGGAAGTGGGCGTTACTTTCATAAAGTATTAGTTGTGGAAAATAAAGTGCCAACCAATGCCAACCTATGCCAGATTACCTGATAAGACCATATCAAATATTGCCATTACACATGAGTGAATATATTATATTATTTTTTTACATTTTTACAAAAGCTGTATGCTTCATGAGGTTCAATTGTCTGTGTTTCCAGAGGCCATGATCACGTGGAAGGAGTTCCAGGCTTGTATGCCATGGGAGGTTGCCCTGCTTGTGGGTGGAGGCTTTAGCTGAAGGCACGAGCTGAAGGCACAAAGGTAATATCTTAGAGGTTGCCCTGCTTGTGGGTGGAGGCTTTGCCCTAGCTGAAGGCACAAAGGTAATATCTTAGAGGTTGCCCTGCTTTTGGGTGGAGGCTTTGCCCTAGCTGAAGGCACAAAGGTAATATCTTAGAGGTTGCCCTGCTTGTGGGTGGAGGCTTTGGTAATATCTTATCTCACATGCTCATGGTTCATGTTGGGATGGATCTCGTTTCAATAATAAAATTAATGTAATTTTTGTCTTCCGTTATTTCAGTCATTTAATATTTCATACTGAATTCACACTCCTTATTCTTTATTGATGCCATCAATTTCCTGATTCAGTGAATTATATTAAGTCTTTTATGTACTCAAAGGTGAATGCGGCAGTAACACCCACCTATAGCTTTTTGAGAACGGCTCCCTTGTCATTTCACCAAAATCTACCAGCTCGTGCTTGGTTTGGCTGAAGCAGTGAAGCAGTGAAACATTTCAAGTACTTTGTTATGTTTCCCCACATCCATTGAACTTGCTGGGGAAATGAGTAACCAGTCTCATTAGGTCAGAACAGAAGCAATAAACACATTTAGTATAATGGCAGCTGTCTGTGTCTGTATCCCAAACGGCAGGAGTCTGGTCTCTCTTCCTGGGTGGCCAACCAGCTCTCCCCCCTGGGGAACCTCCCTGTCGTAGCCACCGTCAGCATCGCTTGTGTCATCGTCACCTCCATCACGGAAGTGGCCAGTAACGCCGCCACCATCACCATCTTCCTCCCGATCCTCGCCCCACTGGTGTGTTTGTAGGCATCTTGTCTTCTGAACTACCTGTCTGTTGTCCCCTGTAAGGCACTCAGCTAAATGACAAACATATTTTAAATGTAATAAGTAAATGTAGCTGCCGATCAAAAATAATTACTTTTACCCGAGAAAGAATTGCTTCAAGCGTCGCTTTTTTTCTATTGATGTGTATCTGAATGACTCTTGATTTGTTACGATGATTGATTCATGACAGGCTGTATCGATCCATGTGAACCCGCTCTACATGTTGATTCCCACAACTCTCTGCACATCCTTCCTGTATCTGAACGACTCTTTATTTGTTACGATGATTGATTCATGACAGGCTGAATCGATCCATGTGAACCCCCTCTACATGTTGATTCCCACAACTCTCTGCACATCCTTCCTGTATCTGAACGACTCTTTATTTGTTACGATGATTGATTCATGACAGGCTGAATCGATCCATGTGAACCCCCTCTACATGTTGATTCCCACAACTCTCTGCACATCCTTTGCCTTCCTGCTTCCCTCGTCCAACCCGTCCAATGCCATCGTCTTCGCCTCTGGCCATCTCACCACTATGGACATGGTGAGTGTGGCCACACCCTTATTTAAGCCACGCCTGGTTATATTTAAATATTTACCATCTCACCACTATGGACATGGTGAGTGTGGCCACACCCTTATTTAAGCCACGCCTGGTTATATTTAAATATTTACCATCTCACCACTATGGACATGGTGAGTGTGGACACACCCTTATTTAAGCCACGCCTGGTTATATTTAAATATTTACCATCTCACCACTATGGACATGGTGAGTGTGGACAAACCCTTATTTAAGCCACGCCTGGTTATATTTAAATATTTACCATCTCACCACTATGGACATGGTGAGTGTGGACACACCCTTATTTAAGCCACGCCTGGTTATATTTAAATATTTACCATCTCACCACTATGGACATGGTGAGTGTGGACACACCCTTATTTAAGCCACGCCTGGTTATATTTAAATATTTACCATCTCACCACTATGGACATGGTGAGTGTGGACACACCCTTATTTAAGCCACGCCTGGTTATATTTAAATATTTACCATCTCACCACTATGGACATGGTGAGTGTGGACACACCCTTATTTAAATATTCACAAAAACAAACAGTCAACGGACACAATAACAAAATGTATATGAAGTGTTTAAATAATGACTTTTACTAGTAAACAACGTTGGAAATATAACCCTCAGGACATGTGACGTTTTGTGTGGAATCTACACACGTCAATATGATATTTGGGGACTTAGAGAAGCAGCACAGAAACATTGATGATTGTTAATATTTGAACACGACGACGTAGGAAAGGTTCTGGACAGGTTCAGGCGGTTCAACTTGATGTTTAGAGGAAAATAAGTGTAAGAGAAGGGAAATCCCGATCGTCATACATTCAATCAAGACGGACTGAAATCAGACAAGACGGACTCAGCGATATATACATCTAAAGTTATAGTGGGACTGCATAAGTTTCTAGGATGGTCACATATATATTCAGCGATACATACATCTAATGATAGAAGCATATCCAGTCCCACTCTAACATGATATATATATATATATAGCTCCATTCATCCCACACATATCCACACTCACAGAGCCCCTCAGTGAGTCACTATAAAAATACATTCTCCAGGAATTGGAACGAGCAACATTGTACCAAGTATTAAAAAGCAAATCATGCATTAATGTGAAATAACCCCTAATAGATATTCAGTGCAATACAATTACAAAAACAACAAATCTTAATTAACCAAAGAGCAAAAGACTTGTCAACACTGAGGACACGACAAAATAAAGGACTGACAAAATAAAAGATTATTCGAGGAAGGACAGGTATTCCGGAAATTTGAATTTCTTTGGAATTTAAAAAAAAATGTTATTTAATACACTAATGACTCCTCTGTTAAAACAGAAAAATAGGATAAAAATGATTATTCTACTTGCATGTAGTTTAGAAGAAGAGTCGTGCTACATCCTTTGTCAGTGGCCACATTTAGAGGACTATCAGACAACCAGAAACGTAACTTTTCACCCTCAAATGCTGCTTCATTGTTGTCATCTCAGGTGAAGGCGGGGATTGGAGTGAACGTAATCTGTGTCCTTGCAGTGCTATTGGCTGTGACAACATGGGGCCGTCCATTGTTTGATCTTGACACCTATCCTGATTGGGCGCAAAATCCACCCCAGGCAAACCTCTCTACCTGGTGAACTCGTGAACAAAACGTCAAATCTAAAGCTGTACAGTGCTTAAGGAACTATCTGCTTATGATTCTGTACATTCATATCAGTGTGAACGTGATGATTATTCCATCATCACGGACAGGTACATTTGCACACAAAATCCAAACGTTCATGTCACAACAGAATGTACGAAGAAATTACAAATTAAACATTTTATATGTGATTCTATAGCATTGGCATTTTCTAGAAATAAAGCAAACAAGTGTTTCACTGTAAGTGGTAGATGAACATGTTTTCGGGGGAAACTGGATATGAAGAAAATTGTCTCAACAATGTGGGCTAGGGTTAGCTCAAATGTAAAGTTGGCTTTGGAATGACTGTGGGCCTGTATGAACTGAGGTCAATTACTTCTAGTCAAAATTCATATTTGCCCTGAAAAAAGAAAGCAGTTTTGCCCAGAATAATTTTGCGTATATCGAGGTAACAATAAGCACGTTTTTTGCTATACAAAAATGTATACAATAAAAAATTTAATTATACAAAAATTTCCCCTCAGGGATTATTAAAGTGTTAGTCTATTCTATTCTAACTTGCTAAACAAACAAACCTACACTCAAGCTTGCTTTCTGTCTTGGTTAAGCTACAGTATCGTCACTGGAGTTGCTACATCCTTATAGCCAACTCATACTAGAGATTTCACATGTTTTTTCAACACTGGTTTTAAATTTCCCCACTCTTCCATGAAGACCACTTTAGTGAGACCACACCTGGGCTCTTGTTACAGAATGAAAAGTCTCCCAGCTTAGGTTTGAAAGACTGTAACTCGTCTAGAGTTGCCATAGGCCTGTTATAGAAAGATTCACAGTTAGGCTATAATATCTTTTGTCTGCTATAACGTGACATTGATTGTGTGTGAGCTCCTGGTTACCCAAGCAAAGCTCTCAATTGATGGTATTCTAGTATACTTTTCTCAAATGTGCCGGAAAGATTTGAGACACTGCTTGTAAAGTTCAAGGATTTATCTTTTCTTCTGCGTTGGAAGATCATAACATCCTGTTTAAAAAGGTTCCTCGTTTGACTGTTGGAAAGCCAAACATTCCTGGGAATGTCATGAACATGTGAATATGGAGCTAGAACACCCTCTAGTGGCTGCAGTTTGAGAGAACGTCATTTGGTGTAGTAAACTACAACTGATAAACACTTCGAAAATATGTGATAAATTAATTAGGTTCTGTTCTGAGCCACCACTCATGGTTCTAAAATATCTCGAGTGGTTTTAGCATTCTAATGACTACAATGATTATGTAAGTGTCCTAATGCCAACAAATGTTTCATCGAGACATTAAAGCATCTGATTATCTCGTACATAATTCCCTCCCCACCCACGTGTAACCAGTCGAGACATTTTGTGTTGTGTTGAGTAGAAAGACTCTCCGAACAGGCGACTGGTCAGAACATGTAATATGGAAATATATCAGGGGAAAGAACTGGGAAGAGTAAATAGGAGATGTTTCTTATGATGTTAGATGACTTGAATCTCCCGGTACTCCGTGTCAGTTCTACTTACTGTATATCTAGCATCTGACCACATGAGGATAGGCTTTAGATTTGGGTTTAATTACCAAATAAGCCATACAAAGATCTCAGCTATGGTTATAAAGCTGCATATTTGAAATGACTACTTACTTACTACTTAAAAAGGTCTGTCCGTATTTTTACAGAGCTAACTGACTTAGTTTAGAATTGCATCAATATAGTATTTTATATGGACACCCCCTTTATCCCTGTACATTTACAAAACCTAACAGATTCCATCGATTATAGGGACCAGTTTTGCAGAACAAATAAACAACCAATAGAAAAACTGAACAGACAGAACGTGCACCAGCCAGCAGACAACCATGACAACCACACAACCCTGAGGACGGCGTGACCATGAGGACGGCGTGACCATGAGGACGGCACGACCACGAGGACGGCACGACCACGAGGACGGCACGACCACGAGGACGGCATGACTACGAGGACCACACAACCATGAGGACGGCACATCCAAGATGACATATAAAATGTAATAAAA
The DNA here is from genome assembly GCA_029465975.1 of Dallia pectoralis. NCBI lineage: Eukaryota > Metazoa > Chordata > Actinopteri > Esociformes > Umbridae > Dallia > Dallia pectoralis. The sequence goes on along the minus strand of CM055745.1, from coordinate 1,956,928 downwards.
CAATACTCAGCCAAAACTGACAGGCAATATATATATATGTGTGTGTGTGTGTGTATTTAGTGATTGCCATTGGATGACAGGTGTGATTTATAGTCCCGGGCTGTGTTCAAGTTCAGTGGAGTGTGATGAACTGTGGTTAAGGAACCAGTGATGGCTAGAACACAGAGGAGGACCCGTGATGTCTAGAACATAGAGGAGAACCCGTGATGTCTAGAACATAGAGGAGAACCTGTGATGTCTAGAACATAGAGGAGAACCTGTGATGTCTAGAACATATAGGAGAACCCGTGATGTCTAGAACATAGAGGAGAACCCGTGATGTCTAGAACACAGAGAACAGGTTCTTCCAGTCAGAGGAAGGCCAGGGAGGCGTTACAAATCTGTACCAGTGATGGCTAGAACACAGAGGAGAACCAGTGATGGCTAGAACACAGAGGAGAACCCGTGATGTCTAGAACAGAGGAGAACCTGTGATGTCTAGAACATAGAGGAGAAGATGAGAACATAGAGGAGAACCTGTGTGATGTCTAGAACAGTCAGAGGAAGAGGAGAACCTGTGATGTCTAGAACATAGAGGAGAACCTGTGATGTCTAGAACATATAGGAGAACCCGTGATGTCTAGAACATAGAGGAGAACCCGTGATGTCTAGAACACAGAGAACAGGTTCTTCCAGTCAGAGGAAGGCCAGGGAGGCGTTACAAATCTGTACCAGTGATGGCTAGAACACAGAGGAGAACCAGTGATGGCTAGAACACAGAGGAGGACGGGTTCTTCCAGTCAGAGGAAGGCCAGGGAGGCGTTACAAATCTGTATCTGCAAAACCACCCCAGAGTCCATCAAGAAATAGATCATCACTGTCTCCCGTCCGATGGCATCATTACTTAGAAGGAAGAATCTCCAGGAGTGATCTCCAGTGCTGATTACATTGGAGACAATGCATCTCAGTTAGTACATACCGGTTCAGGGCAGTAAAGTCTGAGAGTTAGAAGTTAACATATGCAATTATTATAAGATGACATTTGCATGAACATCTTTGATTTCAAACATTTTCCATAGAGTGTAGAAAATACAAAAGATATGTCGAATAATTGACTGCTTTGTCTACCTGGTATACAATATATATATATATATAAATGTTTTTACACATTTGCTCATCTCCCCACGACGTATACTAAACATTTAGAGGTATTCGCTTAACCACACCAGCATGTTTCTTTGTTGGAAATAAATGGACCAAGAAAAATAACGTTTGGGTTACTAGCCCTGGATCACAGTGATTGGTGCTGTCCAGTTTTAGTTATTTAAGAAGCCAATATTGTCCAGATTAAAACGGTGGAACTATTGGGATTTGTAATGAAGTAGGGAGTCAGGTCCACACTTAGACTTTTCCAGGGGTACAACGGGGCAGATGTAGATCTTGAGATTGGTTTCGGTTTATCTGTACCTTGTTCAGTTAGCGGGTAGGTAGGGGTTCTTGGGATACCCATTTGGGGTAATATGCTGACATACTGTAGTTTGGCCAAAAGCACAGAATAGAGTTCCACTTACCAGGGTTTGCATCGTTCAACATATTATTATTCAGAGAGAAAGATGCTCCATATTTCACCAGCAAGGCACAGATCATAGGATAGGCTTGGCAGGTAAATGCGCAATCTGTTTAACGGATATGCGCTCTAACCATATTACGCACGCTCCAATCCATCTGCGCTCCAATCCATCTGCGCTCCAATCCATCTGGGCTCCAATCCATCTGCGCTCCAATCCATCTGCGCTCCAATCCATCCAATCTAATCTGCGCTGCGCTTGTATTCTCAATGTTTTAAAGAATATTTCACTCACAAAAGGACTTGCTTCAATATAGCCACGGAGTTGGCCAATGAATCGGCCTATATCAGTTAAAAAATTTAAAACATGGCTTGCTTTGAGATGATGCGAAAGACGCCTTGACACAAAAATACAACGTGACAACGTGTAATACATGTTTCAAAATGAAATAAATCAAATGCCATTGCACATGTTACTATGGTTTAAGAATGCATTTGCCTGCTTTATAACTGGAAGTAAAATGTTGGAATTACCTACACTACATTGTGAAAAGGTGTATTATAGTCTGTCTATGTAAAATACCCAGGGCACATGGTGTATTATAGTCTGTCTATGTAAAATACCCAGGGAACATGGTGTATTATAGCCTGTCTATGTAAAATAACCAGGGAACATGGTGTATTATAGTCTGTCTATGTAAAATAACCAGGGAACATGGTGTATTATAGTCTGTCTATGTAAAATACCCAGGGAACATGGTGTATTATAGTCTGTATATGTAAAATAACCAGGGAACATGGTGTATTATAGTCTGTCTATGTAAAATAACCAGGGAACATGGTGTATTATAGTCTGTCTATGTAAAATAACCAGGGAACATGGTGTATTATAGTCTGTCTATGTAAAATAACCAGGGAACATGGTGTATTATAGTCTGTCTATGTAAAATAACCAGGGAACATGGTGTATTATATAGTCTATGTAAAATAACCAGGGAACATGATGTATTATAGTCTGTCTATGTAAAATAACCAGGAACATGGTGTATTATAGTCTGTATATGTAAAATAACCAGGGAACATGGTGTATTATAGTCTGTCTATGTAAAATAACCAGGAACATGGTGTATTATAGTCTGTCCTGTAAAATAACCAGGGAACATGGTGTATTATAGTAAAATAACCAGGAACATGGTGTATTATAGCCTGTCTATGTAAAATAACCAGGGAACATGGTGTATTATAGTCTGTCTATGTAAAATAACCAGAGAACATGGTGTATTATAGCCTGTCTATGTAAAATAACCAGGGAACATGGTGTATTATAGTCTGTCTATGTAAAATAACCAGGGAACATGGTGTATTATAGTCTGTCTATGTAAAATAACCAGGGAACATGGTGTATTATAGTCTGTCTATGTAAAATACCCAGAGAACATGGTGTATTATAGTCTGTCTATGTACAATACCCAGGGAACATGGTGTATTATAGTCTGTCTATGTAAAATAACCAGGGAACATGGTGTATTATAGTCTGTCTATGTAAAATACCCAGAGAACATGGTGTATTATAGTCTGTATATGTAAAATAACCAGGAACATGGTGTATTATAGTCTGTCTATGTAAAATAACCAGGGAACATGGTGTATTATAGTCTGTCTATGTAAAATAACCAGGGAACATGATGTATTATAGTCTGTCTATGTAAAATAACCAGGGAACATGGTGTATTATAGTCTGTCTATGTAAAATAACCAGGGAACATGGTGTATTATAGTCTGTATATGTAAAATAACCAGGGAACATGGTGTATTATAGCCTGTCTATGTAAAATAACCAGGGAACATGGTGTATTATAGTCTGTCTATGTAAAATAACCAGGGAACATGGTGTATTATAGTCTGTCTATGTAAAATACCCAGGGAACATGGTGTATTATAGTCTGTCTATGTAAAATAACCAGAGAACATGGTGTATTATAGTCTGTCTATGTAAAATAACCAGGGAACATGGTGTATTATAGTCTGTCTATGTAAAATAACCAGGGAACATGGTGTATTATAGTCTGTCTATGTAAAATAACCAGGAACATGGTGTATTATAGTCTGTCTATGTAAAATAACCAGAGAACATATTTTATTATAGTCTGTATATGTAAAATACCCAGAGAACATGGTGTATTATAGCCTGTCTATGTAAAATAACCAGGGAACATGGTGTATTATAGTCTGTCTATGTAAAATAACCAGAGAACATATTTTATTATAGTCTGTATATGTAAAATAGTCTGTCTATGTAAAATAACCAGAGAACATATTTTATTATAGTCTGTTATGTAAAATAACCAGGAACATGGTGTATTATAGTCTGTAAAAAAACCAGAGAACATGGTGTATTATAGTCTGTCTATGTAAAATAACCAGGGAACATGGTGTATTATAGTCTGTCTATGTAAAATAACCAGGGAACATGGTGTATTATAGTCTGTCTATGTAAAATAACCAGGAACATGGTGTATTATAGTCTGTCTATGTAAAATAACCAGGGAACATGGTGTATTATAGTCTGTCTATGTAAAATAACCAGGGAACATGGTGTATTATAGTCTGTCTATGTAAAATAACCAGGGAACATGGTGTATTATAGTCTGTCTATGTAAAATAACCAGGGAACATGGTGTATTATAGTCTGTCTATGTAAAATAACCAGGAACATGGTGTATTATAGTCTGTCTATGTAAAATAACCAGGGAACATGGTGTATTATAGTCTGTCTATGTAAAATAACCAGGGAACATGGTGTATTATAGCCTGTCTATGTAAAATAACCAGGGAACATGGTGTATTATAGTCTGTCTATGTAAAATAACCAGGAACATGGTGTATTATAGTCTGTCTATGTAAAATAACCAGGGAACATGGTGTATTATAGCCTGTCTATGTAAAATAACCAGGGCACATGGTGTATTATAGTCTGTCTATGTAAAATACCCAGAGAACATGGTGTATTATAGTCTGTCTATGTAAAATAACCAGGGAACATGGTGTATTATAGTCTGTCTATGTAAAATAACCAGAGAACATGGTGTATTATAGTCTGTCTATGTAAAATACCCAGGGAACATGGTGTATTATAGTCTGTCTATGTACAATACCCAGGGAACATGGTGTATTATAGTCTGTCTATGTAAAATAACCAGGGAACATGGTGTATTATAGTCTGTCTATGTAAAATAATCAGAGAACATGGTGTATTATAGTCTGTCTATGTAAAATAACCAGGGAACATGGTGTATTATAGTCTGTCTATGTAAAATACCCAGGGAACATGGTGTATTATAGTCTGTCTATGTAAAATAATCAGAGAACATGGTGTATTATAGTCTGTCTATGTAAAATACCCAGAGAACATGGTGTATTATAGTCTGTCTATGTAAAATAACCAGGGAACATGGTGTATTATAGCCTGTCTATGTAAAATACCCAGAGAACATGGTGTATTATAGCCTGTCTATGTAAAATACCCAGAGAACATGGTGTATTATAGTCTGTCTATGTAAAATAACCAGGGAACATGGTGTATTATAGCCTGTCTATGTAAAATACCCAGAGAACATGGTGTATTATAGTCTGTCTATGTAAAATAACCAGAGAACATGGTGTATTATAGTCTGTCTATGTAAAATACCCAGAGAACATGGTGTATTATAGTCTGTCTATGTAAAATAACCAGAGAACATGGTGTATTATAGTCTGTCTATGTAAAATAACCAGGGAACATGGTGTATTATAGTCTGTCTATGTAAAATAACCAGGGAACATGGTGTATTATAGTCTGTCTATGTAAAATAACCAGGAACATGGTGTATTATAGTCTGTCTATGTAAAATAACCAGGAACAGGGAACATGGTGTATTATAGTCTGTCTATGTAAAATACCCAGGGAACATGTGTATTATAGTCTGTCTATGTAAAATAACCAGGGAACATGGTGTATTATAGTCTGTCTATGTAAAATACCCAGGGAACATATTTTATTATAGTCTGTCTATGTAAAATAACCAGAGAACATGGTGTATTATAGTCTGTCTATGTAAAATACCCAGAGAACATGGTGTATTATAGTCTGTCTATGTAAAATAACCAGAGAACATGGTGTATTATAGCCTGTCTATGTAAAATACCCAGAGAACATGGTGTATTATAGTCTGTCTATGTAAAATAACCAGGGAACATGGTGTATTATAGTCTGTCTATGTAAAATAACCAGGAACATGGTGTATTATACTATGTAAAATGGAACATGGTGTATTATAGTCTGTCTATGTAAAATAACCAGGGAACATGGTGTATTATAGTCTGTCTATGTAAAATAACCAGAGAACATGGTGTATTATAGTCTGTCTATGTAAAATAACCAGAGAACATGGTGTATTATAATGTAAAATAACCAGAGAACATGGTGTATTATAGTCTGTCTATGTAAAATAACCAGAGAACATGGTGTATTATAGTCTGTATATGTAAAATAACCAGGGAACATGATGTATTATAATGTAAAATACCCAGGAACATGATGTATTATAGTCTGTCTATGTAAAATACCCAGAGAACATGGTGTATTATAGTCTGTCTATGTAAAATACCCAGAGAACATGGTGTATTATAGTCTGTCTATGTAAAATAACCAGGAACATGGTGTATTATATGTAAAATACCCAGAGAACATGGTGTATTATAATAAAAACCAGAGAACATGGTGTATTATAGTCTGTCTATGTAAAATAACCAGGAACATGGTGTATTATAGTCTGTCTATGTAAAATAACCAGGGAACATGGTGTATTATAGTCTGTCTATGTAAAATAACCAGAGAACATGGTGTATTATAGTCTGTCTATGTAAAATAACCAGAGAACATGGTGTATTATAGTCTGTCTATGTAAAATAACCAGGAACATGGTGTATTATAGTCTGTCTATGTAAAATAACCAGGAACATGGTGTATTATAGTCTGTCTATGTAAAATAACCAGGGAACATGGTGTATTATAGTCTGTCTATGTAAAATAACCAGGGAACATGGTGTATTATAGTCTGTCTATGTAAAATAACCAGGGAACATGGTGTATTATAGTCTGTCTATGTAAAATAACCAGGAACATGGTGTATTATAGTCTGTCTATGTAAAATAACCAGGGAACATATGTATTATAGTCTGTCTATGTAAAATAACCAGGGAACATGGTGTATTATAGTCTGTCTGTAAAATAACCAGGAACATGGTGTATTATAGTCTGTCTATGTAAAATAACCAGGGAACATGGTGTATTATAGTCTGTCTATGTAAAATACCCAGAGAACATGGTGTATTATAGTCTGTCTATGTAAAATAACCAGGAACATGATGTATTATAGCCTGTCTATGTAAAATAACCAGAGAACATGGTGTATTATAGTCTGTATATGTAAAATAACCAGGGAACATGGTGTATTATAGTCTGTCTATGTAAAATAACCAGAGAACATATTTTATTATAGCCTGTATATGTAAAATAACCAGGAACATGATGTATTATAGTCTGTCTATGTAAAATACCCAGAGAACATGATGTATTATAGTCTGTCTATGTAAAATAACCAGGGAACATGGTGTATTATAGTCTGTCTATGTAAAATAACCAGGGAACATGGTGTATTATAGTCTGTCTATGTAAAATAACCAGGAACATGGTGTATTATAGTCTGTCTATGTAAAATACCCAGAGAACATGGTGTATTATAGTCTGTCTATGTAAAATACCCAGAGAACATGGTGTATTATAGTCTGTCTATGTAAAATAACCAGAGAACATGGTGTATTATAGTCTGTCTATGTAAAATAACCAGAGAACATGGTGTATTATAGTCTGTATATGTAAAATAACCAGGAACATGATGTATTATAGTCTGTCTATGTAAAATAACCAGAGAACATGGTGTATTATAGCCTGTCTATGTAAAATAACCAGGGAACATGGTGTATTATAGTCTGTATATGTAAAATAATCAGAGAACAGTATTATAGAACTATGTAAAATGGTGTATTATAGTCTGTCTATGTAAAATACCCAGAGAACATGGTGTATTATAGTCTGTCTATGTAAAATAACCAGGGAACATGGTGTATTATAGTCTGTCTATGTAAAATAACCAGGGAACATATTTTATTATAGTCTGTCTATGTAAAATAACCAGGGAACATGGTGTATTATAGTCTGTCTATGTAAAATAACCAGGAACATGGTGTATTATAGTATATGTAAAATAACCAGGGAACATGGTGTATTATAGTCTGTCTATGTAAAATACCCAGGAACATGGTGTATTATAGTCTGTCTATGTAAAATACCCAGAGAACATGGTGTATTATAGTCTGTCTATGTAAAATAACCAGGAACATGGTGTATTATAGTCTGTCTATGTAAAATAACCAGGGAACATATTTTATTATAGTCTGTCTATGTAAAATAACCAGGGAACATGGTGTATTATAGTCTGTCTATGTAAAATACCCAGGGAACATATTATGTATAACCAGGGAACATGGTGTATGTATAGTCTGTGGTGTATTATAGTCTGTAAAATAACCAGGGAACATGGTGTATTATAGTCTGTCTATGTAAAATAACCAGGAACATGGTGTATTAGTCTGTCTATGTAAAATACCCAGAGAACTGTCTATGTAAAATAACCAGGGAACATGGTGTATTATAGTCTGTCTATGTAAAATACCCAGGGAACATGATGTATTATAGCCTGTCTATGTAAAATAACCAGGAACATGGTGTATTATAGTCTGTCTATGTAAAATAACCAGGGAACATGGTGTATTATAGTCTGTATATGTAAAATAACCAGGGAACATGGTGTATTATAGTCTGTCTATGTAAAATAACCAGGGAACATGGTGTATTATAGCCTGTCTATGTAAAATAACCAGGGAACATGGTGTATTATAGTCTGTCTATGTAAAATACCCAGGGAACATGATGTATTATAGTCTGTCTATGTAAAATACCCAGGGAACATGGTGTATTATAGTCTGTCTATGTAAAATAACCAGGGAACATGGTGTATTATAGTCTGTCTATGTAAAATAACCAGAGAACATGGTGTATTATAGTCTGTATATGTAAAATAACCAGGAACATGGTGTATTATAGTCTGTTATAAAATACCCAGAACATCTGTATTATAGTCTGTCTATGTAAAATAACCAGAGAACATGATGTATTATAGTCTGTCTATGTAAAATAACCAGGAACATGGTGTATTATAGTCTGTCTATGTAAAATAACCAGGGAACATGGTGTATTATAGTCTGTCTATGTAAAATACCCAGGGAACATGGTGTATTATAGTCTGTCTATGTAAAATAACCAGGAACATGGTGTATTATAGTCTGTCTATGTAAAATAACCAGGGAACATGGTGTATTATAGTCTGTCTATGTAAAATAACCAGGAACATGGTGTATTATAGTCTGTCTATGTAAAATAACCAGGAACATGGTGTATTATAGCCTGTCTATGTATGTAAAATAACCAGGAACATGGTGTATTATAGTCTGTCTATGTAAAATAACCAGGAACATATTATAGTCCATGTAAAATAACCAGAGAACATGATGTATTATAGTCTGTCTATGTAAAATAACCAGAGAACATGGTGTATTATAGTCTGTCTATGTAAAATAACCAGGAACATGGTGTATTATAGCCTGTATATGTAAAATAACCAGGGAACATGGTGTATTATAGTCTGTCTATGTAAAATAACCAGGGAACATGGTGTATTATAGTCTGTATATGTAAAATAACCAGGGAACATGGTGTATTATAGTCTGTCTATGTAAAATAACCAGGGAACATGGTGTATTATAGTCTGTCTATGTAAAATAACCAGGGAACATGGTGTATTATAGTCTGTCTATGTAAAATAACCAGGGAACATGGTGTATTATAGCCTGTATATGTAAAATAACCAGGGAACATGTGTATTATAGTCTGTCTATGTAAAATAACCAGAGAACATGATGTATTATAGTCTGTCTATGTAAAATAACCAGAGAACATGGTGTATTATAGCCTGTCTATGTAAAATAACATGATGTATTATAGTCTGTCACCAGAGAACATGGATTATAGTCTGTCTATGTAAAATAACCAGAGAACATGGTGTATTATAGTCTGTCTATGTAAAATAACCAGAGAACATGGTGTATTATAGTCTGTCTATGTAAAATAACCAGGGAACATGGTGTATTATAGTCTGTCTATGTAAAATAACCAGAGAACATGGTGTATTATAGTCTGTCTATGTAAAATAACCAGGGAACATGGTGTATTATAGTCTGTCTATGTAAAATAACCAGAGAACATGGTGTATTATAGTCTGTCTATGTAAAATAACCAGAGAACATGGTGTATTATAGTCTGTCTATGTAAAATAACCCAGAGAACATGGTGTATTATAGTCTGTCTATGTAAAATAACCAGGGAACATGGTGTATTATAGTCTGTCTGTAAAATAACCAGAGAACATATAGTGTATTAAAATAACCAGAGAACATGGTGTATTATAGTCTATGTAAAATAACCAGAGAACATGGTGTATTATAGTCTGTCTATGTAAAATAACCAGGAACATGGTGTATTATAGTCTGTCTATGTAAAATACCCAGAGAACATGGTGTATTATAGTCTGTCTGTAAAATACCCAGAGAACATGGTGTATTATAGTCTGTCTATGTAAAATACCAGAGAACATGGTGTATTATAGTCTGTCTATGTAAAATAACCAGGGAACATGGTGTATTATAGTCTGTCTATGTAAAATAACCAGGGAACATGGTGTATTATAGTCTGTCTATGTAAAATACCCAGGGAACATGGTGTATTATAGTCTGTCTATGTAAAATACCCAGGGAACATGGTGTATTATAGTCTGTCTATGTAAAATAACCAGAGAACATGGTGTATTATAGTCTGTCTATGTAAAATAACCAGAGAACATGGTGTATTATAGTCTGTCTATGTAAAATAACCAGAGAACATGGTGTATTATAGTCTGTCTATGTAAAATAACCAGAGAACATGGTGTATTATAGTCTGTCTATGTAAAATAACCAGGGAACATGGTGTATTATAGTCTGTCTATGTAAAATAACCAGGGAACATGGTGTATTATAGTCTGTCTATGTAAAATACCCAGAGAACATGGTGTATTATAGTCTGTCTATGTAAAATACCCAGGGAACATGGTGTATTATAGTCTGTCTATGTAAAATAACCAGGAACATGGTGTATTATAGTCTGTCTATGTAAAATAACCAGGGAACATGGTGTATTATAGTCTGTCTATGTAAAATAACCAGGAACATGGTGTATTATAGTCTGTCTATGTAAAATACCCAGAGAACATGGTGTATTATAGTCTGTCTATGTAAAATAACCAGAGAACATGGTGTATTATAGTCTGTCTATGTAAAATAACCAGAGAACATGGTGTATTATAGTCTGTCTATGTAAAATACCCAGGGAACATGGTGTATTATAGTCTGTCTATGTAAAATAACCAGAGAACATGGTGTATTATAGTCTGTCTATGTAAAATAACCAGGGAACATGGTGTATTATAGTCTGTCTATGTAAAATACCCAGAGAACATGGTGTATTATAGCCTGTCTATGTAAAATAACCAGGGAACATGGTGTATTATAGTCTGTCTATGTAAAATAACCAGAGAAAATATAGTCCTATGTAAAATAACCAGGAACATGGTGTATTATAGTCTGTCTATGTAAAATAACCAGGGAACATGGTGTATTAAGTCCTATGTAAAATAACCAGGGAACATGGTGTATTATAGTCTGTCTATGTAAAATAACCAGGAACATGGTGTATTATAGTCTGTCTATGTAAAATAACCAGGGAACATGGTGTATTATAGTCTGTCTATGTAAAATAACCAGGGAACATGGTGTATTATAGTCTGTCTATGTAAAATACCCAGGGAACATGGTGTATTATAGTCTGTCTATGTAAAATAACCAGGGAACATGGTGTATTATAGCCTGTCTATGTAAAATAATCAGGGAACATGGTGTATTATAGTCTGTCTATGTAAAATAACCAGGGAACATGGTGTATTATAGCCTGTCTATGTAAAATAACCAGGGAACATGGTGTATTATAGTCTGTCTATGTAAAATAACCAGAGAACATGGTGTATTATAGTCTGTCTATGTAAAATAACCAGGGAACATGGTGTATTATAGTCTGTCTATGTAAAATAACCAGAGAACATGGTGTATTATAGTCTGTATATGTAAAATAACCAGGGAACATGGTGTATTATAGTCTGTCTATGTAAAATAACCAGGAACATGGTGTATTATAGTCTGTCTATGTAAAATAACCAGGAACATGGTGTATTATAGCCTGTCTATGTAAAATAACCAGGGAACATGGTGTATTATAGCCTGTCTATGTAAAATAACCAGAGAACATGGTGTATTATAGTCTGTCTATGTAAAATAACCAGGGAACATGGTGTATTATAGTCTGTCTATGTAAAATACCCAGAGAACATGGTGTATTATAGTCTGTCTATGTAAAATAACCAGGGAACATGGTGTATTATAGTCTGTCTATGTAAAATAACCAGAGAACATGGTGTATTATAGTCTGTCTATGTAAAATACCCAGAGAACATGGTGTATTATAGTCTGTCTATGTAAAATAACCAGAGAACATGGTGTATTATAGTCTGTCTATGTAAAATAACCAGGAACATGGTGTATTATAGTCTGTCTATGTAAAATACCCAGAGAACATGGTGTATTATAGTCTGTCTATGTAAAATAACCAGGAACAATATAGTCTGTCTATGTAAAATAACCAGAGAACATGGTGTATTATATAGTAAAATAACCAGAGAACATGGTGTATTATAGTCTGTCTATGTAAAATAACCAGGGAACATGGTGTATTATAGTCTGTCTATGTAAAATAACCAGAGAACATGGTGTATTATAGTCTGTCTATGTAAAATAACCAGAGAACATGGTGTATTATATGTAAAATAACCAGAGAACATGGTGTATTATAGCCTGTCTATGTAAAATAACCAGAGAACATGGTGTATTATAGTCTGTCTATGTAAAATAACCATGGAACATATTTTATTATAGTCTGTCTATGTAAAATACCCAGAGAACATGGTGTATTATAGTCTGTCTATGTAAAATAACCAGAGAACATGGTGTATTATAGTCTGTCTATGTAAAATAACCAGAGAACATGGTGTATTATAGTCTGTCTATGTAAAATAACCAGAGAACATGGTGTATTATAGTCTGTATATGTAAAATAACCAGAGAACATGGTGTATTACTGTCTATGTAAAATACCCAGGAACATGGTGTATTATAGTCTGTCTATGTAAAATAACAGGAACATGGTGAACATAACCAGGGAACATGATGTATTATAGTCTGTCTATGTAAAATAACCAGGGAACATGGTGTATTATAGTCTGTATATGTAAAATAACCAGGGAACATGGTGTATTATAGTCTGTCTATGTAAAATAACCAGAGAACATGGTGTATTATAGTCTGTCTATGTAAAATAACCCAGAAACATGGTGTATTATAGTCTGTCTATGTAAAATAACCAGGAACATGGTGTATTATAGTCTGTCTATGTAAAATACCCAGAGAACATGGTGTATTATAGTCTGTCTATGTAAAATAACCAGAGAACATGGTGTATTATAGTCTGTCTATGTAAAATAACCAGGGAACATGGTGTATTATAGTCTGTCTATGTAAAATAACCATGGAACATATTTTATTATAGTCTGTCTATGTAAAATAACCATGGAACATATTTTATTATAGTCTGTCTATGTAAAATAACCAGGGAACATGGTGTATTATAGTCTGTCTGTCACGATTGGTGTGGTGGCGTTGCTACACGGACATATTTCGGTGATGCACTTCCTTGTTTCACTTCCGTGTTTACGTTTGTCTCACGGCTGTTTGCACCTTTAATCAATGGGATATAAGAGGGTCGCGAGCAGTGCACTCATTGCTTCGCATTGTTCTATGTCACATTGTTTGTAGAGGTGAGTGTTTTTGTAACACGTTAGAATTGTTGTTTGAAGGTGCTTGTTTTAAGTCGCTATATGCGCATTTTCCTTTCTTTCGACCAGTACGTGTTTTTGTCGCCGTTTACGGTTTGTTTTGAGTTTGCTGTCCTTTAAATAAACCTGACCCAAACGGATATACGACTCTGCACATGGCTTCATCCACACTACACCCGACGAGTCGTGACAGAATGCGAAGCCTACAAAGAAGCCAGCGGAGCCAGCAGACGGTGAGTGGATTCCTCGGGGGGGCAAGCTATAGCGCCCCGAAGGATGAAGCTCACCGTCGCACCACGGAGCAGTGGGACTGGGGTAAGCCGGAGACGCCCGAAGAGGAGTATAGGCGCCTCCGTGCTTACTTCGGGTATGAGCCACCGATGCAGCTATCAGGGCCGATTACATCGGGTCCGCGGTCCCTCCCGGAGGAAGGCAAGAGGGCACCCCGAAGGCGTCCCAAGAAGGTTTTTGGGGGGGAGCTAAGGAGGTGTTCCGGGAGGACCGCGGAGAGAGCACCCACGGTCCTGGTGCTGCAGGAACGGCCACCCACTGCTCCGGGGCTGCAGACAGGGGGAGGAAAACCCCTGGAGCTACAGCCACTACCCCCGCCGTGGGAAGACCCTTTTCTGCCGCCGACGTCAGGGACAGAAAAACCCCCGGAGGGGTTAGATGAACAGCCCTCAGCTGTTATTAGGACGTGGTGGCGGACATGGCTGGAGCTACAGCCACAAACCCCGCAGTGGGAAGACCCTTTTCGGCCACCGACGTCAGGGACAGAAAAACCCCCGGAGGGGTTGGATGATCAGCCCTCGGCTGTTATTAGGACGTGGTGGAGGACATGGCTGGACTTCCAAGAGCCAGCGCCTGAGATGGTCGCCACCACGCTTGCGCCTGAGATGGTCGCCGTCACGCCAGCGTCCACGATGGTTCCTGCCGTCCCGCCAGCGCTCAAGATGGCTGTTGCCGTCACGCCAGCGCTCAAGATGGCTGCCGTCGTCCCGCCGGCGCTCAAGATGGCTGCCGCCGTCACGCCAGCGTCCACGATGGCTCCCGCCGTCCCGCCAGCGCCCAAGATGGCTGCCGCCGTCACGCCAGCGCTCAAGATGGCTGCCGTCGTCCCGCCGGCGCTCAAGATGGCTGTTGCCGTCACGCCAGCGCCCACGATGGCTCCCGCCGTCACGCCAGCGCCCAAGATGGCTGTCGTCGTCCCGCCAGCGCCCAAGATGGCTGCCGCCGTCACGCCAGCGTCCACGATGGCTCCCGCCGTTCCGCCAGCGCTCAAGATGGCTGTTGCCGCCACGCCAGCGCTCAAGATGGCTGTTGCCGCCACGCCGCGCTCAAGATGGCTGCCCCGCCGGCGCTCAAGATGGCTGTTGCCGTCACGCCAGCGCCCACGAGGGCTCCCGCCGTCACGCCAGCGTTCAAGATGGCTGTTGCCGCCACGCCAGCGCCCACGATGGCTCCGCCGTTCCGCCAGCGCCCAAGAGGGCTGCCGCCGTCACGCCAGCGTTCAAGATGGCTGTTGCCGCCACGCCAGCGCTCAAGATGGCTGCCGCCGTCACGCCAGCGTCCACGATGGCTCCCGCCGTCCCGCCAGCGCTCAAGATGGCTGTTGCCGCCACGCCAGCGCTCAAGATGGCTGCCGTCGTCCCGCCGGCGCTCAAGATGGCTGTTGCCGTCACGCCAGCGCCCACGAGGGCTCCGCCGTCACGCCAGCGCTCAAGATGGCTGCCGCCGTCACGCCAGCGTCCACGATGGCTCCCGCCGTCCCGCCAGCGCCCAAGATGGCTGCCGTCGTCCCGCCGGCGCTCAAGATGGCTGTTGCCGTCACGCCAGCGCCCACGATGGCTCCCGCCGTCACGCCAGCGCTCAAGATGGCTGTGGCTGTCACGCCAGCGCCCAAGATGGCTGCCGTCGTTCCGCCAGCGCCCAAGATGGCTGCCACCGTCACGCCAGTGTCCACAATGGCTGCCGCATCGCCGCCCACAATGGCTGCCGCATCGCCGCCCACACTGGCTGCCGCATCGCCGCCCACAATGGCTGCCGCATCGCCGCCCACAATGGCTGCCGCATCGCCGCCCACAATGGCTGCCGCATCGCCGCCCACAATGGCTGCCGCATCGCCGCCCACAATGGCTGCCGCATCGCCGACCACGAAGGCCGCGCCACGACTCACGCTCACGATGGCCGCCGCCACGACTACGCTCACGATGGCCGCCGCCACGACTACGACTACATGGCTGGAGCTACAGCCACAAACCCCGCAGTGGGAAGACCCTTTTCGGCCACCGACGTCAGGGACAGAAAACCCCCGGAGGGGTTGGATGATCAGCCCTCGGCTGTTATTAGGACGTGGTGGAGGACATGGCTGGACTTCCAAGAGCCAGCGCCTGAGATGGTCGCCACCACGCTTGCGCCTGAGATGGTCGCCGTCACGCCAGCGTCCACGATGGTTCCTGCCGTCCCGCCAGCGCTCAAGATGGCTGTTGCCGTCACGCCAGCGCTCAAGATGGCTGCCGTCGTCCCGCCGGCGCTCAAGATGGCTGCCGCCGTCACGCCAGCGTCCACGATGGCTCCCGCCGTCCCGCCAGCGCCCAAGATGGCTGCCGCCGTCACGCCAGCGCTCAAGATGGCTGCCGTCGTCCCCGCCGGCGCTCAAGATGGCTGTTGCCGTCACGCCAGCGCCCACGATGGCTCCCGCCGTCACGCCAGCGCCCAAGATGGCTGTCGTCGTCCCGCCAGCGCCCAAGATGGCTGCCGCCGTCACGCCAGCGTCCACGATGGCTCCCGCCGTTCCGCCAGCGCTCAAGATGGCTGTTGCCGCCACGCCAGCGCTCAAGATGGCTGCCGTCGTCCCGCCGGCGCTCAAGATGGCTGTTGCCGTCACGCCAGCGCCCACGAGGGCTCCCCCCGTCACGCCAGCGTTCAAGATGGCTGTTGCCGCCACGCCAGCGCCCACGATGGCTCCCGCCGTTCCGCCAGCGCCCAAGAGGGCTGCCGCCGTCACGCCAGCGTTCAAGATGGCTGTTGCCGCCACGCCAGCGCTCAAGATGGCTGCCGCCGCCACGCCAGCGTCCACGATGGCTCCCGCCGTCCCGCCAGCGCTCAAGATGGCTGTTGCCGCCACGCCAGCGCTCAAGATGGCTGCCGTCGTCCCGCCGGCGCTCAAGATGGCTGTTGCCGTCACGCCAGCGCCCACGAGGGCTCCCGCCGTCACGCCAGCGCTCAAGATGGCTGCCGCCGTCACGCCAGCGTCCACGATGGCTCCCGCCGTCCCGCCAGCGCCCAAGATGGCTGCCGTCGTCCCGCCGGCGCTCAAGATGGCTGTTGCCGTCACGCCAGCGCCCACGATGGCTCCCGCCGTCACGCCAGCGCTCAAGATGGCTGTGGCTGTCACGCCAGCGCCCAAGATGGCTGCCGTCGTTCCGCCAGCGCCCAAGATGGCTGCCACCGTCACGCCAGTGTCCACAATGGCTGCCGCATCGCCGCCCACAATGGCTGCCGCATCGCCGCCCACACTGGCTGCCGCATCGCCGCCCACAATGTCTGCCGCATCGCCGCCCACAATGGCTGCCGCATCGCCGCCCACAATGGCTGCCGCATCGCCGCCCACAATGGCTGCCGCATCGCCGCCCACAATGGCTGCCGCATCGCCGACCACGAAGGCCGCGCCACGACTACGCTCACGATGGCCGCCGCCACGACTACGCTCACGATGGCCGCCGCCACGACTACGCTCACGATGGCCGCCGCGCTCCGCCCACAATGGCTGCCGCACGCCGCCCACAATGGCTGCCGCACGCCGCCCACAATGGCTGCCGCCGCCGACCACGATGGCCGCGCCACGACTCACGCTCACGATGGCCGCCGCCACGACTACGCCCACGATGGGCCGCCCGCCACGATGCCGCCGCCACGCTCACACGATGGCCGCCGCCCACTACGCTCACGATGGCCGCCGCCACGACTACGCTCACGATGGCCGCCGCCACGACTCCCGCCACGATGGCCGCCGCCACGACCACGCCCACGATGGCCGCCGCCACGACTACGCTCACGATGGCCGCCGCCACGACACCGCCCACGATGGCCGCCGCCACGACTACGCTCACGATGGCCGCCGCCACGACTACGCTCACGATGGCCTCGCCCCCGATGGCCGCCGCCTGGCACGGCGCCCACGATGGCCTCCGCCACGACGCGTCGCCCACGACGGCAGACTCTGAGCCGCACAAGATGGCGGACTCTCTGCCGCACTAGATGGCGGTCTCTCTGCCGCACTAGATGGCGGCCTCTCAGCCACTGAGGCCTTTTTCAGGGCTGGACCTGTCCTCACGATTGGTGTCTTGGTTTTGGCGTTCGGCTATCTGGGAGCTACTTTTAGTGGGGGGTCACATACACGGACATTTCGGTGATGCACTTCCTTGTTTCACTTCCGTGTTTACGTTTGTCTCACGGCTGTTTGCACCTTTAATCAATGGGATATAAGAGGGTCGCGAGCAGTGCACTCATTGCTTCGCATTGTTCTATGTCACATTGTTTGTAGAGGTGAGTGTTTTTGTAACACGTTAGAATTGTTGTTTGAAGGTGCTTGTTTTAAGTCGCTATATGCGCATTTTCCTTTCTTTCGACCAGTACGTGTTTTTGTCGCCGTTTACGGTTTGTTTTGAGTTTGCTGTCCTTTAAATAAACCTGACCCAAACGGATATACGACTCTGCACATGGCTTCATCCACACTACACCCGACGAGTCGTGACAGAATGCGAAGCCTACAAAGAAGCCAGCGGAGCCAGCAGACGGTGAGTGGATTCCTCGGGGGGCAAGCTATAGCGCCCGAAGGATGAAGCTCACCGTCGCACCACGGAGCAGTGGGACTGGGGTAAGCCGGAGACGCCCGAAGAGGAGTATAGGCGCCTCCGTGCTTACTTCGGGTATGAGCCACCGATGCAGCTATCAGGGCCGATTACATCGGGTCCGCGGTCCCTCCCGGAGGAAGGCAAGAGGGCACCCCGAAGGCGTCCCAAGAAGGTTTTTGGGGGAGCTAAGGAGGTGTTCGGGAGGACCGCGGAGAGAGCACCCACGGTCCTGGTGCTGCAGGAACGGCCACCCACTGCTCCGGGGCTGCAGACAGGGGAGGAAAACCCCTGGAGCTACAGCCACTACCCCCGCCGTGGGAAGACCCTTTTCTGCCGCCGACGTCAGGGACAGAAAAACCCCGGAGGGGTTAGATGAACAGCCCTCAGCTGTTATTAGGACGTGGTGGCGGACATGGCTGGAGCTACAGCCACAAACCCCGCAGTGGGAAGACCCTTTTCGGCCACCGACGTCAGGGACAGAAAACCCCCGGAGGGTTGGATGATCAGCCCTCGGCTGTTATTAGGACGTGGTGGAGGACATGGCTGGACTTCCAAGAGCCAGCGCCTGAGATGGTCGCCACCACGCTTGCGCCTGAGATGGTCGCCGTCACGCCAGCGCCCACGATGGTTCCTGCCGTCCCGCCAGCGCTCAAGATGGCTGTTGCCGTCACGCCAGCGCTCAAGATGGCTGCCGTCGTCCCGCCGGCGCTCAAGATGGCTGCCGCCGTCACGCCAGCGTCCACGATGGCTCCCGCCGTCCCGCCAGCGCCCAAGATGGCTGCCGCCGTCACGCCAGCGCTCAAGATGGCTGCCGTCGTCCCGCCGGCGCTCAAGATGGCTGTTGCCGTCACGCCAGCGCCCACGATGGCTCCCGCCGTCACGCCAGCGCCCAAGATGGCTGTCGTCGTCCCGCCAGCGCCAAGATGGCTGCCGCCGTCACGCCAGCGTCCACGATGGCTCCCGCCGTTCCGCCAGCGCTCAAGATGGCTGTTGCCGCCACGCCAGCGCTCAAGATGGCTGCCGTCGTCCCGCCGGCGCTCAAGATGGCTGTTGCCGTCACGCCAGCGCCCACGAGGGCTCCCGCCGTCACGCCAGCGTTCAAGATGGCTGTTGCCGCCACGCCAGCGCCCACGATGGCTCCCGCCGTTCCGCCAGCGCCCAAGAGGGCTGCCGCCGTCACGCCAGCGTTCAAGATGGCTGTTGCCGCCACGCCAGCGCTCAAGATGGCTGCCGCCGTCACGCCAGCGTCCACGATGGCTCCCGCCGTCCCGCCAGCGCTCAAGATGGCTGTTGCCGCCACGCCAGCGCTCAAGATGGCTGCCGTCGTCCCGCCGGCGCTCAAGATGGCTGTTGCCGTCACGCCAGCGCCCACGAGGGCTCCCGCCGTCACGCCAGCGCTCAAGATGGCTGCCGCCGTCACGCCAGCGCCCACGATGGCTCCCGCCGTCCCGCCAGCGCCCAAGATGGCTGCCGTCGTCCCGCCGGCGCTCAAGATGGCTGTTGCCGTCACGCCAGCGCCCACGATGGCTGCCGCCGTCACGCCAGCGCTCAAGATGGCTGTGGCTGTCACGCCAGCGCCCAAGATGGCTGCCGTCGTTCCGCCAGCGCCCAAGATGGCTGCCACCGTCACGCCAGTGTCCACAATGGCTGCCGCATCGCCGCCCACAATGGCTGCCGCATCGCCGCCCACACTGGCTGCCGCATCGCCGCCCACAATGGCTGCCGCATCGCCGCCCACAATGGCTGCCGCATCGCCGCCCACAATGGCTGCCGCATCGCCGCCCACAATGGCTGCCGCATCGCCGCCCACAATGGCTGCCGCATCGCCGACCACGAAGGCCGCGCCACGACTACGCTCACGATGGCCGCCGCCACGACTACGCTCACGATGGCCGCCGCCACGACTACGACTACATGGCTGGAGCTACAGCCACAAACCCCGCAGTGGGAAGACCCTTTTCGGCCACCGACGTCAGGGACAGAAAAACCCCCGGAGGGGTTGGATGATCAGCCCTCGGCTGTTATTAGGACGTGGTGGAGGACATGGCTGGACTTCCAAGAGCCAGCGCCTGAGATGGTCGCCACCACGCTTGCGCCTGAGATGGTCGCCGTCACGCCAGCGTCCACGATGGTTCCTGCCGTCCCGCCAGCGCTCAAGATGGCTGTTGCCGTCACGCCAGCGCTCAAGATGGCTGCCGTCGCCCCGCCGGCGCTCAAGATGGCTGCCGCCGTCACGCCAGCGCCCACGATGGCTCCCGCCGTCCCGCCAGCGCCCAAGATGGCTGCCGCCGTCACGCCAGCGCTCAAGATGGCTGCCGTCGTCCCGCCGGCGCTCAAGATGGCTGTTGCCGTCACGCCAGCGCCCACGATGGCTCCCGCCGTCACGCCAGCGCCCAAGATGGCTGTCGTCGTCCCGCCAGCGCCCAAGATGGCTGCCGCCGTCACGCCAGCGGCCCACGATGGCTCCCGCCGTTCCGCCAGCGCTCAAGATGGCTGTTGCCGCCACGCCAGCGCTCAAGATGGCTGCCGTCGTCCCGCCGGCGCTCAAGATGGCTGTTGCCGTCACGCCAGCGCCCACGAGGGCTCCCGCCGTCACGCCAGCGTTCAAGATGGCTGTTGCCGCCACGCCAGCGCCCACGATGGCTCCCGCCGTTCCGCCAGCGCCCAAGAGGGCTGCCGCCGTCACGCCAGCGTTCAAGATGGCTGTTGCCGCCACGCCAGCGCTCAAGATGGCTGCCGCCGTCACGCCAGCGTCCACGATGGCTCCCGCCGTCCCGCCAGCGCTCAAGATGGCTGTTGCCGCCACGCCAGCGCTCAAGATGGCTGCCGTCGTCCCGCCGGCGCTCAAGATGGCTGTTGCCGTCACGCCAGCGCCCACGAGGGCTCCCGCCGTCACGCCAGCGCTCAAGATGGCTGCCGCCGTCACGCCAGCGTCCACGATGGCTCCCGCCGTCCCGCCAGCGCCCAAGATGGCTGCCGTCGTCCCGCCGGCGCTCAAGATGGCTGTTGCCGTCACGCCAGCGCCCACGATGGCTCCCGCCGTCACGCCAGCGCTCAAGATGGCTGTGGCTGTCACGCCAGCGCCCAAGATGGCTGCCGTCGTTCCGCCAGCGCCCAAGATGGCTGCCACCGTCACGCCAGTGTCCACAATGGCTGCCGCATCGCCGCCCACAATGGCTGCCGCATCGCCGCCCACACTGGCTGCCGCATCGCCGCCCACAATGTCTGCCGCATCGCCGCCCACAATGGCTGCCGCATCGCCGCCCACCATGGCTGCCGCATCGCCGCCCACAATGGCTGCCGCATCGCCGCCCACAATGGCTGCCGCATCGCCGACCACGAAGGCCGCGCCACGACTACGCTCACGATGGCCGCCGCCACGACTACGCTCACGATGGCCGCCGCCACGACTACGCTCACGATGGCCGCCGCCACGACTCCGCCCACAATGGCTGCCGCATCGCCGCCCACAATGGCTGCCGCATCGCCGCCCACAATGGCTGCCGCATCGCCGACCACGAAGGCCGCGCCACGACTACGCTCACGATGGCCGCCGCCACGACCACGCTCACGATGGCCGCCGCCACGACTACGCTCACGATGGCCGCCGCCACGACTACGCTCACGATGGCCGCCGCCACGACTACGCTCACGATGGCCGCCGCCACGACTACGCTCACGATGGCCGCCGCCCGACTACGCTCACGATGGCCGCCGCCACGACCACGCTCACGATGGCCGCCGCCACGACTACGCTCACGATGGCCGCCGCCACGACCACGCTCACGATGGCCGCCGCCACGACTACGCTCACGATGGCCGCCGCCACGACTACGCTCACGATGGCCTCCGCCACGACACCGCCCACGATGGCCGCCGCCACGACTGCGCCCGATGGCCGCCGCCCTGACGGCGCCCACGATGGCCTCCGCCACGACGCCGCCCACGACGGCAGACTCTGAGCCGCACAAGATGGCGGACTCTCTGCCGCACTAGATGGCGGTCTCTCTGCCGCACTAGATGGCGGCCTCTCAGCCACTGAGGCCTTTTCAGGGCTGGACCTGCGGTCCTGGACTGACCCTTTTGGGTTTGACTGCGGGTTCTCTCCCTGTTGCTCCCTTGTCTTGGTTTTGTGTTTCCGTTCGGCTATCTGGGGAGCTAGCCTTTTAGTGGGGGATACTGTCACGATTGGTGTGGTGGCGTTGCTACACGGACATATTTCGGTGATGCACTTCCTTGTTTCACTTCCGTGTTTACGTTTGTCTCACGGCTGTTTGCACCTTTAATCAATGGGATATAAGAGGGTCGCGAGCAGTGCACTCATTGCTTCGCATTGTTCTATGTCACATTGTTTGTAGAGGTGAGTGTTTTTGTAACACGTTAGAATTGTTGTTTGAAGGTGCTTGTTTTAAGTCGCTATATGCGCATTTTCCTTTCTTTCGACCAGTACGTGTTTTTGTCGCCGTTTACGGTTTGTTTTGAGTTTGCTGTCCTTTAAATAAACCTGACCCAAACGGATATACGACTCTGCACATGGCTTCATCCACACTACACCCGACGAGTCGTGACACTGTCTATGTAAAATAACCAGGGAACATGGTGTATTATAGCCTGTCTATGTAAAATAACCAGGGAACATGGTGTATTATAGTCTGTCTATGTAAAATACCCAGGGAACATGGTGTATTATAGTCTGTCTATGTAAAATACCCAGAGAACATGGTGTATTATAGTCTGTCTATGTAAAATAACCAGAGAACATGGTGTATTATAGTCTGTCTATGTACAATACCCAGGGAACATGGTGTATTATAGTCTGTCTATGTAAAATAACCAGGGAACATGGTGTATTATAGTCTGTCTATGTAAAATAACCAGGGAACATGGTGTATTATAGTCTGTCTATGTAAAATAACCAGAGAACATGGTGTATTATAGTCTGTCTATGTAAAATAACCAGGGAACATATTTTATTATAGCCTGTCTATGTAAAATACCCAGGGAACATGGTGTATTATAGTCTGTCTATGTAAAATACCCAGAGAACATGGTGTATTATAGTCTGTCTATGTAAAATAACCAGGGAACATGATGTATTATAGTCTGTCTATGTAAAATAACCATGGAACATATTTTATTATAGCCTGTCTATGTAAAATAACCATGGAACATATTTTATTATAGCCTGTCTATGTAAAATAACCAGGGAACATGGTGTATTATAGTCTGTCTATGTAAAATACCCAGAGAACATGATGTATTATAGTCTGTCTATGTAAAATAACCATGGAACATGGTGTATTATAGTCTGTCTATGTAAAATAACCAGGGAACATGGTGTATTATAGTCTGTCTATGTAAAATAACCAGGGAACATGGTGTATTATAGTCTGTCTATGTAAAATACCCAGAGAACATGATGTATTATAGTCTGTCTATGTAAAATAACCATGGAACATGGTGTATTATAGTCTGTCTATGTAAAATAACCAGGGAACATGGTGTATTATAGTCTGTCTATGTAAAATAACCAGGAACATGGTGTATTATAGTCTGTCTATGTAAAATAACCAGGGAACATGGTGTATTATAGTCTGTCTATGTAAAATACCCAGAGAACATGGTGTATTATAGTCTGTCTATGTAAAATAACCAGGGAACATGGTGTATTATAGTCTGTCTATGTAAAATACCCAGGGAACATGGTGTATTATAGCCTGTCTATGTAAAATAACCAGGGAACATGGTGTATTATAGTCTGTCTATGTAAAATAACCATGGAACATATTTTATTATAGCCTGTATATGTAAAATACCCAGGGAACATGGTGTATTATAGTCTGTCTATGTAAAATACCCAGAGAACATATTTTATTATAGTCTGTCTATGTAAAATAACCAGGGAACATGATGTATTATAGCCTGTCTATGTAAAATAACCATGGAACATATTTTATTATAGCCTGTCTATGTAAAATAACCAGGGAACATGGTGTATTATAGTCTGTCTATGTAAAATAACCAGAGAACATGGTGTATTATAGTCTGTCTATGTAAAATAATAACCAGAGAACATGGTGTATTATAGTCTGTATATGTAAAATAACCAGGGAACATGGTGTATTATAGTCTGTATATGTAAAATACCCAGAGAACATGGTGTATTATAGTCTGTCTATGTAAAATAACCAGGAACATGGTGTATTATAGTCTGTCTATGTAAAATACCCAGGGAACATGATGTATTATAGTCTGTATATGTAAAATACCCAGAGAACATGGTGTATTATAGTCTGTCTATGTAAAATAACCAGGGAACATGGTGTATTATAGCCTGTCTATGTAAAATAACCATGGAACATATTTTATTATAGTCTGTCTATGTAAAATAACCAGGAACATGGTGTATTATAGTCTGTCTATGTAAAATAACCAGGGAACATGGTGTATTATAGTCTGTCTATGTAAAATAACCAGGGAACATGGTGTATTATAGTCTGTCTATGTAAAATAACCAGGGAACATGGTGTATTATAGTCTGTCTATGTAAAATACCCAGGGAACATGGTGTATTATAGTCTGTCTATGTAAAATACCCAGGGAACATGGTGTATTATAGTCTGTCTATGTAAAATAACCAGGAACATGGTGTATTATAGCCTGTCTATGTAAAATAACCAGGGAACATGGTGTATTATAGTCTGTCTATGTAAAATACCCAGGGCACATGGTGTATTATAGTCTGTCTATGTAAAATACCCAGGGAACATGGTGTATTATAGCCTGTCTATGTAAAATAACCAGGGAACATGGTGTATTATAGTCTGTCTATGTAAAATAACCAGGGAACATGGTGTATTATAGTCTGTCTATGTAAAATAATCAGGGCACATGGTGTATTATAGTCTGTCTATGTAAAATAACCAGGGAACATGGTGTATTATAGCCTGTCTATGTAAAATAACCAGGGAACATGGTGTATTATAGTCTGTATATGTAAAATAACCAGGGCACATGGTGTATTTTAAGTGAATAAATTTGATTACAAGCACACTTGCTCTAAACTAAATTATTCTAAATAATTATATCTTCACATTCATCCGAGGGGCCACATCACACGGTTATAAAAATCCTCCATTTATTTGTGTTTTTATACTTTTTGCAATAAGAAATAAGTATGTGTGGTCTCGATGGATACCGTGCAACTGGCGCGGTGATATGTCCAAGTACGGGAGCACAATGGCTTTGATACATTCTAGTGGCTGGTGACCCCGATATGTGGCTTTAAGACAGCCCAGGCGCCTCCCATGTGCTGCATGTGCTCCCTTCTACGGGTCACCCACCTGTATGTGCAGCCAGACGCCGTACCCACACTCCTCCTCCCGCACAACTCCACCTAATAACCGCCTCCCGTTCGCTCCAAACTCCGCCTCCTCATTCATGTCTAGAAACATTTCAGGTCGTCGTCACGTCGCCATAAAACACCGGGGACTATCTGGAGGATTCAAGTGAAGCTCCGACACACGCCGGATAGGAGCATGTTGGACCCGTCCTCCAGCGACGACTCGGGGGGAGAGACCGACGGGGGGGACGCAGAAGTTTCCAAAGATCCTCCGCCAAAGCTCGCCACTTCCCCCGGACCAGGAGGAGGTAAACAGGGAGGAGGTAAACAGAGGAGACGGCCGCCCGCAGAACAGCCGCAGGACACAAGTCCCAGTGTAGAAGAGGAGCAGAAAAAGGAACATGAGAGACTCCTGAGGGAGGAAGCCGAGAGGAGAACTAAACTGCAGATTTATGTGTTTGTCCTGAGGTGTATCGCGTACCCGTTTAATGCCAAGCAACCCACTGATATGGCACGGAGACAGCAGAAGGTGAGTGCTACACCTGGTACATGAACACATGTGCACCTGGTATTAAACCAAGTGTAACCCCTGTGTGCATACAGTGTTAAAACACCCGAACTCCTACTTTTGTCTTTAATTGGCTTATGAATAAGTTGCCTTCCCTAATCATGGGGGGGTCGATCTTTTATTGTGAAAAATAACCAATGTGTCAGTGCAGGTGGTCACCATGTCATTCTGCTCCTATGGAAGGGAGGGTTTGAGATAAGATTGGAGTGAACTAATTCCTGTCAATAGTAGTGGTGTTTTATGCAGTAGAGACACCTGCGAGATTATTTTAGTAAGATGTGTAATACTTTCAACATGATGCCGTCATCCAGTACCCAGACTGACTGGTTGTTTTTCACCAGGGAGCGAGTGTATGTGTTTAGAATATTTTTTAAGTGTCTAATAATGGCTTTTGTTGGGTTATAAAATACATGACAATATACATTCGCATTTCGTACTCAAAAAAAGCATGCAACATGTGAGCTTTTTTCTCGGCTCAAGTTAACTACTAAACCCACACTGCAGTGCTCTCTATATACAGGCTGGCTGGGTAAATATTGACCTCTGTGGCTGTGGTAGCTATAGTAACCTGTCTACACAACGCCAATATCCGCAGGTGATGTGGTTCAATAGGAGTGAAATAACAAACAGTCCTATTAAGTCTTTGCTGTGACAAGACAAGTCTGCAAGCAGGGCATTGGTTAGGTTAAGAAACACCCGGACTTACTCAAAACACTCAAAACATGCCCAAAAGGCATGGAAAAAGTAGTCCCAAGTGTTTAGGAACGAGTAAGGTTTGTATGCAATTTAGCTTTAATGCATTACATTTTCTGAAATTTCAAAGATGGTCCATTGAGTGAAATACGTTGCCTTACGCTCTGATAGATTCTAGGCTTTCAGCTAATTGATTGATTGAAGTTTTACAAAACATTACCTCTTTAACAGTGTGAAGTACAGGCAAGTGAAGCACGGACACATTTGACGATTTTCGGCTCACGTTGTACACGAGACTGGATTCCATCCCATATACATCAGCAGTACATGTGTACCACAAGCGTGGCTTACACAGCTGGAACACCCACGGCCAATTAAAAGCTACTATTTCTATTATGTAATCGCTTACAATTAGTAAGACCTAGTGTATTTTTATAACGTATGGTAAAAGCTTTTCTTTGCAGGAATGGGCTTTTTTGACTATACCATATATATATATATATAATGAATGAAAGTTATATATATATATAGAATGAAAGTTCCCATTCAGCAGTAGCTTTAAAAGCCCTTACTAACTGAGATGGTCAGGTGTCACATGGATTCCTGGTGTTGAAGAGGAAAGCTATTTACAATGTTGACGTTGTGACTGCTACATGTGTCTGAAAACTGTTCACACGCCTCTCGCCAGCACAGAGAGGAAATCGTTCAATATAAAGCAATTCTACACATGTTGTCGTGTCTTTCATGTTGATACGTGACTCAGTACATTAGTCTAGGACACTGATCAAACATGCTGTCACAGATAACGTAGATATTGACCCTGCAAACTAACCTCTGGGCCTTAAAGCCAGTTCCACAGCTTTTTTATTCCTTGCTTTTCCGAGTCCAGATTAGAACAGGCAAACAGGTGTGTTCGATTCATTGTCCGGCATAACAGAGAACCAGCAGGCTAGTGGAGAGAAAGAGAGAACCAGCAGGCTAGTGGAGAGAAAGAGAACCAGCAGGCTAGTGGAGGGAGAGAGAACCAGCAGGCTAGTGGAGAGAGAGAGAACCGGCAGGCTAGTGGAGGGAAAGAGAGAGAACCAGCAGGCTAGTGGAGAGAGAGAGAGAACCAGCAGGCTAGTGGAGAGAGAGAGAGAACCAGCAGGCTAGTGGAGAGAAAGAGAGAGAACCAGCAGGCTAGTGGAGGGAAAGAGAGAGAACCAGCAGGCTAGTGGAGAGAAAGAGAGAACCAGCAGGCTAGTGGAGGGAAAGAGAGAACCAGCAGGCTAGTGGAGGGAAAGAGAGAGAACCAGCAGGCTAGTGGAGAGAAAGAGAGAGAACCAGCAGGCTAGTGGAGGGAAAGAGAACCAGCAGGCTAGTGGAGGGAAAGAGAGAACCAGCAGGCTAGTGGAGGGAAAGAGAGAACCAGCAGGCTAGTGGAGGGAAAGAGAGAACCAGCAGGCTAGTGGAGGGAAAGAGAGAACCAGCAGGCTAGTGGAGGGAAAGAGAGAACCAGCAGGCTAGTGGAGGGAGAGAGAAAACCAGCATCTAGTGGAGGGAAAGAGAGAGAACCAGCAGGCTAGTGGAGGGAGAGAGAAGTATTGTGGTTCTTTAGCGTGGCCGTACACATGGACTCTAAGTCATATTTGCATTTTAACAAGGCTAGAAGTATTTACATAAAGATTAATCAATGCTTATTCCTCTTAACAACATTTTACAATTAAGGGCTTCCACTTTTATAGACCTCATCAGAAAAGCATTTTCCCATTCAGATATATTTCTTCAAGTTCAACTGAGTCATTAGGAGCTCCTAAGGTGCCGTCCATGACTTGCTGTTTGATGGGGGAACACGGGTGACACACACATGACACACACATGACACACTGGTGACACACTGGTGACACACACGACACACACGTCACACACACATGTTAAGAACCTTACTCATCTGTTTACACGGGGAAGGTCAGAAAACACACGAAATGAGAAGAGAGGAATGGAGCCGTAGCTGCTGTTATTGTCAACGATATTGGCACCCGTGCACGTTCCCGATTCTATTTATTTCGCAGTTATTTTTACAGAACGTTTGTTTTTAATTCTGAATTTTATATATACACTGAAGAGCCAAAACTTAATGACTGGAAGCGGATAAAACACATTGATCATCTCCAAACACTGGCAAATGGCCCGGTCTGGTTAGATTAGATGGTAAACAAACAATCAGTTCTCCTAATCAATGTGATGTAGAAAACAGAAACAGGCCGGAGTAAAGACCTGAGTGATTTTGACTAGGGGCCAAATTGTTAAAGCCAGATGACCGGGTCAGAGCATCTCTGAAACGGCAAGGTTTGTGGCGTGCACCCGGTCAGCTTGTGGGGTGTTCCCGGTCAGCTTGTGGGGTGCTCCCGGTCAGCTTGTGGGGTGCTCCCGGTCAGTCTGCGGGGTGCTCCCGGTCAGCCTGTGAGGTGCTCCCGGTCAGCTTGTGGGGTGCTCCCGGTCAGCTTGTGGGGTGCTCCCGGTCAGCTTGTGGGGTGCTCCCGGTCAGCCTGTGGGGTGCTCCCGGTCAGCTTGTGGGGTGCTCCCGGTCAGCTTGTGGGGTGCTCCCGGTCAGCAGTGGTGAGTACCAATCAACCAATCGATCGGGTGTTGGGGCTCATCGAAGCTCATTAAAGTCACCTTTTTTTACTTTTCCACGCCACAAATGCCAGCGTAGAGCCATGTCAAATGAAGATGTGTACAACCTGAACACAGGAGTGCAAAAGTGTGTGTAGCTTCAAACACTATGAAGGATCGTTCAAAAGGTAATCAACGTCCCACGAACGCTGTTGATAAAATGGTCAAGGTTGATAAAATGGTCAAGGTTGATAAAATGGTCACTAGAAGTCTCAAACTACGATCGACGCCAACAAGCTATGGCATATGGACGTCTTGGTCTAAAGAAAGCCTTTACTCTCGTAGAAAGACCGGGACTTACCATTATATCTGGTTTTCTAATCACATTTGGAATGGCATTCGGCATTTGGCGCTGACGTTTATGTCTTGATGAGATTTTGGATGTTAACGTCTGGGTCCGGGCGCTACTGCCAACAACCTTAATTGGGATGTTACTTCTGTGTCCGGGCAACATAACCTTATTTACATAATTGCCAGCTAATCATTCCTAGCCTGCAACTGACTTGTTATCCTCGCTGCGGTTTGTATGATTTTTTTTAATAATGTATCATGTATTAAGTCAATAATGTATGTACGGTTTTCTGCATCTAAAATAGTCTAAAATACAACTGCAAATTATAAAGCGATTTTCTCCCTCTAGCTGAAGGCATTTTCACTAAATCATGTAGTCACAACACCTGAAATTAACTCGATGTGATATGAGAGGAACGCCTACCACATAACGCTAACGAGATTATTAATTGGCATTCAGATCCAAGAGGCAGGAGTCACATTTCCTGCTACTCCGCGTATGCAGGATATATCGACAACCAACCAGGAAGTCACACAGATCAATCTGTGTAATGGTTTTCTTACATGCCTGCTTTGCGGGCACACCACCTACCTGAGTAGAAAGAAATACACAAAGTCTTACTAATTGTAAGTAATTACATAATATTAAACGGAAATAGTAGCTTTTAAGTGGCCGTGGGTGTTCTACCAGCTACCCGAGTCGCTAGATCGAGATAAGTTTAGAATATCCCTGCTGATAGTGCCTCACTCTGCCATGCTCGGATATTGGCATTGCCTTTGCCTTGCCAGTCGCAGGTGGCACAGCCGAGGCTAGCCTGTGGTGGTAATGCCACGCTACAGAGTCGAAGGCAGCTGTTCAGCAGCTCATAACTGCCATTTAGCCTGGGTTGAACGATAATCCGCAAATGTCACGTTAAAAATAGCTCTCTCAACCGCTTCTAGGTTTTCCATCAGATGACAGAAACCGGAGGTTAGAACCACCAATGCGTTGTTATTTCAGAATCGCTGCTTGTATTGTTTAGCTATTATCAGGGATAAAGCTGAATGATGTGAATCTGTACCACTGATAACTCCAGGGCTCATTAACACCAGAGACCAGACCACCCGGCTCACCAGAGAGGCCGCGTGGATTTGGATGGTAACGATGGCACAAAAATGCAGCTTTTCACCGCGCTCCGACAAAACCCCAAGGATCAGGATTCATTGAAGTAAGCCAAACCTCCGGGAGCGCTGCTATTGATTATTTAACATTCCACAATCAGAGTGGTTGGAGACACCCGATTCAAAGACTCTAAACGGGTTTAAATTAGCATTAGCATGAGCGTTCCTCAGAAAGGCGTCTCTTAATTTAGCAAATAGTTATACAGCTTAGTTTAAAATGGGTTTCCATTGCAGTAAACACAGGGCACCTTGGCTCACTGGATGGACAGAATTCCTTTAAATGACTTGGTCACCTTGTGGTGTTGGTTAGTGACACACTGAACTGACTCATCGTGTGTGTGTGTGTGTGTGTGTGTGTGTGTGTGTGTGTGTGTGTGTGTGTGTGTGTGTGTGTGTGTGTGTGTGTGTGTGTGTGTGTGTGTGTGTGTGTGTGTGTGTGTGTGTGTGTGTGTGTGTGTGTGTGTGTGTGTGTGTGTGTGTGTGTGTGTGTGTGTGTGTGTGTGTGTGTGTGTGTGTGTGTGTGTGTGTGTGTGTGTGTGTGTGTGTGTGTGTGTGTGTGTGTGTGTGTGTTGTTCATTTACTTTGTACCAGCCCCCTATTGATAACGCATTGTCTTGTGTCACTCGCCTGGTTTCTGTTTACTTTTTAACAGAAATAAAGCCGGCGACAAATATTTATGAAACCATAGTCTGTCAGTGAGCCAAACAAAATCTGAGTTAACTTAGTCACGAGGCAATCTTCTCAAATGTTTCATATATAGTTTTTTTTTTTGCCAGTTTTGCTCTTTCAAAAGAAAGAAAACTACAGTAGTGACGTCTGGCTACAAACCAGTTAGAAATATGTTGAAGGGTGTTTCAGGTGATAATTGCATGCAAGTAACCTGGGATCCAATTAAATTGTCTCTGGAAATGTTCTTTACTCTAAAGAGCTTTTTTCAAACGAGTGGTGACTCACTCTGTAGTCATCTGGTTACTTTGAGATTTTGGCTTTACATGTTTGGCTTCAACAGTTGTTTCACGCTGTATTGTTATATCATATTACATTTGACACTTCTCAACATATTCGATACCCGGTCTGGGGGCATCCCAAATACTCAACCAGAGATCGACCATAAGCCTCCGTCTCTCATTGTTTTGTCTCCAATTTACTATGACTGTCAAGTAGGAAAACCATCGCCAGAGAAACAGCTCTCTGATATGTAGGAAAACCATCGCCAGAGAAACAGCTCTCTGATATGTAGGAAAACCATCGCCAGAGAAACAGCTCTCTGATATGTAGGAAAACCATCACCAGAGAAACAGCTCTCTGATATGTAGGAAAACCATCACCAGAGAAACAGCTCTCTGATATGTAGGAAAACCATCACCAGAGAAACAGCTCTCTGATATGTAGGAAAACCATCGCCAGAGAAACAGCTCTCTGATATGTAGGAAAACCATCGCCAGAGAAACAGCTCTCTGATATGTAGGAAAACCATCACCAGAGAAATGGCTCTCTGATATGTAGGAAAACCATCACCAGAGAAATGGCTCTCTGATATGTCCCACGCAGTCTAATCCTCTGACAACAGCTTATTTCACAAACAAGCATATTTTTGGGGGATTTAATTTAAGAAGCTTGCGGCGGGCACACTTGCGGCGGGCGCGGCGGGCACACTTGCGGCGGGCACACTTGGCGGCGGCGGGCACACTTGGCGGCGGCGGGCACACTTGGCGGCGGCGGGCACACTTGGCGGCGGCGGGCACACTTGGCGGCGGCGGGCACACTTGGCGGCGGCGGGCACACCATGGCGGCGGAGAGCACACTTGGCGGTGACGGGCACACTTGGGGGCGGGCACACTTGGGGGCGGGCACACTTGGCGGCGGCGGGCACACTTGGCGGCGGCGGGCACACTTGGCGGCGGCGGGCACACATGTGGCGGCGGGCACACTTGGCGGCGGGCGCACTTGACGGCGGGCACATTCATGGTGTGGCTTCAGGCACAGTTCCATGTTTCATTCCCTCGTCTTCCCTTGTCAATGTCTTTCTCCCTGAAATGCGTATCTTCTCAGGAGCTTATGTAACTCACTAACCCCCCCTCACACTCCACCTCCCCACACTCCACTCCACCAGCCTCGCCAAGAAGTGACCGGGCAGTTTACTGGGACTTCATGACAGTTGACTAGAGATTCTGTGAGGAGAGTTGACGACTCATAGGTCCAGCTCTGCATTCACGGTTTCTATGTGCCCACCCATTGGTTGAGTCACAACCAATTAGTGTCCAGATCTGGAGCTATGTGCCCACCCATTGGTTGAGTCACAACTAATTAGTGTCCAGATCTGGATGTGTTCTGTTCTGGCCGTTACTAGCCCAGAGAATGTGTGCTTTCAGTGTAGCGGGACATGAAACTATAACAGAACATCTCACAGTCGCTTCATTTTAGAATAGAATAGAATAGACCAATATTGTCAGTTGTACAACTGAAATGTGTTCTCTCCATTTTACCCAACCCTGAGGTGCAGGTGGCAGCCCTAATCAGTTACCTGAGGTGCAGGGGACAGCCCTAATCAGTTACCCGATTTGACTTCCACGTCACGGCGCCCGGGGAGCATTTTAGGGTTAACTGTCTTGCTCAAGGACAGAACGACGCGGTTTTCACCTTGGTGGTGGGGGGAATAGAACCAGGGACCTTCCAGACCCAAGCCCAACAAGAAATGAGTAGTTGAAGCCCAAGCTGACATGCTTGACAAGCTTTAAAAACGATTGTTTAGACGGTTAAAGATAGTTCTACACTAATCTTGACCGTCTTTGGCGGAGGGACAGTTGGAAAATGTTTTTTTATACAGAACAGTGGAATTCAATGATAATGCGCTGAATTGATTTGGAAAGTGCATTCTTCCTGTTTTATCTTTGATTAGTCATTTTATATCTCAAATCAGGACTGGTGCCTTTGCCTCACCTTACTGTTACGTTTCTTGTCATCTGAACTCCATCCAGAGCACACTTTCATTTTGGACCACAACCCAGCTACATTGTTCATGTCTCTTATGTTGTGTTTTTGTTGTGAGAAACAGGAGGGTTTATATGGCCCTGGGCAGAGTATCACATCTGCCACCATCTTTATCACTACTTTTATTGGCTCCGAGCTAAATCACGCTACCTGAGGCCTTCTAATGATTGGCTTTATTTACAGCCCCCTCATGGGCAATATCACTGTCTTGTTTGCCAGTTGAATAACTGGCATCATATATTGACAGTTTGAATATATTTGGCATAATGTCTCTGCAGAGTGGCAGATTATGGATGGATATGCCAGCAGTTACAGTCGGTGGCTCTGCTTACTAATAAATGTCTGTGGGATGAATTCAGCTTTAGTCAGTACACATACACAACAGGGTTGTTATATGGTTTCTATTAGGATCAAATCTGTATGTTCAATTTAAACAGGCAATTGTGCTTAGTTTTCAAACTGTCGCCAGTTTTGATTAGTTTCTATTTGTTCAATAATCATTTTTATACTCTAGTTTGTCCTCTAATGTCTTGTTTTTTTTTTGTCGGTTTTGGTTAGAAGTTGTAGATGAACAGGTTATCATCTATGAATAATTACAGCAATTCTCTCCTTAATGCTTTCTTTGTAAAGTTTCATTCAATTACTTTAGTTTTACAGATGAACTTGATAGGGGTGGCCCATATACTTTTGAATATTCGATAATTCATTGTCAGTTGGTATTGAAATCATAATTCAGTGTTCTGAAGCTTTGTTTTTGTAATTCTTTTGCGATGACACTTTGCAATAGTAGGCTTCACTACAATACATTTCATCAGTTAAAGCTTTAATAAATATATTTTAAATATTGTTTAAATATCGATATTTAATGATGCGTGTCATAATTATTAAGTGCTCAATTCCAACAAAAACAACCAATGAAAACACATTGTATTTCTCAACAATTTTGTTAATTACTTATTCACTTGTCTGAATGACCTGCAGGTGTTCGACCGCCTGATGGAGGCGCTATAACGCATTCACACCAACTGTGGTAATTTTTGAGAACTAACCATGGTTTTTAAATATCCTCAGATCATTCAGTTTGTCTGAACATCGAGCTCTGCCCTAGTCAGCTAATAACATTCATATTTCCCTTTAGAACCGGTCTTACTTCAACATGTGGGAGTTACTAAAACGTGAAATTGCCATTGGCCCCCCCCCCCACAGCTGTAGACGCTGTGCCACCAAGGCCTGTCGTAAAGATATGTTTATTTCACGTGATAAGTATTACTTGTACCTTGGCTACTGCCATTTATCGGTTATTTCCTGTGCAACTCACATGTCTCACAGTTTTCCTTGTCCAGGCGGGAAATGACTCACGGAGAAAAATTATGAGAACCAAATACATTCATGAGATCGTACCTGCTACTCATGAAACAAAACTCAACACAGAGTTGTTATTGATCTGTATGGAAGGTAATTCAGCCATTTAACGGCATGTGATGATGTGCACACACACACACACACACAGTTGCTCACGGGTTATTGATTGAGCAAACGCACAATGCTTTCGGAGATTTCCGTCTGTGAAATTGAAAATGACAGTTTATATAAGTGCCTTTCATGCCCTGTCCGTCAGACTGAAGTCACTTCTGATGGAATGGTTCTCCGCGGTCCCTGTCTGAGGAGTGGAACCCGAGACAGATCCATCATACACATTTAAATGTACGTCTCACTTTGTTAATATCTTATATTGTTATCAACACTAAGCTGCAGATTCTGACATTTAGATGGTCAAATGGATCTTAATTTCAGGTCTATGT
The DNA here is from genome assembly GCA_029465975.1 of Dallia pectoralis. Lineage (NCBI taxonomy): Eukaryota > Metazoa > Chordata > Actinopteri > Esociformes > Umbridae > Dallia > Dallia pectoralis. Next base: position 1,920,832 of record CM055745.1, on the reverse strand, counting down.
GTTTCTTATCGATGTATTGTCATCTTACAGCTCAAGGCGTTTTAACCTTAAGTGGTTTTGCCCTTACTTAGTGGTTCTGTTTGAGAGCTCACACTGTCATATTTTTAATACTCTATTCTCTGCATCCAGCTGGGAGTTCCTGGCTTTCGTAGCTTTTCGCATTCGTAGCTTCATCCAAATTCAAACTACATTTGTTAGCAATTGTTTTTTTTTGGAACATATAACCCAGTGATAAATTATTTTATATATTATAAACATTTTAAACCAATCAGAATTGTCCAATAAATAAGTCCCGCCTCTAGTTGAAGGTGATTGACAGCATGGCTTGAAGGGACATTTCCAGAAGATTCCTGAGCTGTTAAAACGGAGACTAACTGTGAGTGGTGAACGGTCAGATAAAACGCAGTTGATAAAAGTTCTCATGTTCCCAAAGAAATCATACTATATTAATTAATATTAATTATTAATATTAATTTCAGGACAACTTTGTGCACCCAACAAGCAATCGGGAGTTGCTGCAGTATCGTATTTGTCTTCTCTTCACACGGTCAGAATTATCCTCTTTGTGGTCAGCTCTTATAGAGACCGTGGTCTTTGAGACATAAGTTTGATCGTGAGCTCAGTTGATTCTTCTATTTATATTGAGCCACCCAGTTAATCCTGTCACACACAGAACGCAGAACATTACTGAGTTGATATGATCTTATCCTTGGTGTCTGTTTCGTGCTAGTATTTCGTCGACACCGCACCAGACGCCGTCATTTTCCGGTTGGCCCTCGTGAATATGAATTTCTCAGTGATTATACACCTACCTGCTTATTGTCATATTCAATCACCATGGAAATATTGCATTGTATTACTGATCACATCTGGAGTCTGTCCCCGTGCTGTGGTTGACCACATCTGTGATATTCAGTCTCGGTAAATCTGCACGTGAGTGACAATAACAGTCATTTGAAGTCATGTGTGAGTGTATGGAAGTAAGGTGTGTGTGAGTTATACTGTTAACGATTTAATTACTCCATTATAGTAATATGGAAGTAAGGTGTGTGTGAGTTATACTGTTAACGATTTAATTACTCCATTATAGTAATATGGAAGTAAGGTGTGTGTGAGTTATACTGTTAACGATTTAATTACTCCATTATAGTAATATGGAAGTAAGGTGTGTGTGAGTTATACTGTTAACGATGTAATTACTCCATTATAGTAATATGGAAGTAAGGTGTGTGTGAGTTATATTTAATTACTCCATTATAGTAATATGGAAGTAAGGTGTGTGTGAGTTATACTGTTAACATTATAGTAATATGGAAGTAAGGTGTGTGTGAGTTATATTGTAATTACTCCATTATAGTAATATGGAAGTAAGGTGTGTGAGTTATACTGTTAAGTTAATTACTCCATTATAGTAATATGGAAGTAAGGTGTGTGTGAGTTATACTGTTAACGATGTAATTACTCCATTATAGTAATATGGAAGTAAGGTGTGTGTGAGTTATACTGTTAACGATGTAATTACTCCATTATAGTAATATGGAAGTAAGGTGTGTGTGAGTTATACTGTTAACGATGTAATTACTCCATTATAGTAATATGGAAGTAAGGTGTGTGTGAGTTATACTGTTAACGATGTAATTACTCCATTATAGTAATATGGAAGTAAGGTGTGTGTGAGTTATACTGTTAACGATTTAATTACTCCATTATAGTAATATGGAAGTAAGGTGTGTGTGAGTTATACTGTTAACGATTTAATTACTCCATTATAGTAATATGGAAGTAAGGTGTGTGTGAGTTATACTGTTAACGATGAAATTACTCCATTATAGTCCGTGGAGTTAAAGCCAGTGGCACGAGGAGGAGATTCTCCCACAGACGCAAGTGTTGTCGTCTCTGTTACCTTGGTAACCCCTTCCAGGTGCCGCGGGAAACGTGACCTGTGATATTTTGTCTCTGTGGCGCGAACATGCACATGCCTACTGGACACGCCTACTGGACACGCCTAGTGCACACGCCTAGTGCACACGCCTAGTGCATCATCAGGGCACCAATGGCATGTTCCAGAACGTTCTGCGGTCACTCGTCAAGGCCTCTGCACAATGGTGTCCCGTCAGGGAGACCTCGTTAAGGGAGGCATCAGGGAGAGGGAACCACACCGAGGGGAGGGGAGGTGAGGGAACCACAGACTGGAGAGGTGAGGGAACCACAGACTGGAGAGGAGAGGTGTGGTGAGGTGAGAGAACCACACCCAGGAGAGGTGAGGGAACCACAGACTGGAGAGGAGAGGTGAGGGAACCACAGACTGGAGAGGTGAGGTGAGGGAACCACAGACGTGACTGCCCACATCCATTTTTCCAAACCGCCACCATAATGCCCAGAAGAGACGACCCAGTCATTCCAGGAGAGCCGTTTGTCTGCTGTTTTTGGCTGTTCCCTCTCCTCCTCCATCATTTCCTTAAGTAAAAACACACTTCAGGGCCCTTCAGAATTCCCTGATAGTCTGAGGGAACAACATGGTTCTCTCTGTGATTGCAACTGATCCACATTGTTGAAAATAAACATGCTTAAAATCACACAGCCCAATTCTTTACTGTTGATATAGAGTGACTACTGCAGAACGGTGTGTTTGGTGTGGTCCCCTACAAATCAGACGTCTCGTTTCATTACATCGTATGTCACTGAGAATTGAAGATGGAAACGGACACACAAACACACTGTTTTTATTTGTATTGTTGGATTTTAATGATTTGTGAGATCGTTCACAACTCACGGTTGTGTTCTCAGTGTTTTCCGCGGACATCGCGAGATGAAGGAATGTGCTGGAGCTTGACTGTCTCCCTGTGGAGTCTGACTTCAGCTCTCGACAACACATTCTGTACGGCAGAGATTTAGGATGTAATCATTAGACTTAATTTATTCAGAAAACCCCTGACTGCTTCTATTGCATCCGCCCACCAGAGCCAATATAAGTCATAATATAAGTCATAATATAAGTCATATACTTAACTACCTAAATATTTTAAAGTCATCTATTACACATTTATATTTCACTTATATTTCACTGTTTCTATTCTGTTGTTTTTCCTGCTCTTTACTCATAATGACTGAACCGGGGTTTCAACCAGGACAGGAGCTCTCTAGGAGCAGGTTGGAGTAAAAACCAGGACAGGAGCTCTCTAGGAGCAGGTTGGAGTAAAAACCAGGACAGGAGCTCTCTAGGAGCAGGTTGGAGTAAAACCAGGACAGAAGCTCTCTAGGAGCAGGTTGGAGTAAAAACCAGGACAGGAGCTCTCTAGGAGCAGGTTGGAGTAAAAACCAGGACAGGAGCTCTCTAGGAGCAGGTTGGAGTAAAAACCAGGACAGGAGCTCTCTAGGAGCAGGTTGGAGTAAAACCAGGACAGAAGCTCTCTAGGAGCAGGTTGGAGTAAAAACCAGGACAGGAGCTCTCTAGGAGCAGGTTGGAGTAAAAACCAGGACAGGAGCTCTCTAGGAGCAGGTTGGAGTAAAAACCAGGACAGGAGCTCTCTAGGAGCAGGTTGCTGTAAAACCAGGACAGGAGCTCTCTAGGAGCAGGTTGGAGTAAAAAGCCAATTATAAAAAAATGTGCTAATTATAAACAGGTGTGCCGCTGGTTATAAACAGGTGTGCCGCTGGTTATAAACAGGTGTGCCGCTGGTTATAAAAAAATGTGCTAATTATAAACAGGTGTGCCGCTGGTTATAAACAGGTGTGCCGCTGGTTATAAACAGGTGTGCCGCTGGTTATAAACAGGTGTGCCGCTGGTTATAAACAGGTGTGCCGCTGGTTATAAACAGGTGTGCCGCTGGTTATAAACAGGTGTGCCGCTGGTTATAAACAGGTGTGCCGCTGGTTATAAACAGGTGTGCCGCTGGTTATAAACAGGTGTGCCCTGCTGGTTATAAACAGGTGTGCCGCTGGTTATAAACAGGTGTGCCGCTGGTTATAAACAGGTGTGCCGCTGGTTATAAACAGGTGTGCCGCTGGTTATAAACAGGTGTGCCGCTGGTTAGGTGTGCCGCTGGTTATAAACAGGTGTGCCGCTGGTTATAAACAGGTGTGCCGCTGGTTATAAACAGGTGTGCCGCTGGTTATAAACAGGTGTGCCGCTGGTTATAAACAGGTGTGCCGCTGGTTATAAACAGGTGTGCCGCTGGTTATAAACTGGTTATAAACAGGTGTGCCGCTGGTTATAAACAGGTGTGCCGCTGGTTATAAACAGGTGTGCCGCTGGTTATAAACAGGTGTGCTGGTTATAAACAGGCTGGTTATAAACAGGTGTGCCGCTGGTTATAAACAGGCGTGGCTGGTGTGTGCTGGTTATAAACAGGTGTGCCGCTGGTTATAAACAGGTGTGCCGCTGGTTATAAGCAGGTGTGCCGCTGGTTATAAACAGGCTGGTGCCGCTGGTTATAAACAGGCGTGCCGCTGGTTATAAACAGGTGTGCTAATTATTTTCCCAGTATATTTTTTAATTGTGTATGGTCTTAACTGCTTTGCTTCAGTGAAGTTGTCTTTAAAGAGAGTCACATGTAGACTAACTAGTAGCTTTTACTTTACCTCTTAATCAAAAGTTGGTCCCTCTGAAGACAGAAACACTGTAGAATAATGAAAATAGCCTGGGAACATCTGAGATGAATGAGACTATGTTCTGTTGTAACACTGACGTTGCCTTTAGCAGCCTTTCAGATCATTTTCTTTTTACTTGTCTAAACTGGACAGGCTCCAGAGAGAGAGAGGGAGGGAGGGAGGGAGGGAGGGAGGGAGGGAGGGAGGGAGGGAGGGAGGGAGGGAGAGGGAGGGAGGGAGGGAGAGAGGGAGGGAGAGGGAGGGAGGGAGGGAGGGAGGGAGGGAGGGAGGGAGGGAGGAGGGAGGGAGGGGAGGGAGGGAGGGAGGGAGGGAGGGAGGGAGGGAGAGGGAGGGAGAGAGAGGGAGGGAGAGGGAGGGAGCGAGGGAGGGAGGGGAGGGAGCGAGGGAGGGAGGGAGGGAGCGAGGGAGCGGGAGCGAGGGGGAGGGAGCGAGAGAGGAGGGAGGGAGCGAGGAGGGGGAGCGAGAGGGAGGGAGGGGGAGCGAGGGAGAGAGAGAGACTGAGTGAGGGAGCAAGGGAGGGAGGAAGGGAGAGAGAGAGACTGAGAGAGGGAGAGACTGAGGGAGGGAGCGAGGGAGGGAGGAAGGGAGAGAGAGAGACTGAGAGAGCGAGGGAGGGAGCAACTTCTGTTACTTTTAGAATAATTTGTCCCCTGGGCTCCTAGCTGCTTCCAGCTGATATAGATGTACTTCCGGATACAAACAGGCAACAAGGGAATCCTCCAGATACAAACAGGCAACAAGGGAATCCTCAAGATACAAACAGGCAACAAGGGAATCCTCCAGATTCAAACAGGCGACAAGGGAATCCTCCAGATACAAACAGGCGACAAGGGAATCTTCCAGATACAAACAGGCAACAAGCGAATATTCCAGATACAAACAGGCGACAAGCGAATCTTCTAGATACAAACAGGCGACAAGCGAATCTTCTAGATACAAACAGGCGACAAGCGAATTTTCTAGATACAAACAGGCGACAAGTACTTGTGTTAATAGATTTATTATGTCTGCGCCAGTCAACATAATTTAGGAAATGCCAGCTTACACTATCAAGAACGTTCCCTGATGGTTTGTCACAATGTTCGACAGTACAGTACTGACTTTAATTGCTCAGTATAACAGGAGAAAATTCATCATTTATTTGTAATTATAATTATCTCTACCAGCCTGTTAACCACATAATCTCAGTCACATTACATCTTCGAGTTATAAAGAGTTGTTTGATCAAAACAAAGTATAGTTTTAACCTGGCTGTGAATTTAAAGCCTTCTACATTTAAAGCACTGTACATTTAAAGCACTCTACATTTAAAGCACTCTACATTTAAAGCACTCTACATTTAATGCACTCTACATTTAATGCACTCTACATTTAATGCACTCTACATTTAAAGCACTCTACATTTAAAGCACTTTACATTTAAAGCACTCTACATTTAAAGCACTCTACATTTAAAACACTCTACATTTAATGCACTCTACATTTAATGCACTCTACATTTAAAGCACTCTACATTTAAAGCACTCTACATTTAAAGCACTCTACATTTAAAGCACTCTACATTTAAAGCACTCTACATTTAAAGCACTCTACATTTAAAGCACTCTACATTTAAAGCCTTCAACAGATCCACTACACAGCAGATTTTATTTGCAAGCACTTGTGTTAAGCAACTGTTTTATCATAAATAGCAAAATAGAGCCAGGGAATTTTTGACACGTGTAAATTGCTTGTTACACAGAGCCGTAATGCTGTCTCTCTTCGAATTTCATCGATGGTAGACAAACGGCTGGCCCTCCTGTCCCACTTTTATGTTGTCTAATTGGCGATTATGGCCTTCACAACAACTGCACTGGAGAGCTGAAGGCCAGGGCATCCTACCAAGCTACACCGAAAACTGAATGTTTTTACTGGCACACAAGCTGAAAGTGCATTCTCCAGCCCACAACCTTGATTGAGCTTGCAGTATGCCCGACCAGCCAGCAGGAGTTGCTAGAGCTCTATTAAACAACCAGGGCCTTTGCTGACTTCGACATTCCTCAGTGGATTCCCAGGCACTGTTGGTATTCCATGACTAGGATTCAGAACACCGTCCCCTGTGTTGTGAGGAAGTCGCTTAGCAGTCCAGGTATCTACGTTCTGTCAGTGCAAAGTTAATTCATGACAGGTTTTAACATTCATTTTGCATAGATCGTTGCATGTTTTGAAATGGAGTTGCAGGAGCCATGTGGCTTTCCTGAGAAAAGAACTGAAAATTGTTTGATATTATAATGATACTTTATGGGTTTGGTGCAGATAGATTGAGATTTCATCAGAATTTCCAGAACATGTGGGAACAAAATATGCTTTGTATAAAACTTCATAGGAGTTGGGAAAAAATAAGCTTTTTTCAAAACTTCACTGCTTTCTCTATTTTGTATCCCAAAAGACGGGGTGAAAAATTTATTCATTTTTATTCAATGTATTAATTCTTAGTCAGACTACGGGTTTGAGCAAAACCAAAACCACCACCTGGATTTAAAGACTATTGTATACAGAACATCTAATTTATCTCCAATTGGAAATGTTTAAGGATTACTTGTAAACCTGATCAGGGGACTTTCCACAGACTCTTTAGCTTTTGGTCGTTAGTGTGTCTTGTGGTTATTTACCGCCCAACGAAACACACCAATATGTTGCACAGACTCCTGGGGTTTGTAGTTTTAACCATTTGGTCATGGGGATTGTAGTTTTAACCATTTGGTCATGGGGTTTGTAGTTTTAACCATTTGGTCATGGGGATTGTAGTTTTACGACCACTGGGCTCTCCTATTTACAACTCATGTTCACCACATTAGTTCACCACATTCCCTGTAACTGCCTCTCCTATTTACAACTCATGTTCACCACATTCCCTGTAACTGCCTCTCCTATTTACAACTCATGTTCACCACATTAGTTCACCACATTCCCTGTAACTGCCTCTCCTATTTACAACTCATTTCCTATTTACAACTCACATTCCCTGTAACTGCCTCTCCTTTTTCAGCTCCACATTAGTACACCACATTCCCTGTAACTGCCTCTCCTATTTACAACTCATGTTCACCACATTAGTTCACCACATTCCCTGTAACTGCCTCTCCTATTTACAACTCATGTTCACCACATTAGTACCCCACATTCCCTGTAACTGCCTCTCCTTTTTACAGCTCTTGTTCACCACATTAGTACACCACATTCCCTGTAACTGCCTCTCCTATTTACAACTCATATTTACCACATTAGTTCACCACATTCCCTGTAACTGCCTCTCCTATTTACAACTCATGTTCACCACATTCCCTGTAACTGCCTTTCCTTAAACATTTATTGAGTTGCAAGCACTTTATCTAACAACTTTGGTATTACTTTTGACATTTAAAGGATTTCTTTCTGCTCCCTCCTTCCACGCGTTCATTTCTCTTCCTATTTTTCTTCCTTTCTCATTTTCAAGCCCTGTTTTTCCTTCCTCAACCTGTTGGAAATGAGAAACCAGTTAAGTGGCCCGTTGTCAACACCAAACTATATAACAATCTGCTACTTCCTTTAAAACCCGCTGTCCAGGGATAAAACCTTTCGGTGCAGTGGCTTTTTATTTCATACTGCCTGTAACTGGCCTCTTACCTCGCGCCACTCTCATATCCACTCTGGGAACATGGGCGAGAGTAATAATTGTGTGTGTGTGGAGAGTGTGTGTGTGTGTGTGTGTGTGTGAGGGGGAGTAATAAGTGTGTGTGAGGGGGAGTAATAAGTGTGTGTGTGTGTGTGAGGGGGAGTAATAAGTGTGTGTGTGTGTGTGTGTGTGTGTGGGCGTGAGGGGGGCGTAATGTGTGTGTGTGTGTGTGTGTGTGTGTGTGAGGGGGGGAGTAATAAGTGTGTGTGTGTGAGGGGGGGCGTAATAAGTGTGTGTGTGTGTGTGTGTGTGTGTGTGTGTGTGTGGGGGGGAGTAATAAGTGTGTGTGTGTGTGTGTGTGTGTGTGTGTGGACCGAGACAAACGAGGTTGCTCACCTGGATTGGACACCATTCACCCTGCTGACTGGCTTCAGTATTGCACGTTTGTATTTGTTAGGTTTTGCTGTGATAAACCAGCTGATTGCTTCAACAGATCCTCCATGAACTTCCTGTCGTATTCAGATGGGCCCCGTGTCCGACAACTGTTGACTACCTCCTCCTCTCCTCCTCTTGGCCTCTCCTCCTCTTCCTCTCCTCCTCCTTGGCCTCTCCTCTTCCTCTCCCCTCCTCTTGGCCTCTCCTCCTCTTCCTCTCCCCTCCTATTGGCCTTCTCTCTTCCTCTCCCCCCCTCTTCCTCTCTCCTCCTCTTGGCCTCCTCTCCCCTCCTCTTGGCCTCTCCTCCACCATTGCTTGCTGTAGTTTAGAGTCTAATGCTGTCTCATTGGCATTACCCATCAGCGTCTGTAAAACGTAACGATCTCTCTCAGATTCCATCACCTCTTACTTGATGAAAGCTTGGTGTTTTCCTTCATCCCTTCTTTCATTACTCCATCCTCTAACTTTCACACCAATCTTGCTATTCATTTATTCCATCCGTAAGTTTATTTCCTTACATCTTTTACTCTTTCATTTCACCTCCTAACCATTTCCATTAACTCCACTATTCAATCTCCATTCCTGTTCATTTCGTCCTCTACTCTGTGTTATTTATTCTGCTTTCGCTTCCCTTTCCTCACTGTAAAACATATTCTCACTTTGTCACAGGCTTTAGATTGTGCGTGTGTGTGTGTGCGTGCGTGTGTGTGTGTGCACGATTACGTGCAAGTGTTACACCGTGCGTATACCAAGACATTCTCAAATACTTTCACATCCACTGGCACTGATTTGCTCTGCCGGACACTCCCCATGTATTGATCGCAATACCGTCTCTGGTCATTTATCAATGTCTGAAACCCCAGAAGTGAATGACCAGTTCAGAAATGTCCATTTAAGGTATTGTGAGACAATAGAACAACGGCCTCTAAAACAGGCCTGAAGACATGGTTTAATGTCACATCTTTACTAACTTCTAGTCCGAGCTTCCTGGATCTCTGTCACTGTCTGGTCTGGTTTTAGTTATGCGGTTAGCTTTCCCTTCTTTCTTTGACACGGTGGCTTTGAAGTGTAGAAAGCTCCTCACCTTCACCTCTCCCAAACGACATTAGGAAGATGAAGGAGCCTTTTCCACTGCTGTTGGTGCCGGTGTGCATTATAAAAAGTCTCAAGAGGAAGATGAAGGGTTGAGACTTTCTGTGTCAGTATTACGTCTGGAGTTAAGAGAAATGGGGATTCTGCACCATAGAAAATGGCAGCGAAAGGTCTCCCATTATAAAATAAGACACACCTCTGGTATAAATGTAGAAGAGACCATGTGAGTGAGACCCGAGAAGCGTATCTGTGAGACCCGAGGAGCGTATCTGTGAGACCCGAGGAGCGTATCTGTGAGACCCGAGGAGCGCATCTGTGAGACCCGAGGAGCGTATCTGTGAGACCCGAGGAGCGTATCTGTGAGACCCGAGGAGCGTATCTGTGAGACCCGAGGAGCGTATCTGTGAGACCCGAGGAGCGTATCTGTGAGACCCGAGGAGCGTATCTGTGAGACCCGAGGAGCGTATCTGTGAGACCCGAGGAGCGTATCTGTGAGACCCGAGGAGCGTATCTGTGAGACCCGAGGAGCGTGTCTGTGAGACCCGAGGAGCGTGTCTGTGAGACCCGAGGAGCGTGTCTGTGAGACCCGAGGAGCTTGTCTGTGAGACCCGAGGAGCTTGTCTGTGAGACCCGAGGAGCTTGTCTGTGAGACCCGGGGAGCTTGTCTGTGAGACCCGGGGAGCTTGTCTGTGAGACCCGGGGAGCTTGTCTGTGAGACCCGGGGAGCGTGTCTGTGAGACCCGGGGAGCGTATCTGTGAGACCCGGGGAGCGTATCTGTGAGACCCGGGGAGCGTATCTGTGAGACCCGGGGAGCGTATCTGTGAGAGACCCGGGGAGCGTATCTGTGAGAGACCCGGGAGCGTATCTGTGAGACCCGGGGAGCGTATCTGTGAGACCCGGGGAGCGTATCTGTGAGACCCGGGGAGCGTATCTGTGAGACCCGGGGAGCGTATCTGTGAGACCCGGGGAGCGTATCTGTGAGACCCGGGGAGCGTATCTGTGAGACCCGGGGAGCGTATCTGTGAGACCCGGGGAGCGTATCTGTGAGACCCGGGGAGCGTATCTGTGAGACCCGTATCTGGAGACCCGGGAGCGTATCTGTGAGACCCGGGGAGCGTATCTGTGAGACCCGGGGAGCGTATCTGTGAGACCCGGGGAGCTTATCTGTGAGACCCGGGGAGCTTATCTGTAAAATTGGGTAAAATTAGTTAGTTGGTTTCTTTCTAGGCTTCTTTTTAAATTGTGTGCTGCTGCAGCAAGTGGATTTGCTTCACCCGGTCCCTACGTTACTGTATATACCCGGTCCCTACAGTGTAACGAATAGGCAGAGAGCATTTAAAAAGCCGGAAGTGTCCATTGCTTCAATTGACCCTTCGCTAAGCCACGCCCTCCTTAGTTACTGTTGCCTGCCTGTCAAGCTTTCGATCCTGGCACGTCTATTGCAGTATGTATGCACCGGTGTCAGACATTCCCAATGAGATATTTAGTCATTTTGGGCGAACAGGTGAAATATCTGAAAGAGCAAGACAAAAGGGGCTGCAGTATGCATTCGAGGGATATATCCACGACATAATATGCAACCGATTAGAAAATAACGTCTTTAAAATTGAGGCGAAAGCCGGTCCCAGCGCAAGCAGCAGCTGCATCATACGCTAACCATTCAAGTGGGAAGCACACAAATTGAGAAACAGCAATGTTCATGCACAGCAGTAATAAAGTGTACCTATAGTGAACACATGATGACTACTGTTAATGAACTGATTAAGTTCGCATAGCAACATTTTCCTTGGAGATCTCCGGCAAGCCCCCTGATGTTCCGTCCTTAGACCTAAATACCGGGAGAGCCGCGATCGGATTGGGGTACTCAAGGGTAGGACGTTGATTAACAAAATGCTGAAATACATTTTAAAGTATTTCAGTGAGCCTCCGTATTGCCTTTAATTATCTTATTTTACGTTCAAATATATGCATTATGAACAAAGAACCGTCATTTTCTAAGCAATGCTGTGCTGAGTTAGTTAGTTAGTTAGCTAACATTAGCGTGTTCTTATTGGAGCAAACGTAAGTGTTTTTGTTAATCCTGTCGACATTTAGTTGTGAATGGGGTCTCCCACACTGCTTTATCAGCCCCGGCATTTCTCCCCTTGGGTTTTTGGTTTGGGGAAAGGAAAAAATTCCACCTCCCCGTCCAAACTTTTAGGATATCGGGTATCAGATTTACACAATCCATAGCTCTCAGCGCACACAGTCATGTGAAGACTACTAGCCACCTTGTACTGTGTGTGTTCCAGGAACTAAAAACATCCAGACGCTTGTGATGTTCCAGGAACTAAAAACATACAGAACCTTGTGATGTTCCAGGAACTAAAAACATCCAGACGCTTGTGATGTTCCAGGAACTAAAAACATACAGAACCTTGTGATGTTCCAGGAACTAAAAACATACAGAACCTTGTGATGTTCCACGAACTAAAAACATCCAGACCCTTGTGATGTTCCAGGAACTAAAAACATCCATGTGATGTTCCAGGAACTAAAAACATCCAGACGCTTGTGATGTTCCAGGACCTAAAAACATCCAGACCCTTGTGATGTTCCAGGAACTAAAAACATCCAGACGCTTGTGATGTTCCAGGAACAAAAAACATCCAGAACCTTGTGATGTTCCAGGAACTAAAAACATCCAGAACCTTGTGATGTTCCAGGAACTAAAAACATCCAGAACCTTGTGATGTTCCAGGAAACTAAAAACATCCAGACACTTGCAGACACACGTGAAAAGGTGTTTCTGCATTGAGTCTCTGAAATTGTCTGCCACCTGGAACGATGAAAGCACACGGCTGAGGTTTTAGAAGCATCTTTTACGTTATAATATGTCTTGCTTGAGTCTTCCCTTTGAACTTTAGTTGAAGGATGCCGTAAAATGACTGAGTACATAAACCAGGAATGGTGTTGCTCTTGTGAGAGTTCCATGTTCAACACCCTCTCAGTATTTGCTCTCTTGAGAGGATCTGAGCTGGTCCAGATAGTCAACTGGTTGTGAGAGATTAGATGCATGTGCATGTCTAGTGGCAACATCTGCTGGAGTCTAGTTGGTGGAGACATAGTGGTGTTGTTGCTACTTACTCTGGTGCTGCACCCGGTTAAATAAACACTTCCTGGTGTTCCATTCTCTCAAGTGGGAGTGAAATGTCCCGTTCAACCGGGCTGTGGGTTTGCTCCCTCTGGAAAGGTTTTCCTCAGGTGGTTGTGGGATCTGATAGACCTAGAGGGTCAAAAAAGATTAGAAAGATCGAAAGAAAAGTGTTAGCGACAAACAAATCTAAGTTTGAGCTGTTCAGATCACAAAGAAAATTGGTGAGACAGACTAAATGGAGGGCGTTTGATTGGAAGCATTTATCTTCACAACAGGGCAATGACCCAAAGCACAGCTCGAAACTATACATGAACTAGTTAGGGAAGAAGCAGTCAGCTGGTATTCTGTCTATAATGGAGTGACCAGCACAGTCAGCTGGTATTCTGTCTATAATGGAGTGACCAGTACAGTCAGCTGGTATTCTGTCTATAATGGAGTGACCAGTACAGTCAGCTGGTATTCTGTCTATAATGGAGTGACCAGTACAGTCAGCTGGTATTCTGTCTATAATGGAGTGACCAGTACAGTCACCTGGTATTCTGTCTATAATGGAGTGACCAGTACAGTCAGCTGGTATTCTGTCTATAATGGAGTGACCAGTACAGTCAGCTGGTATTCTGTCTATAATGGAGTGGCCAGTACAGTCAGCTGGTATTCTGTCTATAATGGAGTGATCAGCACAGTCAGCTGGTATTCTGTCTATAATGGAGTGACCAGCACAGTCAGGTGGTATTCTGTCTATAATGGAGTGACCAGCACAGTCAGCTGGTATTCTGTCTATAATGGAGTGGCCAGTACAGTCAGCTGGTATTCTGTCTATAATGGAGTGATCAGCACAGTCAGCTGGTATTCTGTCTATAATGGAGTGACCAGCACAGTCAGCTGGTATTCTGTCTATAATAGAGTGACCAGTACAGTCAGCTGGTATTCTGTCTATAATGGAGTGACCAGCACAGTCAGCTGGTATTCTGTCTGTAATGGAGTGGTCAGCACAGTCTGCTGGTATTCTGTCTATACTGGAGTGACCAGCACAGTCAGCTGGTATTCTGTCTATAATGGAGTGACCAGCACAGTCAGCTGGTATTCTGTCTATAATGGAGTGACCAGCACAGTCAGCTGGTATTCTGTCTATAATGGAGTGACCAGCACAGTCAGCTGGTATTCTGTCTATAATGGATTGACCAGCACAGTCAGCTGGTATTCTGTCTATAATAGAGTGGTCAGCACAGTCTGCTGGTATTCTGTATATAATGGAGTGATCATCACAGTCAGCTGGTATTCTGTCTATAATGGAGTGACCAGCACAGTCAGCTGGTATTCTGTCTATAATGGAGTGACCAGTCCAGTCAGCTGGTATTCTGTCTATAATGGAGTGACCAGCACAGTCAGCTGGTATTCTGTCTATAATGGAGTGACCAGCACAGTCAGCTGGTATTCTGTCTATAATGGAGTGACCAGCACAGTCAGCTGGTATTCTGTCTATAATGGAGTGACCAGCACAGTCAGCTGGTATTCTGTCTATAATGGAGTGATCAGCACAGTCTGCTGGTATTCTGTATATAATGGAGTGATCATCACAGTCAGCTGGTATTCTGTCTATAATGGAGTGACCAGCACAGTCAGCTGGTATTCTGTCTATAATGGAGTGACCAGTCCAGTCAGCTGGTATTCTGTCTATAATGGAGTGACCAGCACAGTCACCTGGTATTCTGTCTATAATGGAGTGACCAGCACAGTCAGCTGGTATTCTTTCTATAATGGAGTGACCAGTACAGTCAGCTGGTATTCTGTCTATAATGGAGTGACCAGCACAGTCACCTGGTATTCTGTCTATAATGGAGTGACCAGCACAGTCAGCTGGTATTCTTTCTATAATGGAGTGGTCAGCACAGTCAGCTGGTATTCTGTCTATAATGGAGTGACCAGTACAGTCTGCTGGTATTCTGTCTATAATGGAGTGACCAGCACAGTCAGCTGGTATTCTTTCTATAATGGAGTGGTCAGCACAGTCAGCTGGTATTCTGTCTATAATGGAGTGACCAGCACAGTCAGCTGGTATTCTGTCTATAATGGAGTGATCAGCACAGTCAGCTGGTATTCTGTCTATAATAGAGTGATCAGCACAGTCAGCTGGTATTCTGTCTATAATAGAGTGACCAGTACAGTCAGCTGGTATTCTTTCTATAATGGAGTGGTCAGCACAGTCAGCTGGTATTCTGTCTATAATGGAGTGACCAGCACAGTCAGCTGGTATTCTGTCTATAATAGTGTGGACAGCCTTGATATTGTTGCATTAGGTATATTTTGGAGGGAGCAGCTTTTGGAAATCTGTCAGCATCACTATTGGAAGCAGCCTGTCATCTGCTGAAGACTGAGGATAATTTGATGGGTTCAGGCAGTGTTCGGATTCACACAAATTGTTTTCTGTAATTTTTCTGGGTGTGGATTAGCAAGATGAGGTGACTAGGTGGGACATTTATGGAACTCGGTGAAGTAAAGTCTTCTAAGCTTGTATATGATGACCTCAGATCCAGCTTTAATTGAATCCTAATCCAAGAGTGTCAATGCAGCTGCATATTGGTAATAAATAAGGAGGTCTGTCTGCCCAGCTGTTTAAATAAGGAGGTCTGTCTGCCCACTGGCCAGTTGTTTAAATAAGGAGGTCTGTCTGCCCACTGGCCAGCTGTTTAAATAAGGAGGTCAGTCTGCACACTGGCCAGCTGTTTAAATAAGGAGGTCAGTCTGCACACTGGCCAGCTGTTTAAATAAGGAGGTCTGTCTGCCCAGCTGTTTAAATAAGGAGGTCTGTCTGCCCACTGGCCAGTTGTTTAAATAAGGAGGTCTGTCTGCCCACTGGCCAGCTGTTTAAATAAGGAGGTCAGTCTGCACACTGGCCAGCTGTTTAAATAAGGAGGTCAGTCTGCACACTGGCCAGCTGTTTAAATAAGGAGGTCTGTCTGCCCACTGCCCAGCTGTTTAAATAAGGAGGTCTGTCTGCCCACTGGCCAGCTGTTTAAATAAGGAGGTCAGTCTGCACACTGGCCAGCTGTTTAAATAAGGAGGTCAGTCTGCACACTGGCCAGCTGTTTAAATAAGGAGGTCTGTCTGCCCACTGCCCAGCTGTTTAAATAAGGAGGTCAGTCTGCACACTGGCCAGCTGTTTAAATAAGGAGGTCTGTCTGCCCACTGCCCAGCTGTTTAAATAAGGAGGTCTGTCTGCCCACTGGCCAGCTGTTTAAATAAGGAGGTCTGTCTGCCCACTGGCCAGCTGTTTAAATAAGGAGGTCAGTCTGCACACTGGCCAGCTGTTTAAATAAGGAGGTCTGTCTGCCCACTGCCCAGCTGTTTAAATAAGGAGGTCTGTCTGCCCACTGGCCAGCTGTTTTCGCCATGTAATAAATAAGGAGGACAATTTATAAGATGTTCAAATGATACACACACTATTGATCACCATCGAAGAGGTTTTGTGTCTTAACCCAAGCAAACAGTGAAACATTGATTATTTCTGTGAGGTAACGAGCTGGTCAAGCAGAGTTTGTGAGTTCAGCCTTCAGAAATCTTCTTTGCGTTGGACATTAATTTTCTCACGACTAAACGCCTAAACATCTCCCAGAGCGAGGAAACAATCTAAATAGTGATGGGAACCATAATTTAATTATTTTTGTGGCCACATTATTATGGAATCATAAAGGCTTTTTAAAATGATGGTGTTATTTTTCAGAATCATACATTGTTTTGTATTTTGTATTAATAACAGAATATATCTCGTAATATTAGTCCTTTTTATAATGTCAACAGCTTTTTCATAATTTAGTGGCCAATTAAATTTTTCCACAGGGCTGAATAAGTAGCGCAGTTCGCCTGTTTTAACAATGTTTTGCACGTCAGGATTGCGTAGTGGAGAATACAAATGAGAAGCTTGGGAGGCCACAGGGGGCAGCTGCTGTATCCAGGTGTGCAGTGCTGTATCCAGGTGTGCAGCTGCTGTATCCAGGTGTGCAGCTGCTGTATCCAGGTGTGCAGCTGCTGTATCCAGGTGTGCAGCTGCTGTATCCAGGTGTGCAGCTGCTGTATCCAGGTGTGCAGCTGCTGTATCCAAGTGTGCAGCTGCTGTGTGCAGCTGCTGTATCCAAGTGTGCAGCTGCTGTATCCAGGTGTGCAGCTGCTGTATCCAGGTGTGCAGCTGCTGTATCCAGGTGTGCAGCTGCTGTATCCAGGTGTGCAGCTGCTGTATCCAGGTGTGCAGCTGCTGTATCCAGGTGTGCAGCTGCTGTATCCAGGTGTGCAGCTGCTGTATCCAGGTGTGCAGCTGCTGTATCCAGGTGTGCAGCTGCTGTATCCAGGTGTGCAGCTGCTGTATCCAGGTGTGCAGCTGCTGTATCCAGGTGTGCAGCTGCTGTATCCAGGTGTGCAGCTGCTGTATCCAGGTGTGCAGTGGGTTAATTACCTTGATATATTGACTACACTAATTACAGTCCAGTGCTGTATCCAGATGTGCAGTGGGTTAATTACCTTGATATATTGACCACACTAATTAAGGTCCAGTGCTGTATCCAGGTGTGCAGTGGGTTAATTACCTTGATATATTGACCACACTAATTAAGGTCCAGTGCTGTATCCAGGTGTGCAGTGGGTTAATTACCTTGATATATTGACCACACTAATTAAGGTCCAGTGCTGTATCCAGGTGTGCAGTGGGTTAATTACCTTGATATATTGACCACACTAATTAAGGTCCAGTGCTGTATCCAGGTGTGCAGTGGGTTAATTGCCTTGATATATTGACTACACTAATTACGGTCCAGTTCTGTAGCAAACCGGGGCGACAGACGCACACTCATTCAGATGGTTACCAACTATAATGCCAGTTAACGTGGTTATGTGTCGCTGGGGCAGTCCTGGATAATTGGCCTGTCACTATTCCAAGTGATAAATCGCTCTCATTTTTAAACAAACACAACTTTCCCAACACACTTTTGAAGAGATTTTGCCAGGTAGGAAACGTAGAAATATTTCTTCCATACTAACTTATGAAATCCACAATGATATATCAATTTAAAATGTTTTATATAGATGAAACAGCCATTTGGTAATACAATGTATTATTATGACAGTTTAAAAATATTTCATAATAATGTGCCAATTAATTTTTTTTTAATTTAGACTCCTTTCGGTACTCCGTACAAGTGACAATAACCACACAAAGAAAAAGGAAATTGCACACAATAAAACACAAACTGAATTGGCTGAATAACTTCTCACGACAACCAGCTTTGCTTAAGAAGAGACACGATAAAGCCTTCTGCATGTCTCTAAAGTGGCGTGACATTTTCTATGCTTAACCAAACACTGGTCACAACTGGTCTGGAAACACGGCCTTTCTTCCCTGCCGTGATGCTTCTCTGGTAAAGCGAGGTGCTTCACAAAGCCATGAATCTGCCGGGTTTAAGTGTCTTGTCTGTGCCCTTGAGACACATAGCTGCTCCGCTTGAGAAAGGCAGGGTTGGATACATGGTTTACAAGAGGCTTTCACAGCACACCACAAACCCGTACTCTGTTCACTCTGTCACATGACAAACCCATACTCTGTTCACTCTGTCACATGACAAACCCATACTCTGTTCACTCTGTCACAAAACAAACCCATACTCTGTTCACTCTGTCACATGACAAACCCATACTCTGTTCACTCTGTCACACCACAAACCCATACTCTGTTCACTCTGTCACACCACAAACCCATACTCTGTTCACTCTGTCACAAAACAAACCCATACTCTGTTCACTCTGGCGCACCACAAACCCATACTCTGTTCACTCTGTCACACCTACAATCACATCGATCACATATGTAGGCCAGGTTTAGTTAGTCTCTAGGTGCAAATATCTCAGTATTTGTTGTCTTCGAAATCTACTGACCTATATAGAATAAATAGCAAACTTTGGATTTACAATTCGTGTTGAAATGATACCAAACGATGTGAATGTCAATCATTCTCTTATTGTGAATGGATTCAGAAATGCCTTGAGGGGTACAATATTGTAAATGTTTGTTCTGAACGTTTTTTTAAGGCAGACTGGTTGTCAGTCGGAGTAGCTTGTTTGCAGAGCAACTGGGTGGTGTATTTACCTAGAGGGCAGGTCTGAATGCAGCCACAAGTGTCTGTCTGTCCCAAACTGTAGGAGTCTGTCACCACTGTCTGTCTGTCCCAGTCTGTATGAGTCTGTCACAAAAGTATGAGTCTGTCACCAGTGTCTCTGTCCCAACCTGTATGAGTCTGTCACAAAAGTATGAGTCTGTCACAAGTGTCTGTCTGTCCCAGCCTGTATGAGTCTGTCACAAGTGTCTGTCTGTCCCAGACTGTATGAGTCTGTCACAAAAGTATGAGTCTGTCACCAGTGTCTCTGTCCCAGTCTGTATGAGTCTGTCACAAAAGTATGAGTCTGTCACCAGTGTCTCTCTGTCCCAGACTGTATGAGTCTGTCACCAGTGTCTCTCTGTCCCAGACTGTATGAGTCTGTCACAAGTGTCTGTCTGTCCCAGCCTGTATGAGTCTGTCACAAGTGTCTGTCTGTCCCAGTCTGTATGAGTCTGTCACAAAAGTATGAGTCTGTCACCAGTGTCTCTCTGTCCCAGCCTGTATGAGTCTGTCACAAAACCTTAGAGAGTCTTATCCTGCCCCTAGAAGATCCTGGTGGGTATTCACTGATGTATTCGCTGATGTATTCGCTGATGTATTCGCTGATGTATTCGCTGATGTATTCGCTGATGTATTCGCTGATGTATTCGCTGACTTGTGGGATTCTTGTCTGTATCAGCTTGTGGGATTGTAGCTTTAATCTGTACCAATGTTGTATCAGGGGTGTGTGTGTGTGTGTGTGTGTGTGTGTGTGAGGCAGTTTTTACCAGGAAGAACAGCAGCTATTGCTTCCCAGCCTAGCTGGCAATGAAGGTTTGCCAGATTTGAATTCCACGCCAGCCAGTCAAGTCAGAAATGTGTCATTTCAGTTGGACCGTGTGTTCAGATGATTTAATCTCACACCTGTCAGCGCCGGCTCACGTATGGAGAGCCATCCATCACTCTGCATACGCGGCAAGTTAGAGCCCACGTCGTCAGATGATGACACATGTCACGCGATGAAACTGATGTTGCCATGACGATGCAAGGAGATGTCACCCTCAGACTGGGGCACAGTGGAGTTGAGGAAGAAGTGAGACGTGCGTGTGTGTGTGCGTGTGTGTGTGTGTGCGTGTGTGTGTGTGCGCGTGTGTATGCGTGCGCATGTGTGTGCGTGCGCGTGTGTGTGTGTTTCAGCGTTACGCTAGGGTAGAGGGAAACTGTCCCCCCCGGTTCTTATTTCCGTAAATAGCTTTGTAGGCGTGCGTACGTGGCTGCTCTAGCCCTCAACGCAGCATCTGCTTGTGTGTGTGTGTGTGTGTACGTGTGCGTGCGTGCGTGCGTGCTGTCCAGATCACAATCAAGCACATTCACACTTGCACCCTCTTGAATTATTGTAACAGCTCTTAGACAGACACAGAGCAGCAAACAAACAATTACTCAATTAAAAGTCCAAACTGTAGCAGAGCTGGTCCACCCACATGACCTGCTGGGCTCGTGTAGCCTAATGAGGAGGATGTGGACCGGGGAACCAGGAGGGAACCAGTAGGGGAGGACAGAGCACACTGGCATCTGGCAAACGCTCAACAAATTGTATTTCTTCCTGTGTGTGTGTGTGTGTCTGTGTCTGTGTGTGTCTGTTGGTAGAGTAGAGGTTATGTTTTTCTTGGGCGAGGTGTCTTTTCCTGCCCTTCTGTCTTCCCTGTATGACATAATGTGGTTTGTCGCAGGAACAGTTTCTTATACACAATGATGATAATTGTTTTTTTTGTGTGTTTTACAAAAACTTAGGGGCTAACTGGGTAATAATAAAACTTTTCTGGCTATGAAATCAAACTGACCATCTCATGGTTACTGGCTGAGTGCTCTTATTGGCTGAGTGCTCTTACTGGCTGAGTCCCTACATCCCAAACAGTCAAGGTTTCTCTATAAAGTAATAAAAGGTCTTAAAAAGGTATGTTTTTGTGTTCAGTCCCGGCTTCTGTTTAAATGGCAACATCCCAATTCTCAGAAGTTCATGTTTATGTATGTTTTCCCCCAAGGAGTTCTAAAGAAAGTTTACTATTTTATTTGAAACGACAAATTGGTAAGATCTTGCCTCTAGATTCTTCCAGGCAAATATCAAAAACATTTCCAATTAATCAAAAACATTTACATTTACAACTCTAGATAGCCTTAGCATCGAACTGATGTGCTTCATTGCCGTTCACGTCAATTCGAGTAAACTATGCGAGTAACACTAAACCTCCCAGATTGGTTGCGGTTGATTGGTGTCCCTTGGTTGATGCTTGGATAAGTGGGTGGATTGATTTCTGGCTTGTTGGGACCGGTTCGGGTTTTCCCCGTCCAAGGTCACAGTTTCACTGGCCCCTTAGCCTACAAACACTTTGTGACAACTCTCGTTGTAAAGGGCTTTATAAAATCTATTTAATTGATTGAACTATGTAACCATTATCAAGCTACAATGTTCTCTTTGGATTTGCTGTTTTCATAGCCTATTCTGCATATGGTATAAAAATAACAGTTCAAACTATTGCTTTTTGTGTAGCTAGGTGTCTAGTACGCTTCCGTGTTTAGCCTTTGAGCCGACAACAGAACAGCTAACTACCTTGACGCTTTTGCTAAACTTATGCAAAGTTTGGTTTGGTATTCCCATTTTTACAATCTATCCTGTCCATGGAAACTCTACCTGAGTGAGCAAATTGCTTTAGTATGCTTTTCAGAGGATAGTGTGGTGCCTGAACAATATGCTGAACAATATGAGTAGCGTATCATTATTGCTAACCATTGAGCTTGCTATTTATGAAGAACTTACCTGAAGGAGAAAGGCAAAAGCTAGATTTTTCAGGGCCATCTCAGTCTGTATTTCCCAATCACTTCAAAGTGATACCTGTATTTGAATTCTCTCTAGAGTTTAATCCCAATTTCTTTGAGGGTGGCAAAGCAATAAGACCAAGCAAAAATGGAAATAATTGGAAAAAAGGCAGTCTCAATGAACATGACAACAAACCTTGAACTAGTCCTGTTCAATTAATATCTTTCTTTACTAACTTTTTATTATTTCTGCTTTTGTCTGATAGAATTGTTTTCATATTTTAACATTATTTAACATTTAAAAAAATGCAAAAAATCTATGTCAGATTAGGCTACCTGATTCTACCAGTCCTTAAATGGAGACTTTAGGCGTGTGTACGAGGCATGAGTTCAGAGGAACTGAGGTCACTGGAGGATTCAAGAAAAGAGCAGAAATCCACAGCTTTATTGGACTTGATTGGAGTGTCAGGAATGGTGAACAGCAGACTGATAAAATGACTGATACATACATATACATATGTTGTACATACAGACTGAGAAATGAAGAGATAATAAACCAGATGGCTCGGATTCTTCTGCCATAGCACTTAGTCCTCTGGGTGGTGGGGACCGCTGGTGGCCACCTCTGATGATGTCACTGGTGACTGCTTCATTGATTCTTCTGCCATAGCACTTAGTCCTCTGGGTGGTGGGGACCGCTGGTGGCCACTTCTGATGATGTCACTAGTGAATGCTTAATTGCCCCTCCTCCTTCTGGATTGGAGCAATAGACCACATCACACAACAGCCTGCGGCACGTCATTTAGGTAAATGGGCAGAGAACCCATAACACCAGCTGTGGTGTCGTAGGGATGTGGCCAGAACTGAGTGTTGGAGACAATTCTGATATGAGGGTATCAATACATGCAACACGTTGATATGAAGGAAGGTTGTTGCTGAAACGAGACTGACTGGCTGACTGGCTGACTGGCTGACTGGCTGGCTGACTGGCTGGCTGACTGGCTGACTGGCTGACTGGCTGGCTGGCTGGCTGACTGGCTGACTGACAGACTGGCTGACTGACAGACTGGCTGACTGACAGACTGGCTGACTGACAGACAGGCAGACAGACAGACAGACAGGCAGACAGACAGGCTGAGAGACAGACAGACAGACAGGCTGAGAGACAGACAGACAGACATGCTGAGAGACAGACAGACAGACATGCTGAGAGACAGACAGACAGACATGCTGAGAGACAGACAGACAGACATGCTGAGAGACAGACAGACAGACATGCTGAGAGACAGACAGACAGGCTGAGAGACAGACAGACAGGCTGAGAGACAGACAGACAGGCTGAGAGACAGACAGACAGGCTGGAGGACAGGCAGGCAGACAGGTTGACTAGCAGGCAGACTCACACACACAACACACACACACACACACACACACACACACACACACACACACACACACACACACTCACACCCAGCTGGCTGGGTATTACTGGTAAAATAATTTTTAAATTTTTCTGAATGACCTGTGGAGCATTGGAGGGAAGTAGAGACACACAAACAGTATTCACAGCTCAGTGCACAGCCCCCATCTCACCAGCACTCTACATTCTACACACGCTCTCAGCTTCATTTGAGATAAACACCACAAGACTGTAAGACCCTTTGAAAAATGCTCTAGCATCCAAGCATCGAATCACCTTCATGGAACCACGGTTTGTAGTCATAGAATAAGGAACGGCTTATTTTCCATCACCTGCGTATAACGTAATGCCTGGTTAAGTTGCGGAGAACACTGGCTTTGAGCTATTATAACCGAAACATTATTCTGGTAGTTTTGCGTCCTTTACATTTTAGTAAAGTTAAGGACTTTGGAAACAGTGACATCACTTTTATCGAAGTTTGGCGTCAGAAGAGACTCGGTCCAGTTTAGCTGGTATTTATGCTGGTCTCTCTGGGGCTCGGTCCATGTTAGCTGGTATTTATGCTGGTCTCTCTGAGACTCGGTCCAGCGAACTGGATTCGTCCTTCGGGTGTGGAACTCGATTTGACGTACCTGCTACACTCATTCTGTTACTTCCTAATAAAGAAAGGCAATTTGGTGTAGAGGTACGGCTAAAGACCATGTTATCGCTCCTCGCTCCAGGGTTTTGTCACCCCTTGTTAACTCAAGTTGCTCTGCTTCCAACTTGTCCAGGAGACTATTTTTTCAAACACGAATGCACACACATTTTAAGCACTCGCTCTTTCTCTCGCTCCCTTCTTCCCCTCTCGCTCTCGAATATAACCACACACACACACACACAAAACACACACACACAAACACACTCTAACACGCACACCGTAAAAACTCACAAGGCCACGTAGATAACATTGTCTCCATTTCCTCACATTACCAACCGTAAACGTAATGGCCGATCACAGCCTGCTCGCTCGCCATGTTTTCCCTTTCATTACAGTATTATCGTGTCTACCGGGCGACCTTTTGTCAAATGCTCTTGTTGAAAATGAGGACATTTGACTGGGAGCTAAAGCGTTTTAGACATGAGCAATAACAATGACCATCGGTGCGATGCCATCCCCTCAAGAAGCTAGTAGCCACGCTGTTGAAATGCTAAACGCACTAGTCGTTTACGTTACGCGAAACCCATTCTGGAACAACACTCCCCACGCTAACGGCAGAAGGCAGGAGATAAGTCCACGTCCACATTGTGTCAGACGGAAAACAACTATACGAATTTGATTATGTTTTTGTAGCTTACGGTGGGAAAAAGAAATGTTCATTCTCCAAATACAGACTGCATTTTTTATGAGCGCAGAGGGAGAGACGGAGAGAGAAAAGGCCTTTCAGGGTTTTATTTTATCGCGTCTGAATACCTCGCATGTTTGCAGAACACTTAGGGCTCTGGACATCACTGGTATCATTACGAGAATCTATGTGTTTGCTAATCCAAGTGTTTACTTTGAAAATGATAATTGGTCATTATAACACTTATTATTATTATTATTGCAATTATAAGAACTAGCCAAGCTGAAAACTGGTGTCAATAAAAGCATCAATAAAACTGGCCTCTAGACTATTTGCGTATCTGGAGCATCAGAATGTGTGGGTGATTGTTTTACCTCAGACAAACTGCTAGGCGCTGTGCTGGTGTATTTTACGTTGCTAGCGTGTGATTATGGGTAGCCTGTGTAAACCGTGATTGGTCAAGCGAAAAGTTAAACTGTGGAAATCGACCTTGAAGCAAATAAAATAAATGCAGCCAAAACCGCAAAACGTAAGTTTTCATATGATGTACGAGGTACAATAGACAAGTAGGGAATTTAAATGATTTAACTTCTTTTAGTTTATTAGTTTCTCTACTGATGTGTAATGGCGTTAATACGTTCAGTGCCGTTAAAAGTACAGTGTTCAGTACCCAACCCTAAACGCTGTGTACAACTCTCTTCACCAAACACCACAAACTTTATGCTACCAAAATAGGAGGACTGGGGAATAATTGAGCAAGAGGACAAATACATTAGTGTCTAGTTTGACAAACAGACGCCTCCCAGGTCCTTAACTGGCAGCTTTATTAAATATGACCCAGTAAACATCAGTCCCAATGTCAGCAGTGAAGAGGCGACGCTGGGATGCTGAGTTTGGGCATATTATCAGACTGGCCAATAAAACAAAACAAGTGGTGTAGGCTGTTGGTGCTCATTAAATAATTGTCTGACTTGTGTTTGGGGTTTAAATGTTGGTTATGTTTTCTTCTGTGAAGTAGTTCACTCCACGTATTGCCATGTGGTGTTTGTGTGGATTTATTGGAGATTAATTTGAATGTACAAGGTACATCAACACCGTTTATGTATAAACTTTGACATAGTAGGACTAGTTTACACAGTTAACCCATCCTACCAGCTACAAATGGTTTACACACATTGTAGACCACATGTACCAAAGGACATAACACACGTGACCTGGCCTGACCTGCTGTGTTCTGGACACCCGGTGTAAACAAGCCCTTAAACATGACAGTTAAATCAGTGCCAGTAGAGTGGGCCAGACATTCACCCTGTTGATATGGGTCCACATTGTTATTTCAGTATCAAACTGGGTAACATCAGCCATTGAAGCAAAAGTACTCCTCCAGGTTTTTATTGCTTTTTTTAAAAATGCAGCTATTGGTACCTGAACCAAAACTGGTGTCAAACAGACAATTCCATCTTGGATTTCCTGTCAGCCCAGTCCACAGTACTATGATGGAGGTGTGTAGCACATGGTACTCAGAACATCTGCTCAGATAGTGTGGTCGCAACAGGAAGTCTCACCGCAACAGGAAGTCTCACCGCAACAGGAAGTCTCATCACCAAACCCGGGAGGTCCGCCCAACAATCAAATCACTTGCCAGGAACGCAAGTGAGGGATACCACCCTAACACCCAAACAAACACATGTATCACAGTAAATGATTGTTTTATGGATAATTAGTTGCTAATGTTGTTATATGTTTTTCAGTTGGAAACATTTGCAATTGTGAAGTATATGTCAGGTCTGCCTCCAGATCACACCCCCAGGTTATTACACCTAAACCGGGAACATAACTCATTCCAGATCGCATTCCAGATCGCATTCCAGATCGCATTCCAGATCACTTTTCAGATCGCATTGAGTTCCCAGGAAGAAAAGCGCCATATAAATGTAACAAATTATTATAATTATAAGGCACACCTGCATTGGTTTAGGTGAACCATAGCTATACGTCGATAGCCTAGCGGCTCTCCAGTTTCTCCAGATCCTTGAGCCCAGTTTATTGGAATTTCACACAAAAGTCTCCCAAACTAATGTGAAGAAAACTACGATGATGTCAAATCTTCAATCTTTTTTCTTTCTGATGAATGCCAGTACTAATTGGCTCTGTCGAAGCCTCTGCCATTTGACTGTTCCACCACGTCCAGGGAATACGTCTCATGTTTTGTCTCTCTTTCTCTGTCGTTCTCTCACAGCTGAATAAGCAGCAGTTGCAGGCTGTGAAGGAACGATTTCAGGCCTTCCTGAACGGGGACACGCACATCGTGGCGGACGAAGCCTTCTGTAACGCCGTACGCAGCTACTATGAGGTGAGAGCTGGGGAGATATAAACAAACATAGAAAGCATTCCCTACCGGTTTCTCACGGTCTAGGTAGTTTACAGTTCACCTCACTGCTGCAATCGGAATCAGAATCGGGTTTATTTCGCCACGCCTGTTTACACACACACACACACACACACAGAATTTGTTCTGACTTTATGCTGCAACACTTAACGGATACGAACAATACAACAGAACAAACAGTCCAAACAAGAGAGACTAGGTGTATCTAGAATATGTACTGTGTCAACATGATATGTAGTATATCTATGTGTATAGTGCAAAGAGCAATGACTACACACATACTTGCATACTCTGCTGATTGGCCACTGGTTTATTAAACATGCTGTTGCTATTGGCCAATAGAACACAGCTGATCGCTGCATAATTCACATCACTGTGAACCTGCTGTGGTGGTGGTGTTGTGAAGATGCAAGGGAATAATGACAAATTGGACACCAGAAAGCAGTGTGTGTTTGTGTCTGGCTGTGTTTGTTGTTATTTAATCTACTTCTCCGTGTTCATTTCTTTTTCTTCGAGCATGTCCTTTCTTCAGTAATGTCTCTTCCTATTTCTCTTTTTCGCTGTCTGTGGTTTTTCTTGTCCTTCAGAAGTCGTGTTCGGATATCATGCATTATTAGATGTAGATCCTATCTCTCCACTTGGCTTCAGAGACTTTAATTGCAATTGATGTGTTCGCTGACAAACTCATTGATGTCGATATCCAGTGTTTGCATGGAACACTATGTTAAGATTGACCAGTCATTACTATATAATAGATATAAATAAAACCAGTCATTACTATATAATAGACATATATAAGACCAGTTATTACTATATAATAGACATATATGAGACCAGTTATTACTATATATAATAGACATATATATAAGACCAGTTATTGCTATATAATAGACATATATGAGACCAGTCATTACTATATAATAGACATACATAAGACCAGTTATTAATATATAATAGACATATATAAGACCAGTCATTAATATATAATAGACACACATAAGACCAGTTATTAATATATAATAGACATATATAAGACCAGTCATTACTATATAATACACATACATAAGACCAGTTATTAATATATAATAGACATATATAAGACCAGTCATTACTATATAATACACATACATAAGACCAGTTATTAATATATAATAGACATATATAAGACCAGTCATTACTATATAATAGACATACATAAGACCAGTTATTAATATATAATAGACATATATAAGACCAGTCATTACTATATAATAGACATACATAAGACCAGTTATTAATATATAATAGACATATATAAGAACAGTCATTACTATATAATACACATACATAAGACCAGTTATTAATATATAATAGACATATATATAAGACCAGTCATTACTATATATGATAGACATATGTATAATGAATAATATAAATATGTCCAGACTTTTAGCATCCTAATTCTTCGTGTGTACTCATCGTATCCACAGCAACAGCGTAGGCCAGATCTCGGCATAACCAGATCTAATGTGACCGCCTGCCTGTCTGGTGAGTCGATGTGTTGATCGATGTGACACACCTTTCGATACTCTGTCATTAAATCACTTAAGCCTGTTTACACCCCTGACAGTCCACAGTTTATCTCTATACATTGATCACTGTTTGCCGTCCTGTACCCTAAATACTGTGCTCTACCTCAGGCGTGTCCTGTAGCCTAAATACTGTGCTCTACCTCAGGCGTGTCCTAAACCCTAAATACTGTGCTTTACCTCAGGTGTGTCCTGTACCCTAAATACTGTGCTTTACCTCAGGCGTGTCCTGTACCCTAAATACTGTGCTTTACCTCAGGTGTGTCCTGTACCCTAAATACTGTGCTTTACCTCAGGCGTGTCCTGTACCCTAAATACTGTGCTCTTCCTCAGGCGTGTCCTGTACCCTAAATACTGTGCTTTACCTCAGGCGTGTCCTGTACCCTAAATACTGTGCTCTTCCTCAGGCGTGTCCTGTACCCTAAATACTGTGCTTTACCTCAGGCGTGTCCTGTATTCTAAATACTGTGCTTTATCTCAGGTGTGTCCTGTACCCTAAATACTGTGCTTTACCTCAGGCGTGTCCTGTACCCTAAATACTGTGCTTTATCTCAGGTGTGTCCTGTACCCTAAATACTGTGCTTTACCTCAGGCGTGTCCTGCACCCTAAATACTGTGCTTAACTCAAGGGTGTCCTGTACCCTAAATACTGTGCTCTACCTCAGGCGTGTCCTAAACCCTAAATACTGTGCTTTACCTCAGGCGTGTCCTGTACCCTAAATACTGTGCTCTACCTCAGGCGTGTCCTAAACCCTAAATACTGTGCTCTACCTCAGGCGTGTCCTAAACCCTAAATACTGTGCTTTACCTCAGGCGTGTCCTGTACCCTAAATACTGTGCTCTACCTCAGGCGTGTCCTGTACTCTAAATACTGTGCTCTACCTCAGGCGTGTCCTGTACCCTAAATACTGTGCTCTACCTCAGGCGTGTCCTGTACCCTAAATACTGTGCTCTACCTCAGGCGTGTGGTTAATGCCAGGCACTCGTTGATTCAATGTCTTTATTATAGACGGTTTATTAATAGATCTTCAGCAACCAGCACAGAGCTGAGATCGCTTTTGTTTCTATATTAGTCTCTACTTTTTTCAGCCGCAGTTCCAAATCTGGATGCGTGTTAAATCGATGCTTGGCACATTGTGTTCTAGTCATTAGAATTTTTTGTCAAGCAGTACATTTAATTTTCAGCCCTTTTCATGTTATCAGGGAGCCAATCTATGACCAATTACTTTTTTACAGAGTTGCCCTGAATTACTGAAACACAAAAAAAGAATAATAATAAATAAATGAAAACATATTCTAGGGAATAATATTATTAAAAATGAAAAAGCCAAGGAGGTCTAGGTAAGAAAATGCAAATGGAGTGGAATGTGAGGATGCCAATTATGTTTATTTTTATTAGCATGCAGAATCGTAGCCCTGTGGAAACAATGTCCAGTAAAAAGTGCCGGTGTATTTCAGTTGATAGAGAATGCTGAAAGAAACTCCAGTTCTGCCCGTTTGATTCCCGCTGGAGGCCCTAACAAAAATTGTTTGATAGATGATAAGCGCATCTGGAATATAAATTCAATATAGATTATATAAATTGTAAGACGATCTGTAGATTAGATGTGGACAGACAGACATAGAGAGACAGTTCTAAAAGTCTGCACTTTATCTAGTTTTCAAAGTGAGAATTAAGTTTAAAGTAAAATACAGCAGCAGTTGCTACATTCACTGTTATGGTGAGTCCTAGCTAGTAGCAAGAATGGTTTTTCATAAAACAGTCATTTCATAACTATAGTAAGTTGTAAGGTTTTACGGTTACTATGTGTTAAGTTATTCATCTTCAAGTTCACTTTCACCCTGTACAAATCTCCCACTTTTTTCACCAAAGCACCCCCAGACCATCACAGTGCCTCCACCATGTATCTTTTCATTTGGTTTGCGTCTCGCTTATTTCTTTTGATCCGACACCTAAAATGTATATTTGCTGTGGATTACACCTTTTTACAATTATCATCTGTTCAGTGTGTGTTCTTTTGTAGATCTGGATTTTGTCTGTGATATGGCTTTTTTGCCATCTCTGCCTGGAAGGCCAGCATTTTTTTCCAAGTTCCCTCTTCACTGTTGACGCTGAGACTGGTGTTTTGTTGGTACAATTTAATGCAGCTGCCAGTTGGTACAATTTAATGCAGCTGCCAGTTGGTACAATTTAATGCAGCTGCCAGTTGAGGACATGACCCTCTAATGTATTTGTCATCTTGCTCAGTTCTGCACCAGGGCCTCCTACTCCTCTTTCCGTTTTGGTTAGAGACAGTCTGGCTGTTTTGTACTGCGTTAATCGAGATCATTCATTTTTTTGGGCAAATTCACCCATAGTGTAGTCATTTTTTCTCAGAACTAGAATAGACTGACAAGTTTGAGAGGAGAAGTTTTTTGGTTTTGTCTATTTTGAGCCTGTAATTGAAGCCACAATTGCTGATGCTCCAGACACTCATACGGTCTACAGAAGACCAGTGATTATTTAATCAGCACAAAAGTGTTCAGCTGTGCTAACTGTCCCTTTCTAACAATGGACTTTATCAATCCTAACATGGCGTTGGGACACAGGACTGATGTTTTCTCATCGTAGTAGTCCTCTGCACATCTATGTAGAGATTCCGTTAAATCTGCCGTTTCCAGCTACACGGGTCACTGACATTATTAGCAATGTCTTTCTGAACAATTTGATTAACTATTGTTTCTTACAGCTTTTCTTGGTCAATTTGACGATTCTTCCCATTTCACCACAAACATTTGAGAAATCCCAAATTGACCAACCCTACCAGTAAACTGGGTTTGCGGATCTGACCGCGGCATCTTCGCTCTTTCACAGAATAATCCTCATGGTTCTTATCTTATATGTCTCGGGCTTGGGTCACGCCTGCCCCGTTCTCGTCTGATGCTGCTTGCATTCATGTAGCTGTGGGCTGCGGAGTGACACTGCTGAGCCACATTTGTCTGGGAGGCAGTGACCCTCACAATCTACCACGTAGTGCGGACACCAGTTGGAGGAAGTGGGCATGGAGATTAGATCTGATTGGGCCAACCCAAAGTACCGGTGTAGGGATGAGCTGGCTGTCCCTGGGCGGGGCCTGGAAAATGACAGGCTGTCCTTGGCCTGGTCCGGGAGCTATTTGGAGCTAGGATGGAGCTGCTGACGTCATGTCAACCACAGTCTGTAGAGTTGACCAATGACCGCCCAGCAGATCGTTCATAAAATGGTTGCCGTGCGTCTTTATGAAGACACATTCCGTGAACTTTATGAATACACACTCCGTGAACTTTATGAATACACACTCCGTGAACTTTATGAATACACACTGTGAACTTGAGCTCTGTTTTGAATCTGCAAACGGTTGGAGTTTTTGTGATCGTTCGCTGTACTCCTGGAGACGGAGGTGCCATTTTGGAATTAACTGGTGCTGTTTGTAAATAAAGTTATGCATCCAAACCCCTGCCTATTTATGTTGTTGCTTTGAACCGTTAACTATTTATGTTGTTTATTCAACCGTTAACTATTTATGTTGTTTTATTCAACCGTTAACTATTTATGTTGTTTTATTCAAACGTTAACTATTTATGTAGATATTCAACCGTTAACTATTTATGTTGTTTATTCAACTGTTACTTAGTTGTGTTAAGAACAAAATGGTCAAGCCTAAAGCCAATTCCATCTTTTACAAGAGTTCTCTCCTAGAACGTAGTGAATCAACGTTAGATGAAAAGCATTAATTGTTCAGGGCCAATACATGTTCATTATCACCTGCCTTTAGCTGTCATCTGTAGCGTTCTTCTGTAGCGTTCTTCTGTAGCTTTATTTAATGTGATGAATATGTGTTTTTATTTTGTGAAAGTGTGTATAACGCGTATAGCTGAAGAACATGCCCACTGGGGGCCTGACCACTGGGTGCCTGCCCACTGGGTGCCTGCCCACTGGGTGCCTGCCCACTGGGTGCCTGACCACTGGGTGCCTGACCACTGGGGGCCTGCCCACTGGGTGCCTGCCCACTGGGTGCCTGCCCACTGGGTGCCTGACCACTGGGGTGCCTGACCACTGGGTGCCTGCCCACTGGGTGCCTGCCCACTGGGTGCCTGACCACTGGGGGACCACTGGGTGCCCACTGGGTGCCTGCCCACTGGGTGCCTGCCCACTGGGTGCCTGCCCACTGGGGCCTGACCACTGGGTGCCTGACCACTGGGTGCCTGACCACTGGGTGCCTGACCACTGGGTGCCTGCCCACTGGGTGCCTGACCACTGGGTGCCTGACCACTGGGTGCCTGACCACTGGGTGCCTGCCCACTGGGTGCCTGACCACTGGGTGCCTGACCACTGGGTGCCTGACCACTGGGTGCCTGACCACTGGGTGCCTGACCACTGGGTGCCTGACCACTGGGTGCCTGACCACTGGGTGCCTGACCACTGGGTGCCTGACCACTGGGTGCCTGACCACTGGGTGCCTGACCACTGGGTGCCTGACCACTGGGTGCCTGACCACTGGGTGCCTGACCACTGGGGGCCTGACCACTGGGGGCCTGACCACTGGGTGCCTGACCACTGGGTGCCTGACCACTGGGTGCCTGACCACTGGGTGCCTGACCACTGGGTGCCTGACCACTGGGTGCCTGACCACTGGGTGCCTGACCACTGGGTGCCTGACCACTGGGTGCCTGACCACTGGGTGCCTGACCACTGGGTGCCTGCCCACTGGGTGCCTGACCACTGGGTGCCTGCCCACTGGGTGCCTGCCCACTGGGTGCCTGACCACTGGGTGCCTGACCACTGGGTGCCTGGCCTGACCACTGGGTGCCTGACCACTGGGTGCCTGCCCACTGGGGGCCTGACCACTGGGGGCCTGCCCACTGGGTGGCCTGACCACTGGGTGCCTGACCACTGGGTGCCTGACCACTGGGTGCCTGCCCACTGGGTGCCTGCCCACTGGGTGGCCTGACCACTGGGGGCCTGACCACTGGGTGCCTGACCACTGGGTGCCTGACCACTGGGTGCCTGCCCACTGGGTGCCCTGACCACTGGGTGCCTGACCACTGGGTGCCTGACCACTGGGTGCCTGACCACTGGGTGCCTGACCACTGGGTGCTTGACCACAGAGTGCTTGACCACAGAGTGCTTGACCACAGAGTACCTGACCATTAAGACATAAACAACACACTCTGCGTGTGTTAAGTTCCTTAAGTAATGCTCAGCCACGTTCTGCTGAATATGCAGGTGAGGGCTACTCCTATGAAGTCCCTGGATAGTAATTATGGTAATTAGTAATCATGATGTTAATTATCTTTGTACTTTAATTTAATCTGTGCTGTCTTGTGTTTTCTTGGTAAAATGGCATCTAATCTTGTCTAGTAGTCTGCTTACTTTGGATATTTTGCAAATAATCTGTTTGGATCATATTTATTTAACTCGTATGTCATCGGACTCGTAGGGTTCTAATAATCTGTTTGGATCATATATCTTTAACTCGTATACCATTGAACTTATGTAGGGTTCTATAATCTGTTTTTCATCATATTTATTTAACTCGTATATCATTGAACTCGTATGTAGGGTTCTAATAGTCTATTTGGGTCATATTTATTTAACTCGTATACCATTGAACTCATGTAGGGTTCCCTGTCCCACTCCTCATGCGTTGTTGTGTTTAGGATTTGATCACCTGACTGCAACATGAGATTTTTCTACCCACTTAATCTGTTGTCTGGGGAAAACAGACTAAATATCTGGGGGTCGTCTGATGAGATGTTTGTGAATTCATGATGCATACTGTTTCTGTTAGTCGACATCCTGGGGTTATTCCATTTCTTCTCATCATCGCTTTGTCATCGCCAGAGCTCCTGCCCGTGTATAATAGAGGACAATGTTACATGGCAACCTGTGGATTAAAGCAAGCGACAGTACAGTAATGACCTACCTGGTGTGTGTGTGGAGAAATAGGAGAACAGCAGTTGAATCTGTATGACAACCTGTGGAGAAATGTCAGCCTGTGGGGTGCTCCCGGTCAGCTTGTGGGGTGCTCCCGGTCAGCTTGTGGGGTGCTCCCGGTCAGCTTGTGGGGTGCTCCCGGTCAGCCTGTGGGGTGCTCCCGGTCAGCTTGTGGGGTGCTCCCGGTCAGCCTGTGGGGTGCTCCCGGTCAGCTTGTGGGGTGCTCCCGGTCAGATTGTGGGGTGCTCGGTCAGCTTGTGGGGTGCTCGGTCAGCTTGTGGGGTGCTCCCGGTCAGATTGTGGGGTGCTCCCGGTCAGCTTGTGGGGTGCTCCCCGGTCAGCTTGTGGGGTGCTCCCGGTCAGCTTGTGGGGTGCTCCCGGTCAGCTTGTGGGGTGCTCCCGGTCAGATTGTGGGGTGCTCCCGGTCAGATTGTGGGGTGCTCCCGGTCAGCTTGTGGGGTGCTCCCGGTCAGCTTGTGGGGTGCTCCCGGTCAGATTGTGGGGTGCTCCCGGTCAGCTTGTGGGGTGCTCCCGGTCAGCTTGTGGGGTGCTCCCGGTCAGCTTGTGGGGTGCTCCCGGTCAGCCTGTGGGGTGCTCCCGGTCAGCTTGTGGTGTGTTCCCGGTCAGCTTGTGGGGTGCTCCCGGTCAGCTTGTGGGGTGCTCGGTCAGCTTGTGGGGTGCTCGGTCAGCTTGTGGGGTGCTCCCGGTCAGCTTGTGGGGTGCTCCCGGTCAGCCTGTGGGGTGCTCGGTCAGCTTGTGGTGTGTTCCCGGTCAGCTTGTGGGGTGCTCCCGGTCAGCTTGTGGGGTGCTCGGTCAGCTTGTGGGGTGCTCCCGGTCAGCTTGTGGGGTGCTCCCGGTCAGCTTGTGGGGTGCTCCCGGTCAGCTTGTGGGGTGCTCCCGGTCAGCTTGTGGGGTGCTCCCGGTCAGCTTGTGGGGTGCTCCCGGTCAGCTTGTGGGGTGCTCGGTCAGCTTGTGGGGTGTTCCCGGTCAGCTTGTGGGGTGCTCCCGGTCAGCCTGTGGGGTGCTCGGTCAGCTTGTGGGGTGCTCGGTCAGCTTGTGGGGTGTTCCCG
Organism: Dallia pectoralis; assembly: GCA_029465975.1. Taxonomy (NCBI): domain Eukaryota; kingdom Metazoa; phylum Chordata; class Actinopteri; order Esociformes; family Umbridae; genus Dallia; species Dallia pectoralis. Next base: position 1,885,262 of record CM055745.1, on the reverse strand, counting down.
GTCAGCTTGTGGGGTGCTCCCGGTCAGCCTGTGGGGTGCTCCCGGTCAGCTTGTGGGGTGCTCCCGGTCAGCTTGTGGGGTGTTCCCGGTCAGCTTGTGGGGTGTTCCCGGTCAGCTTGTGGGGTGCTCCCGGTCAGCAGTGGTGAGTACCAACTGGTAATTGTTTGCCCTGATGCTAGTGTCCACTTACAGTAGGATAATGAGCTCTGCCGTACTGTACACATGGTTCAGGAATATTTTGAGGAACATGGTAGAGTTCAAGGTGTTGCCCTGGCCTGAGTGGCCTCCAAATTCCCCCGTTTATATTGAGCCAAAATGATGTTTTGGCACATTGGTGTTGATTTGCTCCCCAAAGAATTGTTAAGTAAACAATATCGTTTGAGCAAACGCACATTGTGTTTTTATGTCGTTTTGATGTGGCAAATGTTTTTCTATTATTAGATGGAACTAGGCTGTAGCTTTTATGACAACTTGAAGTTGCTATTGGTGCCGCTTGGTTGGAAAATCAACTGCCTAATCAAAATGCTGTGTGTGAAGAGTGAGAGGAAGAGTGAGAGGAAGAGTGAGAGGAAGAGTGAGAGGAAGAGTGAGAGGAAGAGTGAGAGGAAGAGTGAGAGGAAGAGTGAGAGGAAGAGTGAGAGGAAGAGTGAGAGGAAGAGGGAGAGGAAGAGGGAGAGGAAGAGGGAGAGGAAGAGGGAGAGGAAGAGGGAGAGGAAGAGGGAGAGGAAGAGGAAGAGGGAGACACGACTGTTTATGTTGTGTTCACTGTGGTCTACCGCACTTTGAATTATTTATTTTGTTCAGCCTTTCCTCTGACTATAAAGATGTGGCCTAGGTTAAAATATTTCTCACACGTTTTGTTTTATACTGTTTATTTCCTTGTATGCTATTCAGGGTGGGCTACATTGTATTATGGATGCAAACATTTTTTCATTTATATTACCAGATCCCTAAAAACATTGGCAGCACATTCTATTTTTTTGGCTAGTATGTGGTGAGACTTGTGTATTATGGAGATTTTAAACTGAACCAAAGTATGGTGTTTTGATGTATATGTAAATGAGTAGTTGGTGTTCTGTCCATATATGGTAATGAGTAGGGGGTGTTCTGTCCATATATGGTAATGAGTAGGTGGTGTTCTGTCCATATATGGTAATGAGTAGGGGGTGTTCTGTCTATATATGGTAATGAGTAGGTGGTGTTCTGTCCATATATGGTAATGAGTAGGGGGTGTTCTGTCCATATATGGTAATGAGTAGGGGTGTTCTGTCCATATATGGTAATGAGTAGGGGTGTTCTGTCCATATATGGTAATGAGTAGGGGGTGTTCTGTCCATATATGGTAATGAGTAGGGGGTGTTCTGTCCATATATGGTAATGAGTAGGGGTGTTCTGTCCATATATGGTAATGAGTAGGGGGTGTTCTGCCCATATATGGTAATGAGTAGGTGGTGTTCTGCCCATATATGGTAATGAGTAGGGGGTGTTCTGTCCATATATGGTAATGAGTAGGGGGTGTTCTGTCCATATATGGTAATGAGTAGGGGTGTTCTGTCCATATATGGTAATGAGTAGGTGGTGTTCTGTCCATATATGGTAATGAGTAGGGGGTGTTCTGTCCATATATGGTAATGAGTAGGGGGTGTTCTGTCCATATATGGTAATGAGTAGGGGTGTTCTGTCCATATATGGTAATGAGTAGGGGGTGTTCTGTCCATATATGGTAATGAGTAGGGGGTGTTCTGTCCATATATGGTAATGAGTAGGGGGTGTTCTGTCCATATATGGTAATGAGTAGGGGGTGTTCTGTCCATATATGGTAATGAGTAGGGGGTGTTCTGTCCATATATGGTAATGAGTAGGGGGTGTTCTGTCCATATATGGTAATGAGTAGGGGGTGTTCTGTCCATATATGGTAATGAGTAGGGGGTGTTCTGCCCATATATGGTAATGAGTAGGGTGTTCTGCCCATATATGGTAGTGAGTAGGTGGTGTTCTGCCCATATATGGTAATGAGTAGGGGGTGTTCTGTCCATATATGGTAACGAGTAGGGGGTGTTCTGTCCATATATGGTAACGAGTAGGTGGTGTTCTGTCCATATATGGTAACGAGTAGGTGGTGTTCTGTCCATATATGGTAACGAGTAGGTGGTGTTCTGTCCATATATGGTAACGAGTAGGTGGTGTTCTGTCCATATATGGTAACGAGTAGGTGGTGTTCTGTCCATATATGGTAACGAGTAGGTGGTGTTCTGTCCATATATGGTAACGAGTAGGTGGTGTTCTGTCCATATATGGTAATGAGTAGGGGGTGTTCTGTCCATATATGGTAATGAGTAGGTGGTGTTCTGTCCATATATGGTAATGAGTAGGTGGTGTTCTGTCCATATATGGTAATGAGTAGGTGGTGTTCTGTCCATATATGGTAATGAGTAGGGGGTGTTCTGCCCATATATGGTAATGAGTAGGGGTGTTCTGCCCATATATGGTAGTGAGTAGGTGGTGTTCTGCCCATATATGGTAACGAGTAGGGGGTGTTCTGTCCATATATGGTAACGAGTAGGGGGTGTTCTGTCCATATATGGTAACGAGTAGGTGGTGTTCTGTCCATATATGGTAACGAGTAGGTGGTGTTCTGTCCATATATGGTAACGAGTAGGTGGTGTTCTGTCCATATATGGTAACGAGTAGGTGGTGTTCTGTCCATATATGGTAACGAGTAGGGGGTGTTCTGTCCATATATGGTAACGAGTAGGGGGTGTTCTGTCCATATATGGTAATGAGTAGGGGGTGTTCTGCCCATATATGGTAATGAGTAGGGTGCAGAGCTGTGCTCGAGACCACCTAAAGCGAGACCGAGACGAGACCGAGACCGAAGGGGGCCGAGACCGAGACGAGACCAAGACCGAAGGGGGCCGAGACCGAGACGAGACCGAGACCGAAGGTGGCCGAGACCGAGACGAGACCGATACCAAAGGGGGCCGAGACCGAGACCAGTCATATCAACACTAAATAATATGACATGTTTTTGGTCCAATGACCAATGTAAAAAAAACACTTGACCAACAGCATCAGATCATCTACTGTGTTGTCATCCTGAATTAAATGAATTTTATTAAAAGAGTATCTAGGCCTATTTATTGTCTTATGTAAACATAAAATACGAAAATAAAACCATGATTTTAAAATGCACAGGCTATGATATTAAAATTTCTAAAAATCGAATAAATGAAAATCCATCAAACTGTATGTCCTATGTTGATGTAGTAAATGCTAACACATTTTAGATCACAAGCGACTTGCAATCAAATGATTTGCGCATGATTGGCCGATAAACAAATCTATTTATAATTATTTATCCGTCCACAGTCGGCACGCAGCTTCAGTTGTTTGTCTGCTTGAGCAGGACACGCAAACGAACCGGTTGCACTGCGCACAGTGTTCATTAGTCTTGTTACGAGTGCACATGAGACAGCAGCAAACTAACCCGGTTAAACTGCGCACAGTGTTCATATAGATCAGACCAAAACCCTTCCAGTTTAATAAAGATCGGACCAAAACGGGTTCAGTTTCATATAGATCGGACCATAACCGTTCCAGTTTTATGCTCTTTCTGCCGTATGCCCCCGGACTTATGTATGTCCCACGTCCTTCTGTGTGCATGAGTAATTTCATTTATCGCCCATTTGTAGTAAGCCTATTAATAATTATTGTTCATATTCGTTTAATTTCGATACAAAACAATATTTTGTTGAAGTCTCTTGTAGGCTATATGAATACACTGTGGTTCATTCGTTATTAATTATTGAGTGCAATAGGCGCATGACACATGAATGGGGCTGTATGTATTTGGCGGAATTCGTTCTGTTTATTTAGTGAAACATATTTCTTTATAAACGTACCTCTTTTTTTGTAGTTCAACCAAGCCAATCAGACTATTGTCTATATGTATTCTCGTAGTATTTGTCTGTGTATCGCCCATTCAACCATTGCCATATAGGCTCAGTGAAGTGTGATCGGTGTCTGGGTACCGCAATTAGGGTACCAACGCCCAGCGGCGTGGGATTTTGGCGACAGGAAGGCAGTTTAGGTATCAAAAACATGTAAATAGTAGTTTTATATATTGTTCGGTTTGTGATTTTGCAATTCTGAAAACGGGACAAGGTAAAATGCACGTATTTAGGAAAAGTCATGGAAGGACGTCGGCTGTAGCTTTTCAACATTATGTATTTTAATTACTAACCGCTGTGTGTTTTCGGACAAATTATTTATTTGTGCTCAATGTACTGAATATAGGCAAAACGAATATATTGGCTGATTGTGCAGACATGATCGAGCATATGTTTAAGATTGAAGTATTTACGTGAATGGGTGCACGCTCTAGCGACGCTGGGGGTGGGCTTTTCTTCAAAAGTAGATAGCCATTGGCGGGATAAGCCACATCAGAAAAAAACAGTCTGACTCTGGACGAAATACAGCCAATGGAAATACAGCCTCTACATGTCATACTTAAATATTTTTCTAGAAAAAATTGTGGGCGATAATTTCTACGCTGGTCTCGGCTGGTCTCGGAAGAATTTACGAGTCCTTACTGTCCGAGACCGAGTCGAGACCGAGTCCAAATGTAACCGAGACCGAGACGAGACCGAGACCTTAAAAAAGTGGTCTCGAGACCGGTCTCGAGACCGAGACCGGTCTCGAGTACTACAGCTCTGGTAGGGTGTTCTGCCCATATATGGTATTGAGTAGGTGGTGTTCTGCCCATATATGGTAATGAGTAGGTGGTGTTCTGGCCATATATGGTAGTGAGTAGGTGGTGTTCTGGCCATATATGGTAGTGAGTAGGTGGTGTTCTGCCCATATATGGTAGTGAGTAGGTGGTGTTCTGCCCATATATGGTAGTGAGTAGGTGGTGTTCTGCCCATATATGGTAATATCCATAATACTACGGTATAATAATCAATTATTCAAACGGTACACATTTAAATGTATAATTACATCACATATTACACATTAGGAGAAATTTCACATTTCTGGGCTAAATTATCTCTTTGAAATGTGCTTGTTAATTTTCCATAGTGGCAGATGTGTAATAATGTATAATAATAATAAATGTCAACGACTACTATCCTGCAAACCTCTAATGAACGCTGAGAAATAAAACTTAATCTGGTTTGTGCTAAAAAACACCATAAAAATCAGGTTTCATGCGGTTAAATGTTTTATTAGTTGCTTACGCATTATGGCCTCTGTTTGTGTCGGTTCAGTGAAATGCTTCTGTCTAAACATCTAAATCACAAGTCTATTACATAAATGTGTACAATAAACAACAAAGTAAATGTGTTCCCATTTAAAACAGAAGCATGGACTTAATGTGCTTACGTATTTCTGTTTGTTTCTCCCTGTGTGTGGTGTGTGTTTCACCCTGTGTGTAGTGTGTGTTTCACCCTGTGTGTGGTGTGTGTTTCACCCTGTGTGTGGTGTGTGTTTCACCCTGTGTGCGGTGTGTGTTTCACCCTGTGTGTAGTGTGTGTTTCACCCTGTGTGTGGTGTGTGTTTCACCCTGTGTGTGGTGTGTGTTTCACCCTGTGTGTGGTGTGTGTTTCACCCTGTGTGTGGTGTGTGTTTCACCCTGTGTGTGGTGTGTGTTTCACCCTATGTGTGGTGTGTGTTTCACCCTATGTGTGGTGTGTGTTTCACCCTGTGTGTGGTGTGTGTTTCACCCTGTGTGTGGTGTGTGTTTCACTCTGTGTATAGTGTGTGTTTCACCCTGTGTGTGGTGTGTGTTTCACCCTGTGTGTGGTGTGTGTTTCACCCTGTGTGTGGTGTGTGTTTCACCCTGTGTGTGGTGTGTGTTTCACCCTGTGTGTGGTGTGTGTTTCACCCTGTGTGCAGTGTGTGTTTCACCCTGTGTGTAGTGTGTGTTTCACCCTGTGTGTAGTGTGTGTTTCACCCTGTGTGTGGTGTGTCTTTCACCCTGTGTGTGGTGTGTGTTTCACCCTGTGTGTGGTGTGTGTTTCACCCTATGTGTGGTGTGTGTTTCACCCTGTGTGTAGTGTGTTTCACCCTGTGTGTGGTGTGTGTTTCACTCTGTGTATAGTGTGTGTTTCACCCTGTGTGTGGTGTGTGTTTCACCCTGTGTGTGGTGTGTGTTTCACCCTGTGTATAGTGTGTGTTTCACCCTGTGTATAGTGTGTGTTTCACCCTGTGTGTAGTGTGTGTTTCACCCTGTGTATAGTGTGTGTTTCACCCTGTGTGTGGTGTGTGTTTCACCCTGTGTGTGGTGTGTGTTTCACCCTGTGTATAGTGTGTGTTTCACCCTGTGTGTGGTGTGTGTTTCACCCTGTGTGTGGTGTGTGTTTCACCCTGTGTGTGGTGTGTGTTTCACCCTGTGTGTGGTGTGTGTTTCACCCTGTGTGTGGTGTGTGTTTCACCCTGTGTGTGGTGTGTGTTTCACCCTGTGTGTGGTGTGTGTTTCACCCTGTGTGTGGTGTGTGTTTCACCCTGTGTGTGGTGTGTGTTTCACCCTGTGTGTGGTGTGTGTTTCACCCTGTGTGTGGTGTGTGTTTCACCCTGTGTGTAGTGTGTGTTTCACCCTGTGTGTGGTGTGTGTTTCACCCTGTGTGTGGTGTGTGTTTCACCCTGTGTGTGGTGTGTGTTTCACCCTGTGTGTGGTGTGTGTTTCACCCTGTGTGTGGTGTGTGTTTCACCCTGTGTGTGGTGTGTGTTTCACCCTGTGTGTGGTGTGTGTTTCACCCTGTGTGTGGTGTGTGTTTCACCCTGTGTGTGGTGTGTGTTTCACCCTGTGTGTGGTGTGTGTTTCACCCTGTGTGTGGTGTGTGTTTCACCCTGTGTGTGGTGTGTGTTTCACCCTGTTTTTAGTTTGTTTCCCCCTGTGTATAGTGTGTGTTTCACCCTGTGTGTGGTGTGTGTTTCACCCTGTGTGTGGTGTGTGTTTCACCCTGTGTGTGGTGTGTGTTTCACCCTGTGTGTAGTGTGTGTTTCACCCTGTGTGTGGTGTGTGTTTCACCCTGTTTTAGTTTGTTTCCCCCTGTGTATAGTGTGTGTTTCACCCTGTGTGTGGTGTGTGTTTCACCCTGTGTGTGGTGTGTGTTTCACCCTGTTTTTAGTTTGTTTCCCCCTGTGTATAGTGTGTGTTTCACCCTGTGTGTGGTGTGTGTTTCACCCTGTGTGTGGTGTGTGTTTCACCCTGTGTGTAGTGTGTGTTTCACCCTGTGTGTGGTGTGTGTTTCACCCTGTGTGTGGTGTGTGTTTCACCCTGTTTTTAGTTTGTTTCCCCCTGTGTATAGTGTGTGTTTCACCCTGTGTGTTGTGTGTGTTTCCCCCTGTGTGTGGTGTGTGTTTCACCCTGTTTTTAGTGTGTGTTTCACCCTGTGTGTGGTGTGTGTTTCACCCTGTTTTAGTTTGTTTCCCCCTGTGTATAGTGTGTGTTTCACCCTGTGTGTGGTGTGTGTTTCACCCTGTGTGTGGTGTGTTTCACCCTGTTTTTAGTTTGTTTCACCCTGTGTGTGGTGTGTGTTTCACCCTGTGTGTGGTGTGTGTTTCACCCTGTTTTTAGTTTGTTTCCCCCTGTGTATAGTGTGTGTTTCACCCTGTGTGTAGTGTGTGTTTCCCCCTGTGTATAGTGTGTTTCCCTGTGTGTGTGTTTGTGTGATTATGAATTAGCTTGAGTGTACATATGTGTTTCAATGTGTACGATGTAGATCAGAGTGATACGCCTTTAGTTTAACCATCTGATGGCTATTTTCTCTCTCTCTGTCTCCCTGTTGATTCTCTGTAACAGGCTGTCTGCTAAATCGGGGTTCTCCAATGCTTACTAATAATGATCCTTGTTTCTTCAGCCAAATCTAAGCACAGACATCCAAGAATGGTATGTTGAAATGGGTTTTGTATTTTCCCATCTAACCTAAGCTTGCTGTGCTTTGCAAAGCAGATGGGAAAAAGTAGTGACACTGTAAATTGCAGCTTTCCAAATCGAATTGGAAGAAATACTAGTAGATTGGTTCATTTTAGGTTAGTGGGAAAATCTTCTCATGATCCACTCCATGATGAAAAAGGGACAGAAACCTTTGTGCTCAAGTGAGAGCAGTTTGAACAGTCCGTGTCTCAGGTTGGATAATTCTGTTTGGAGGGAACCTCCCTGAGTGCCGCTAGCCTTCGGAAAATGGCATGTCACAATTGGATTTGGACTGACTTGAGATTGTGCCAGGTCACGCAGTCATGTGTGAACAGCGAGTAGCGGAGAGGCCCAGGCTAGATCCATTTAGTGGGACCGCATATGTAGAAGGCATTGTCTACCTCAAACCCCTAGTGTCTGGCTGTCAGGAAGTCAAGGATCCAGCTGAGTGATGGTGTGAAAAGATGTTCTGTGGTTTCGACACAAAGGTCAGTTGTGCTGGTTGCTCATGCTTCTAGTCTGGTTAGATCTCCAACTACTGTCCAGCAGTGTGGTGCAGTGTGGTGCAGTGTGGTCCAGGGTGGTCCAGGGTGGTCCAGGGTGGTCCAGGGTGGTCCAGGGTGGTCCAGGGTGGTCCAGTGTGGTGCAGTGTGGTGCAGTGTGGTGCAGTGTGGTGCAGTGTGGTGCAGTGTGGTCCAGGGTGGTCCAGTGTGGTCCAGTGTGACAAATGAGGAAGGAGCAAAGCTACAGCTGGCTCAAAACAGTTAGCACACATGTTTAAATTCACATCCAGATCTAGCATTAACTACAGATCTAGCATTAACTAGAGGTCTAGGATTACACTACAGGTCAAGGATTAACTACAGATCTAGCATTAACTACATATTTAGCATTACCTACAATCTACAGATCGTGTGGGCGGGCATCATCTTCGAAGACCATTTGCATTGCTGCTTTAACTTCTATTGGATGTATGATAATGAACTAAAATAACTGTAATGGGGTTTTAACAGCTTTGTGGCTTGAACCTCAATTGAATACCACTTGATCCAGTTGGGGTTTCAACAGCTTTTTTAGGGTTGAACCTCAATTGAATACCACCTGATCCAGTTGGGGTTTCAACAGCTTTTTAGGGTTGAACCTCAATTGAATACCACCTGATCCAGTTGGGGTTTCAACAGCTTTTTTAGGGTTGAACCTCAATTGAATACCACCTGATCCAGTTGGGGTTTCAACAGCTTTGTGGCTTGAACCTCAATTGAATACCACCTGATCCAGTTGGGGTTTCAACAGTTTTTAGGCTTGAACCTCAATTGAATATTACCTGATCCAGTTGGGGTTTCAACAGCTTTGAGGCTTGAACCTCAATTGAATACCACCTGATCCAGTTGGGGTTTCAACAGCTTTGAGGCTTGAACCTCAATTGAATATTACCTGATCCAGTTGGGGTTTCAACAGCTTTGAGGCTTGAACCTCAATTGAATACCACCTGATCCAGTTTAGGGTTTCAACAGCTTTGAGGGTTGAACCTCAATTGAATACCACATGATCCAGTTGGGGTTTCAACAGCTTTGCTGCTCAAACCCAAAGAAAATGTATCTGTCTCGGTTACTCACACAGTATGTACATATTATAGCTGTTTACGAATCCAGAGAATATCTACCAAAACAGAGGGACTTTGTCCCCTGCAGCAGTACATTCTGTGTCTCTGGTTCCTGGGACAAAATGGGATCACATAGACACCAGTGTAGCTTCTGCAAGCGTCTGTTTGTTTTGATATGGTTTTGAGAGCGAACGCTCCTGGCATGAAAGTGGATTTACCCTCACTGAGGGGGAGTGCAGATGGACGAGTGGCTCAGATAGCAGGGATGACGATTTCAATGCTTTTTTAGCTCATGAGAGAATGTGTCTTTCTTGGTGCTGAATTAGCAGGTCGATGTGTAGATATTTGTATGTTCCTTTGTGTGTGTGTGTTGTGGTGGGTGTGTGTGTGTGTTTCGGTGGGTATGTGTGTGTGTGTGTGTTGTGGTGGGTATGTGTGTGTGTGTGTTGTGTGGTGGGTATGTGAGGAAGGCAAATTAATTAATGTGTGTGCCAGTCAGGGGGATTGTAATAGCCTCCACCATCACTGTTTCCTGTAGATATAGTGCTCAGGAACCATGGTGACTCAATCATCTCCTCTCCCCTCAATTAGAGGGAAGATATCAGTCATCTGTCCCCCAGTCAGATAATAGCGCCATTATGTGAAGACAATAGAGTTGACGTGTTCCCTCTTCGAGGTCTATAATGTGTCAAACCATGAATGTTCTTGCCGGCTGCTTTCATTACGTTCCCTCAGACGTACGTCAAGCCTTTCCAGGGCCTTCTTCAATCTAACCAACTCCTGACAATTTGGACTAAAAGGTCACTCAAAGCTAAATGTTTGGTTTGGCACTGTGAAATAGACCTTCAAATGTCGTAGTTCATGTTCCTCGTCATCTGTTCTCTGTGTTCCTCATCATCTGTTCTCTGGGTTCCCTCATCTGTTCTCCGTGTCCCTCATCTTCTGTTCTCTGGGTTCCCTCATCTGTTCTCAGTGTTCCTCATCATCTGTTCTCCGTGTCCCTCGCCATCTGTTCTCCGTGTTCCTTAGTTATATTCACTTCACACCGTTAACTTGACATTTCCTCTTATAAATGTTCTCCCTCTAAACAAAACAAATAAAACAGTGCTAATCCGTCACTTTAATATAGACATAAAGGCTAATAAAACTGTCAAAAACATTACCTTTTAATGTGGACTGTAGATGACCAGTTGTGATGTGTTCATGGGATTGGGCGACAGACAGCATCAGATACATGGGCCTCACATAGAGACGCTCTCGGTGCTTGATCTGAAATGATGTGTCTAATATATAAGCTAATTTTCATCTGGTCTCGGCCATAGAGATCCGGTTGGATCAGGCTGGTCCGCTAAGGGCTCAAGTTTTACATGGCATTGTGAATTTAAAATGTTCAATAGTAGTCGGATGAAGGTTTATTTTGCGGAGGTGTAAACCTCTTTATTTGTCCACGGCATTTTGAGCTCGAAAGTGTGTTTACTTGAATCTCCGTTTTCTACTTCTGGCTTACATTTACTTGCTGAAATCCAGTTTCTAATGAATTTGTAACGCATGCGAGACCCGGTCGTTCACTCGTCTGAGGCACTGAGATGTCGTTGATAAGATGTGCGGCGCAAATGTCAGAGTTACTCAGACATACCTCAATTTAGGATTTCGTTTTCTTGTCACATTTCATCCACAAACTAATTTGCCACAAGTGTGATTCACCTTGAAGAAGTGTTGCCAATGAGGAAGCCTATTTGATTGTAACTGGATGTCTTTAGGCGAGGAATATGGTTCAAGACGGAGAACATATTCAACTGATGCGTAGCGGTAGAGCACAAGGAAAGCTTTTGTGTTCAAACAGTTTAGTCTTTGAGCTTTAGATCCCAACATTACAGGATCACTACTGAGTGATTTGTGACATTTTTATAGTGGAGATTATATGAATGCATATCTCTCTCTCTCCCCCTCCCCCTCCCCCTCTCCCTCTCTCTCTCTGCCTCTCTCTCTCTGCCTCTCTCTCTCTCCCTCTCTCCCTCTCTCTCTCTACCTCTCTCACACCCCTCCTTCCGCTTTTTCCGCCTACTTCTGTTCTGTATGTGATCTGAGTGCTGATGGGCTTCGGCTTGTCTGTAGTTTCTTACTGTCTTGGATTGAGAACCTGCTCGCTTAAAAAATCTATAGTTTCGTGGACAAAGATGATCACTTGGTGACCGAACAACTCAAGGCGATAGAATGGGATGTTTTCAAGATGTTCGGACAGACGATAGGTGTCGTTTGGTTTCAATAGGATTTCAAAACAGGGTTTCGCTTTAAATATCATACCTGGGCCGGCCTTGGGCCATCGTGAATTTTAGACCGGTTACAGTTTCCTAGCTCAATCCCTCAGCAGTTTACAGAAGAATCTGGGTCCATTTGGAACCAGATGGTTTTCATCAGACACATGACACATTCACCATTTGTCTCTCAACAACTTCCCAACACTTAGTTGTAGCCCTACATTAGTCTATGGGAACAGTTTCATTCTGGGATTTTGGTATGTTAGTTATTTTTATGTTTATCTTTATTTAACCATTGGAAACAATTTCTCAATGGGGAGAAGCTGGAAATTGAACCCTGGACATCATACATACAAAGCATGTACTCTACCACTGAGCTACACCAACTCCTACATGCACTCTACCACTGAGCTACACCAACTCCTACATGCACTCTACCACTGAGCTACACCAACTCCTACATGCACTCTACCACTGAGCTACACCAACTCCTACATGCACTCTACCACTGAGCTACACCAACTCCTACATGCACTCTACCACTGAGCTACACCAACTCCTACATGCACTCTACCACTGAGATACCAACTCCTACATGCACTCTACCACTGAGCTACACCAACTCCTACATGCACTCTACCACTGAGCTACACCAACTCCTACATGCACTCTACCACTGAGCTACACCAACTCCTACATGCACTCTACCACTGAGCTACACCAACTCCTACATGCACTCTACCACTGAGCTACACCAACTCCTACATGCACTCTACCACTGAGCTACACCAACTCCTACATGCACTCTACCACTGAGCTACACCAACTCCTACATGCACTCTACCACTGAGCTACACCAACTCCTACATGCACTCTACCACTGAGCTACACCAACTCCTACATGCACTCTACCACTGAGCTACACCAACTCCTACATGCACTCTACCACTGAGCTACTCCAACTCCTACATGCACTCTACCACTGAGCTACACCAACTCCTACATGCACTCTACCACTGAGCTACACCAACTCCTACATGCACTCTACCACTGAGTTACACAAACTCCTACATGCACTCTACCACTGAGATACACCAACTCCTACATGCACTCTACCACTGAGTTACACAAACTCCTACATGCACTCTACCACTGAGCTACACCAACTCCTACATGCACTCTACCACTGAGCTACACCAACTCCTACATGCACTCTACCACTGAGCTACTCCAACTCCTACATGCACTCTACCACTGAGCTACTCAAACTCCTACATGCACTCTACCACTGAGTTACACAAACTCCTACATGCACTCTACCACTGAGCTACACCAACTCCTACATGTACTCTACCACTGAGATACCAACTCCTACATGCACTCTACCACTGAGCTACACCAACTCCTACATGCACTCTACCACTGAGCTACACCAACTCCTACATGCACTCTACCACTGAGCTACACCAACTCCTACATCCACTCTACCACTGAGCTACACCAACTCCTACATGCACTCTACCACTGAGCTACACCAACTCCTACATGCACTCTACCACTGAGCTACACCAACTCCTACATGCACTCTACCACTGAGCTACACCAACTCCTACATGCACTCTACCACTGAGCTACACCAACTCCTACATGCACTCTACCACTGAGCTACACCAACTCCTACATGCACTCTACCACTGAGCTACACCAACTCCTACATGCACTCTACCACTGAGCTACACCAACTCCTACATGCACTCTACCACTGAGCTACACCAACTCCTACATGCACTCTACCACTGAGCTACTCCAACTCCTACATGCACTCTACCACTGAGCTACACCAACTCCTACATGCACTCTACCACTGAGCTACTCCAACTCCTACATGCACTCTACCACTGAGTTACACAAACTCCTACATGCACTCTACCACTGAGCTACACCAACTCCTACATGCACTCTACCACTGAGTTACACAAACTCCTACATGCACTCTACCACTGAGCTACACCAACTCCTACATGCACTCTACCACTGAGCTACACCAACTCCTACATGCACTCTACCACTGAGCTACTCCAACTCCTACATGCACTCTACCACTGAGCTACTCAAACTCCTACATGCACTCTACCACTGAGTTACACAAACTCCTACATGCACTCTACCACTGAGCTACACCAACTCCTACATGCACTCTACCACTGAGTTACACAAACTCCTACATGCACTCTACCACTGAGCTACACCAACTCCTACATGCACTCTACCACTGAGCTACACCAACTCCTACATGTACTCTACCACTGAGCTACTCCAACTCCTACATGCACTCTACCACTGAGCTACTCCAACTCCTACATGCACTCTACCACTGAGCTACTCCAACTCCTACATGCACTCTACCACTGAACTACTCCAACTCCTACATGCACTCTACCACTGAGTTACACAAACTCCTACATGCACTCTACCACTGAGCTACACCAACTCCTACATGCACTCTACCACTGAGCTACACCAACTCCTACATGCACTCTACCATTGAGCTACACCAACTCCTACATGCACTGTACCACTGAGCTACACCAACTCCTACATGCACTCTACCATTGAGCTACACCAACTCCTACATGCACTCTACCACTGAGCTACACCAACTCCTACATGCACTCTACCACTGAGCTACACCAACTCCTACATGCACTCTACCATTGAGCTACACCAACTCCTACATGCACTGTACCACTGAGCTACACCAACTCCTACATGCACTCTACCACTGAGCTACACCAACTCCTACATGCACTCTACCACTGAGCTACTCCAACTCCTACATGCACTCTACCACTGAGCTACTCCAACTCCTACATGCACTCTACCACTGAGCTACTCCAACTCCTACATGCATTCTACCACTGAGCTACACCAACTCCTACATGCACTGTACCACTGAGCTACACCAACTCCTACATGCACTCTACCACTGAGCTACACCAACTCCTACATGCACTCTATCACTGAGCTACACCAACTCCTACATGCACTCTACCACTGAGCTACTCCAACTCTTACATGCACTCTACCACTGAGCTACACCAACTCCTACATGCACTCTACCACTGAGCTACACCAACTCCTACATGCACTCTACCACTGAGCTACACCAACTCCTACATGCACTCTACCACTGAGCTACACCAACTCCTACATGCACTCTACCACTGAGCTACACCAACTCCTACATGCACTCTACCATTGAGCTACACCAACTCCTACATGCACTGTACCACTGAGCTACACCAACTCCTACATGCACTCTACCATTGAGCTACACCAACTCCTACATGCACTCTACCACTGAGCTAACAACTCCTCCAACATAAGTGAATAGTGTTTGTACGATATCTTGTCTTGTATATTATGGCCCTATATTGTTTTGTCGTTAATCAATAATGCAGCATAATCATTGTGCCCAAAGACTCCCATTAGACCGTTAATGACCCACACCGTGTTTAACAGTTAGCAGCAGATATTGTTGGTTTTCTCCAAACAGACACCTGTCAGGATGTAGGCATTGGGGTGAGAGATGACTCATCCAAACATTTGACTTGTTCCATTACTCAGGAGTCCAGGATTGGTTCTCCTAACCCCAAGTGGTTTCTGAATTACAGCCCTGATGAAAACGACTTCACTTTTCTTTCTTACTGGGTCACAGGTGCTGATTAAATTCTGTGGAAATATTTGAGGCTGTGCTTTCGGGGCGTTGAGTAGCTCTCCTCTGAGGTGTCTGCGCTGGTCAGTTTTGACTTGTGATCACTTACTCGGCTGATTCAATGTTTCTATGTTTGGCATACGCTGTTCTGATTTGTGAGCCCGTTCACCTTGTCACGTTGACTATTTCTGCAGATAATGTGACTGATGACTCAGACATGCCAGTTCAGACATGGACTGTTTGGCCCCTTTGTGATTCTGTTTGCTGTCTCATGTTTCTTTGAAAACTGAAATATCTAAGTGCTAACTGTCGGTCCCATTCTATGTGTACTGCTAGTTGGCAAACAATGTAAGTCAACACCTGCTGCTGCATTTGGAAATATGGTTTAGTGACTTCAACATAACAGTCCTTTTCCATACTGTGTTTATTTTATTTTGTCCCCTGCATGTTATGTGGTATTTGAGTCAGTATACTGATGTTGGTTTGTGTTTCATATTCAGATCACGCATTTCATTATGTCCTAAAATCAACTAGCCAAAACACGTTGCTAGTTGTCTCTTGGTTTGTTATCAAGTATTTAGTTTTTGCTCTCAATTGGCCTGACGATCTGTGAAGTTGTGTAGCATTTGCCTTGTGTTTAGTTGTTTGCTCTGACATTATTTGGGCTTCCTAATTTCCGTAAGATGCAGCTTTAAGCAACATTTTGTCTAGAGCCAGTGTGCTCGTCTGCAACCAGTCTGGCACCGAAACACGAGCAGTTCTGCTAAATTGTTCTGCTAAATTGTTCTGTGACATTAAGACTTTTGTATAAGCTAAGACTATTCTGACTCAGTGTTTGGCCGAGTTATTAGAGTTGGGATCTGTTGTCTTGTGTAAAAAATTAATTAATCGCTGCTCGTTTTGTACAATGTATTTTTCCTCGATCGGATTAGTCCAAATTTCAGATTGTTGGTTCTTTGGGTGGTGAGCAGTGGGTGAAAAGAGGATCTTCAGATGTCTGGTTTTTACCCTGAAGCTAGGAGGAGGTGTTATGGTGTGGGGGTGTTTTGCTAGTGACACTGTCTGACACTGCCTCCCCGGGAATCATCACCTTAACGTGGTGGAGAGGTTTGTGTGCCCCTATGAACCTGAGGGCTGGGTTGTCTGGAGCTTCATGCTCCTGGTAGGGTTTCCCAAGGCAAAGTGGTCTCAGGCGAGGGGCCAGACTAAGAATGGTTCACCAAGACCCCATGAAAGATAGAGGGAAAAGGAGCGAGACCCTGCCTGGAGGAAGCCCAGGGCCCTCGTCTGGAGCCAGGCCCAGACGGCGGGCTCGAAAGCGAGCGTCTGGTGGCCGGGTTTGCCACGGAGCCCGGCCGGGCACAGCCCGAACGAGATACGTGGCATCTCTCTCCTCTCCATCCTGTGGGCCCACCACTCACAGGAACAACCGCAGGGGTCGGGTGCGCTGTCATATGGGTGACAGTGAAGGTGGGGGGTCTCGACGGGTCAGACCCGGGCGGCAGAAGCTTGCTTTGGGGACGTGGAACGTCACCTCACTGGGGGAAGGAGCCAGAACTTGTGCGTGAGGTGGAGCGATACCAGTTGGATCTGGTGGGACTTACCTCTACGCACAACCGTGGCTCTGGAACCTTACCCCTGGATAGGGGTTGGACTCTGTTCTTCTCTGGAGTTGCCCAGGGTGAGAGGCGGCGGGCTGGTGTGGGGATACTCACGAGCCCACGTCTGAGCACGGCGGTGTTGGAGTTTACCCCGGTGGATGAGAGGTTTGCCTCCCTACGCCTAAGGGTGGTGGGGGAAAACTCTGACTGTTGTTTGTGCTTATGCACCAAACAGCAGTTCGGAGTATTCAGCCTTCTTGGAGACCCTGAAGGGAGTCCTATATAGGGCTCCAGTAGGGGACTCCATCATTCTGCTGGGTGACTTCAACGCACATGTGGGCAACGATGGAGACACCTGGAGAGGCGTGATTGGGAGGAACGGCCTCCCTGATCTAAACCCGAGCGGTCGTTTGTTATTGGACTTCTGTGCTAGTCATGGATTGTCTATAACAAACACCATGTTCGAACATAAGGAGGCGCATAAGTGTACATGGTACCAGAGCACCCTAGGCCGAAGGTCAATGATCGATTTTGTGATCGTATCGGCTGATCTAAGGCCGCATGTTTTGGACACTCGGGTGAAGAGAGGGGCAGAGCTGTCAACTGATCACCATCTGGTAGTGAGTTGGATCAGAGGGTGGGGAAAGACTTTGGACAGACCAGGTAAGCCCAAACGGGTGGTGCGGGTGAACTGGGAACGTCTGGAGGAGGCCCCTGTCCGAAAGATCTTCAACTCACACCTCCGGCGGAGCTTTTCAGGCATCCCTGTGGAGGTTGGGGGCATTGAACCTGAGTGGGCAATGTTCAAAGCTTCTATTGCTGAAGCTGCGGCGGTGAGCTGTGGTCTCAAGGTCCTAGGTGCCTCAAGGGGTGCTAACCCTAGAACACCGTGGTGGACCACGGTGGTCAGGGAAGCTGTCCGACTGAAGAAGGAGGCCTTCAGGGATATGCTAGCCCTGGGGACTCCGGAGGCAGTTGCAGGGTACCGACAGGCCCGAAGGGCTGCAGCCGCTGCCGTGTCAGAGGCAAAGCAGCGGGTGTGGGAGAAGTTTGGAGAAGCTATGGAGAAGGACTTTCGGTCGGCACCAAAATGCTTCTGGAAAACCGTTCGGCACCTCAGAAGGGGAAAACGGGGAACCATCCAAGCTGTGTACAGTAAGGATGGGACACTGTTGACCTCAACTGATGATGTGATCGGGCGCTGGAAAGAGCATTTTGAGGAGCTCCTGAATCCGACCTACACGCCCTCTAGTACAGAGGCAGAGCTGGAGGCTGATGGAGGGTCATCGTCAGTTTCCCTGGGGGAAGTCGCTGAGGTAGTCAAACAACTCCACAGTGGCAAAGCCCCAGGGACTGATGAGATTCGTCCAGAAATGCTAAAAGCTTTGGGTGGGGAAGGGCTGTCTTGGTTGACACGCCTCTTCAACATTGCATGGAAGTCTGGGACAGTGCCAGAGGAGTGGCAGACCGGGGTGGTGGTTCCCCTCTTTAAAAAGGGGGACCAGAGAGTGTGTGCCAATTACAGAGGTATCACACTCCTCAGCCTCCCTGGTAAAGTGTACTCCAAAGTGCTGGAAAGGAGGGTTCGGCCAATAGTCGAACCTCAGATTGAAGAGGAACAATGCGGTTTTCGTCCTGGCCGGGAACCACGGACCAGCTCTTTACTCTCGCAAGGATCCTGGAGGGGCCTGGGAGTATGCCCATCCAGTCTACATGTGTTTTGTGGATCTGGAGAAGGCGTATGACCGGGTACCCCGGGATCTTTTGTGGGAGGTGCTGCGGGAGTATGGGGTGAGGGGGTCTCTTCTCAGGGCCATCCAATCTCTGTACGCTCAAAGCATGAGCTGTGTCCGTGTCCTCGGCAGTAAGTCGGATTCGTTCCCGGTGGGGGTTGGCCTGACCAATCCTGTTTGTAATATTCATGGACAGGATATCAAGGCGTAGTCATGGGGGGGAGGGGTTCCCGTTCGGTGGGCTGATGGTCACATCACTGCTTTTTGCGGATGATGTGGTCCTGATGGCCTCATCGGTCAGTGACCTTCAGCACTCACTGGATCGGTTCGCAGCCGAGTGTGAAGCGGCTGGGATGAGGGTTAGCACCTCTAAATCTGAGGCCATGACTCTCAGCAGGAAACCGGTGGAGTGCCTACTCCGGGTAGGGAATGAGTCCTTACTCCAAGTGAAGGAGTTCAAGTACCTCGGGGTCCTGTTCGCGAGTGAGGGAACAATGGAGCGGGAGTTTGGTCGGAGGATTGGAGCAGCGGGGGCGGTGTTGCATTCGCTTCACCGCACCGTTGTGACGAAAAGAGAGCTGAGCCGAAAGGCAAAGCTCTCGATCTACCGGTCAATCTTTGTTCCTACCCTCACCTATGGTCATGAAAGCTGGGTCATGACCGAAAGAACGAGATTGCGGGTACAAGCGGCCGAAATGGGTTTTCTCAGAAAGGTGGCTGGCCTCTCCCTTAGGGATAGGGTGAGAAGCTCAGTCATCCGAGAGGAACTCGGAGTAGAGCCGCTGCTCCTTTGCATAGAAAGGAGCCAGTTGAGGTGGTTCGGGCATCTTGTAAGAATGCCACCTGGGCGCCTCCCTAGAGAGGTGTTCCAGGCACGTCCAGCTGGGAGGAGACCTCGGGGAAGACCCAGGACTAGGTGGAGAGATTATATCTCCACACTGGCCTGGGAACGCCTCGGGATTCCCCAGTCAGAGCTGGCTAATGTTGCCCGGGAAAGGGAAGTTTGGGGTCCCCTGCTAGAGCTGCTACCCCCGCGACCCGACCCCGGATAAGCGGTTGAAGATGAGATGAGATGAGAGACACTGTCTGAGTTTTTTATTTATTTATTTTTTTTTATTCAAGGCGCTCTCCACCCGTGGTGCCTATTTCAACTAAATAATGACAAACAATTTTTGAATGAGGCTAAATAGTAGCTAGTTTCTTGTACATTCTCTAACTCAGACATTCTTTGTTTTGCATTTTGTTATTAGACAATATTTAAATGTTAAAATACGAATAGATACATTTGAACCAGATCACTATGTTATTACGTAACATACAAAGGAATAGGTGTTGTTCATTTGACATCAGTCAGGTTGTGTGAGAAAAGAGTGCGTGCACAGAGGAAAGGAAAACATTAAGAGAACATGCACATTCTTATTATGTCATTCAATTATTTATCACATCATATCGGCTTCTTCGTTGAATGGTGAAAAGCATTAAGAGAACATGCCAATTTTTAGCAAATCATTCAATTATTTATCACATCATATCAGCACCTTTCTTGAATGGTGAAGTCTCTTAGAAGCTAATTAGCGAAGCTAGCCAGCTTTAGGCTATTTGCTTAACTTACCGTTTTCTGTGCTCCCCAACTGATATCAAATTCAAACAGCGTACCTTTACAGAGTATTGTAGCCCATTAAGACTTGTCAGGAACTTTTAATTTGTACATGTATTCATCTTTCCCTTGAATTAGTGAACTGTCATTCACTTGCTAACAGTACATATTTCTCCTTTTCGATTCCACCACCCCCGCTAGTGATGTTTTGATTGATGTAAGTGAACAAGAAACGCGTGAATGAGCAAATGTGTCATATTAAAACCGTTAAGAAACCATTAAAAACACTACATATCATTTGTAAAACTTTAGATTATGATTTGATTGTTTACTTTAATTTCTTTGCAAAAATAAATATTTACTATTTGAGCTATTTAAATGCTCACTTTTCTTTATATATTTGTTGAGCCGTGACCTTCCCAAATAGAAATGTCAACCTTTATTTCACATCACCCTGATTCTGTAGTTTACTACAAACATTGAGGGTAAAAAACTAGAAAGCTGGTATGTTTTCAATCTCTCCCTCTGTTTTTCTGTCTTTGTCAGGCTCTCTTTCCTTCTCACTGTCTCACTCTGTCCATCTTTATCGATGTCTGTCTCTCAATCTCTCTACCTGTGTCTGTAGCTGTGTCTGTAGCTATGTACCTGTCTCTCAGCCTGTCTCTCTAGCTGTGTGTCTACCTGTCTCATTACCTGTCTCTCTACCTGTCTCTCTTTACCTGTAACATAAACAGAACCATTGCTCTGAAGGCTTCCTTTTCTCTCTCAGACTCCCAGTAGTACCCGGTTAAATACTTGATGAGGAAGATCAGAATGCGAAATTGCTGTCGTATTTCCAAGCGATACCATCTCCTGTTTTCTACTGACAAATCTGCCATGATGGAAATGGTTCCATCTTTCTCTGTCATGAACGTTTGTCTTTATACTTTTGCCGTTTTTTCGGAATTTTCTTTGGACCGCATTGTGTCAACTCTGAAAGACAAAGAGGTTAGATTAAGATGAGGGTGGAGACGACCGAAACATGCTTAGATATTGCACCGAGTCAAAGGTTTAATATAAACAATGTTTTATGCATGAAGAACAATAATGTCGCCTTTCTGTGGTGCCGTCCATCAACATTATCTCTCAGAAAAAGATATGAAAATATGATATGAACTCTGATCAGAAGCAGTGGTGTCGTGTTACATAGTGTGCCGAAATGTATCTGTAACTCATCTAATATTAAAAAAAAACTGTTTTACCGTCATTTAAAAAAGAGCCCTGTTTTCTCAAACTATGTCCATGTCTGGAGGAAACGATATTATCTCTCACGTTTCTCCGATTTATCTAGCTGACATTGTAAATTGTACATTAATAGTTATTTCACTGACTGACTGAGAAGGTAGTAGGAAAAACAACAGACCTGAGCTAACATAGTAAAAGTACTTTCTAATACACACCCCAAAGTTATTCATTGTGGTTCTTTGGTATTTTAGTCTACCAAATCATATATATTTTGGTGTATTCTTTGGTCTATTTTCAATGTTCAGCTGTGTCACTATAAAAGAAAAGACTTTTGTGAAACTCATTGGAATATTTTAGATAGCATTTGAACCCAGGTGTGCTTCCTCTGCAGCTGTGTTTTTCCTGTGCCAGGCTGTTGGGTCGGCTCCCATCGTCCTTAATTGATTACCTTCTGTAGATATTAGCTTTAATTATACACGCAAAGACTGCAACCTGTGCCAATCTGATTCATCTCTAAACTGAGGGGTAACGGCAGAACGCAACACACTGTTGGTTATAAATAATTGAATGAGAATTTAAACCCCTAATTAAGTCACACAGCAGGGAGAGGAAATCCCTTGATGGGGAATTCATTAGTAATAACGGCTGACATTTGCACCGATGCAGAAGAACAAAAAACGTTAGACACCAAGCCCTTATAGAGCGCCGGTGGGGTGGCCGCAATTACCCAGAAGGCATTTAATTGAATCTGACGAACGGCGGGTTCACGACACCCGCTCAGACCTTCACAGGCGATGGGATGAGCATCTGTGATGTTTGTACGCTGGCCTTTAAGAGAAGTGCCATTATTTCCAATATATCATGTTGATGTGTTAACAGTTTGCTCCGGGAATAGTGGGAGAAGTGCGTGCGTTTTGTACTGCCAAAGTAAATCAAGAGAGAGAATACAGCTTGTTCACCAGAATCACATTTAAGTTGATTTCTACGTGTGTAAACAACATCCCAGTTTCCTTTCTTTGAATTCCTCAAACTCTCTTCAGTGTCTCCAGGGACATCAGTGTAAAACTGTGTTAGTCTCATCGACCAGCGAGGTGGTGTGGGCTAGAGGGAGGTGGTGTGGGCTAGAGGGAGGTGGTGTGGGCTAGAGGGAGGTGGTGTGGGCTAGAGGGAGGTGGTGTGGGCTAGAGGGAGGTGGTGTGGGCTAGAGGGAGGTGGTGTGGGCTAGAGGGAGGTGGTGTGGGCTAGAGGGAGGTGGTGTGGGCTAGAGGGAGGTGGTGTGGGCTAGAGGGAGGTGGTGTGGGCTAGAGGGAGGTGGTGTGGGCTAGAGGGAGGTGGTGTGGGCTAGAGGGAGGTGGTGTGGGCTAGGGAGGGAGGTGGTGTGGGCTAGAGGGAGGTGGTGTGGGCTAGAGGGAGGTGGTGTGGGCTAGAGGGAGGTGGTGTGGGCTGGGCTAGAGGGAGGTGGTGTGGGCTAGAGGGAGGTGGTGTGGGCTAGAGGGAGGTGGTGTGGGCTAGAGGGAGGTGGTGTGGGCTAGAGGGAGGTGGTGTGGGCTAGAGGGAGGTGGTGTGGGCTAGGGGGAGGTGGTGTGGGCTAGGGGGAGGTGGTGTGGGCTAGAGGTGCTGAGGGAGGTGAATGCACATTAAATTTAAACGGTGGACAAATACCTTTTCCATTCCATACGTTCAAAACCTCTGTCTGTAACAGGTTAATTTATTGAGTACTGGTTGCACTTTTCACTTAAACCATCTACAGTGCCTTGCAAAAGTATTCGGCCCCCTTGAACTTTTCGACCTTTTGCCACATTTCAGGCTTCAAACATGAAGATATACAACTGTATTTTCTGGTGAAGAATCCACAACAAGTGGGACACAATCATGAAGTGGAACGAAATTTATTGGATATTTCAAACCTTTTTAACAAGTTAAAAATAAATGACTAATGATGATAAATAGAATCCACCTGTGTGTAATCAAGTCTCCGTATAAATGCACCTGCTCTGTGATAGACTCATAGGTCCGTTTAAAGCACAGAGAGCATCATGAAGAACAAGGAACACACCAGGCAGGTCCGAGATACTGTTGTTGATAAGGTTAAAGCCGGATTTGGATACAAAACGATTTCCCAAGCCTTAAACATCCCAAGGAGCACTGTGCAAGCGATAATATTGAAATAGAAGGAGTATCAGACCACTGCAAATCTACCAAGACCCGGCCGTCCCTCTAAACTTTCAGCTCATACAAGGAGAAGACTGATCAGAGATGCAGTCAAGAGGCCCATGATCACTCTGGATGAACTGCAGAGATCTACAGCTGAGGTGGGAGACTCTGTCCATAGGACAACAATCAGTCGTATACTGCACAAAGCTGGCCTTTATGGAAGAGTGGCAAGAAGAAAGCCATTTCTTAAAGATATCCATAAAAAGTGTCGTTTAAAGTTTGCCACAAGCCACCTGGGAGACACACCAAACATGTGGAAGAAGGTGCTCTGGTCAGATGAAACCAAAATCGAACTTTTTGGCAACAATGCAAAACGTTATGTTTGGCGTAAAAGCAACACAGCTCATCACCCTGAACACACCATCCCCACTGTCAAACATGGTGGTGGCAGTCTCATGGTTTGGGCCTGCTTTTCTTCAGCAGGGACAGGGAAGATGGTTAAAATTGATAGGAAGATGGATGGAGCCAAATACAGGACCATTCTGGAAGAAAACCTGATGGAGTCTGCAAAAGACCTGAGACTGGGACGGAGATTTGTCTTCCAACAAGACAATGATCCAAAACATAAAGCAAAATCTACAATGGAATGGTTCACAAATAAACATATCCAGGTGTTAGAATGGCCAAGTCAAAGTCCAGACCTGAATCCAATCGAGAATCTGTGGAAAGAACTGAAAACTGCTGTTCACAAACGCTCTCCATCCAACCTCACTGAGCTCGAGGTGTTTTGCAAGGAGGAATGGGCAAAGATTTCAGTCTCTCGATGTGCCAAACTGATAGAGACATACCCCAAGCGACTTACAGCTGTAATCGCAGCAAAAGGTGGCGCTACAAAGTATTAACTTAAGGGGGCTGAATAATTTCGCACGCCCAATTTTCCAGTTTTTAATTTGTTAAAAAGGTTTGAAATATCCAATAAATTTCGTTCCACTTCATGATTGTGTCCCACTTGTTGTGGATTCTTCACCAGAAAATACAGTTGTATATCTTCATGTTTGAAGCCTGAAATGTGGCAAAAGGTCGAAAAGTTCAAGGGGGCCGAATACTTTTGCAAGGCACTGTATATCCTCTCAACGATGGTTGATAGTTCTGTCAAAAACACTCTGATTTTAATTTGGTGTGTCTTCATAGTCTTTAACATATATTGAGTGCTTAACTGATGGCTTTGTTTCTGAGTTTGACTATTTTTGTAGCACAAGTTCAACTCTAATATCCACTGAACCCAGAACCCAAATAGATTATTATTCAAACAACCCAATTACTTTGACAACTCTGATAAGTTCACAAGTGAAAATCTGTTTCATTCATGAGGGAATTCAAAGAATACCCAGATAGATGGATATATATATATCACTCACACCCTCATATGTGTGAGTAATTCTCACCAGGGGGCTGTTCTCTGTTTTTCTCTCTTAGAATTTCTCAATAATTAAATTGGTTTTGGGACTAATGTTTTTTTCTCAGTTGCAATTAAAATATTATCAAGCAAAACATACTCTTTCGCTCAATTTCCCTTCAACTTACCAGTACCTGGAGTTAGTCTGATTTACTACTATTCAAAGTGTAAACAAATCCAGAGTTAAACCAGTACCGGGAGTTAGTCTAATCTACTACTATTCAAAGTGTAAACTAAGCCAGAGTTAGTACCTGGGGTTAGTCAAATTTACTACCATTCATAGTGTAAACAAAGCCAGTGTTAAACCAGTACCTGGGGTTAGTCTGATTTACTACCATTCAAAGTGTAAACTAAGCCAGAGTTAAACTAGTACCTGGGGTAAGTCTGATTTACTACTATTCAAAGTGTAAACAAAGCCAGAGTTAAACTAGTACCTGGGGTTAGTCTAATCTACTACTATTCAAAGTGTAAACTAAGCCAGAGTTAAACTAGTACCTGGGGTTAGTCTGATTTACTACTATTCAAAGTGTAAACTAAGCCAGAGTTAGTACCTGGGGTTAGTCAAATTTACTACCATTCATAGTGTAAACAAAGCCAGTGTTAAACTAGTACCTGGGGTTAGTCTGATTTACTACCATTCAAAGTGTAAACTAAGCCAGAGTTAAACTAGTACCTGGGGTTAGTCTGATTTACTACCATTCAAAGTGTAAACTAAGCCAGAGTTAAACTAGTACCTGGGGTTAGTCTGATTTACTTCTGTTTATCTCTTTTATGTGCGTATTATTCTCCAGAGTCAGAACTTAACCTTGATACTCAATTTTAAGACTTACCAGAAGAACAATGTATTTACATTTCACAGCATATGCCATTTTTTGAAGATTAGAAGACCCCTTGAAAACTGGAACAGACACGTCCGGTTAGATTCTACACCTTCTTCCTAGACATCATCTATTGGCATACACTTAATATTCACATGTCTTATTATTGTACTCGACATAACCACAGCAAAAGCGTCCAGAAAACCGGTGAGGTACAAACAATGTTATGGAACCAAGCTTCTAGCTGTGTGTGTTGCTACCTTGACAACCGTGGGAGGCAGTCATTGTGAAATGCATCTGTGTTTATCCACGGCTGTTAGAGCCGATAGCGTATTCAACAACATGTTGATCCACGGCAGTCAAAGCAGTTAACCTCCTCATTCATAGAATCGGAACCAAGTTTGGGTTGTAATGGCGGCGATCAAAACCACTAGACGCCAAGGATATGAAGGACACACGCCTCACAATCACCAGAATACATCTCTGACTGATGATATCCACTTACTGTCCGTTAAATTCGCCAATATGCAGGGACGTTATTCCAACGAGAAGCGCGAAGGATGCCTCGTTAGTTTAACACCTCTGTCATTGTCTAGCAAACGTAAGTGTTTGGCAGTTTGTCTTTATGTCTTGACTGCAATTCAGTGGATCTTGTCTTGTTTTTTTTTAGCTTGATTACCCCCCTATATTATACCGATGGTGTATTTTACACTGCGCCCCATTTTCATTCATTTTTCTAAAGCTCGGTCTCTCTTCCTAACCGGCGTTCAGAGCAGTTTGTCTTAAAGACCCCCCCGATGCGCTGTAATGTCACTTTGTCTCAGAAAATGTCTTCGCTCTCGACACACACACACACACACACACACACAGGCACAGGCACACACACACACACACACACAGGCACACACACAGGCACACACACACACAGGCACACACACACACAGGCACAGGCACACACACACACACACACACACACAGGCACACACACAGGCACAGGCACACACACACACACACACACACACACAGGCACACACACAGGCACACACACACACACACACACACACACAGGCACAGGCACACACACACACACACACACAGGCACACACACAGGCACACACACACACAGGCACACACACACACACACGTTGGTTTTCTTGGTTTCTCCCAGACTTCCCGACGTAAAGTGCTTTTGTTCCGTGCCATTACTTCCCACGATTCGTCTCCATCTGCTCTTACGTTCCCACTCCTCTAAAACTCAGTTCTGGGAGACGCTGTTGCGTCTCATTATTATGGAATCAAACAGTTACTGACACCCGTTGTCAGAACCAGCTCCTCTGTGCTCTTAAATCTCTCATATCATA
Source organism: Dallia pectoralis (assembly GCA_029465975.1). Lineage (NCBI taxonomy): Eukaryota > Metazoa > Chordata > Actinopteri > Esociformes > Umbridae > Dallia > Dallia pectoralis. The sequence goes on along the minus strand of CM055745.1, from coordinate 1,857,824 downwards.
AATTATGATGATACTGGAAGGCTTTCTGCATAGGTTTTTTTATGGGCATATCGATACCGTTTAGCCACAATCTAAGGGAATGTTAGCTAACCATAAATTCGCACTATATAGAACATTTATTTAATTTTTATTTAACCTTTATTTAACCAGGTAGGCCGATTGAGAACAAGTTGTCATTTGCAACAACGACCTGGCCAAGATAAAGCAAATATGTGCAAGACAACATATAGTTTATTATTATATTTATTGATACGAGCAAAAATAACAAAAATACAGATACAAAAGAGAGTCTATAAACAGAATGTAAAAGTCAGTGTATCTAGCAGGATTAGTGCGCACAACTGTCTGTAATTATTAGTAGGAAGAGCATTTGAGCATGCCTGCCTAAATAGAATAATTTAAAGAATGTAAACATGTATGACAGCAGAACAGGTGAAAATAATGCGCTGTGAAAATTGGGCAAAAAGTAAAAGGGGGTTGTGCATGAAAACCAGACGACAGTACAGTGATCAGACGAAAGCTCAGAGGAATATACGAAACGTATCCTCTTGATTGATTAGAGCCCCTGGGGAATAAGTCAGGATTTAGACAGTTAAACTCTTTATCTACCATACATTCTGTCTCTGGGTATTACTACAGGTAGTTTTAAACCAAACCATTAATTCGTATCGGTGCTACCGCTGAACAGCTCTGGGATCAGCTAGCATGCTACGTTGCCTGACCCTTTGGCTGAGCCTGGACTTAATGCATCGCTATCCTACCTTTCCAGACTTCACAACGACCCGCGGACAAATCACAGAGTCTCCAGTGGTGAGGCCCTGAGGAAGGAACGTAATTACAGAGGTCACATGCTGACTGCCCTGGGCTGGACATAAAACCATGTTAAATACCAGTGGAGACCACTTCATTTTATTATTAGAATATGTGTTGCTATGTTAAAAGCAAACATTTTCACGTTTGTATCTCTACTGGGGACTAGGATTTCCCCTAAAAACCCTGGAAATGTGTGGTTTAGACTCAGGGGACCAGACACATGAGACACTGTTGGTTAAGTTTTATTTACTTCCTGTTTCTTTTTGCGTCCAGGGTTTCTTGAACAGCGAGCGGGTGTCCAGGATGGTGCAGAGTGGCGGCAGCTCGGCCAGCGATTTCCGCGACGTCTTCAAGAAGAACATTGAGCGGCGGGTTCGCAGCTTGCCGGAGATCGACGGGCTCAGCAAAGAGACGGTCCTGAGCTCCTGGATCGCCAAGTACGACGCCATCTACAGGGGGGACGAGGACCTGCGGCGCCAGCCACAGAGAGTGCACCTCAGTGCCGTGTCCGAGTTGATTCTCAGCAAGGAGCAGCTGTATGAGATGTTCCAGCAGATTCTAGGCATCAAGAAGTTTGAGCACCAGCTGTTGTACAACGCCTGTCAGGTGAGCAAGGGACTACAGATGTTTGCAAAACACATGCACTTTTTATTCCAGCAAGTCCTTCTGCGTGGGGGAATTTTACCTCCAATTCATATTTGGCCTGTGGTTTATGTAAGCTTACGCCATCTCACTGTTTTCATAACTGTGTAACTATATCTAGGACAAGATGAGTTTCAAGTATCGAGTTGTAAGGCTAAAGAAAACAGACCCTATTTTAAGTGGATCTGAAGATCCTTTATGAGATTATGAGCAAATTACCCAAAGAGCCCGTACCTGAATTCACATGTGTCAGGCACACCTAGAAGGTGAACCTAGAAGTGTGAGTGAATGTTTATGTGCCATTTAGCGTGCTATCACTGTGCCGTTTAGCATACTATCGCTGTGCCATTTAGCGTGCTATCACTGTGCCATTTAGCGTGCTATCGCTGTGCCATTTAGCGTGCTATCGCTGTGCCATTTAGCGTGCTATCGCGCTATCGCTGTGCCATTTAGCGTGCTATCACTGTGCCATTTAGCATGCTATCGCTGTGCCATTTAGCGTGCTATCGCTGTGCGATTTAGCGTGCTATCGCTGTGCTATGGCATTTAGCGTGCTATCGCTGTGCTATGGCATTTAGCGTGCTATCACTGTGCCATTTAGCGTGCTATCCCTGTTCTATGGCATTTAGCGTGCCATCACTGTTAAATTTTTTGTGTGTAATCTGACTGATGAAGAAGAATTACATTTTTAATAGTTTTTGTTTACATGGAATTAGTTCACCCACGGTCTCTGGTTTCTGAGTTCTTCCAAAATAAAAGTTCACTGTTTTTATATGCAATCTAGTTGGCAGCAGCCACACAGACAAATACAAATGAGGCAAAAAATTTAAACCAATCCTGTGAGTGAAATGTCTTGTCCTTAATCACTAAATAACAATTCTCTTCGAATAATTTTTTTAAAGGGCTAATTAGACTTTTTGTTATTTTTTTGTACATACTATCCCTACCCCCTCATCCCTTTAGTTTAATTTATATTGTTCTATTCTTATGTTGCATGTAAGCACCTTCCTGCCACAGTAAATTCCTTGTCTGTTCACACATTCAATGGCGAATAAACACTTTTCTGATTCTGATTCAGATTTTTATCACCATGTTCCCTTGCCATGGCAACTAAGTTAGGGGTGTCTTCTGTTTTATCTTTTACCAGGGGGTCTTCTATTACCCCTAATTAGTAGAAAAAGATAACTAGTTGGCATAACTCTAACTTGTTGGCATAACTCTAACTAGGTGCCATAACTCTTAACTAGTTGGCATAATTTGGTTCAGGACTTCTGGTGGCACTGGGGGCACGACTCTTAGTGTACCTCATTGAGAGTGCCATTTCTATCTGCATGGCTGCTGCACACATGGAGAAGAGGAATATGTGTGAAAATCCTGTGCATTGACTGTTGTTCAGCATTCACGTCACAAGGTTTCAGGCCCTCTGGGCAAACCAGTGTGTAACTGTTACATGTACATTCTGACTGGCAGACCTCTAGCTGTGAGGATTGGCAATAAGCCCTGTCACTAATTTTTAACACTGGGGCTCCCCAGGGTTGTGTGCTCAGCTCCCTGTTTAATGATGACAGTACGGCTCTGCATGACACTGTCTTTATTGTCAAACTGTGCAATTGACAAATTGTTGAAGTCTCGAGTCACCAGTTATGATGAACCATTATTCAGGGAGCTGCGAGTCAAACTGTCATTGGAGTGACTGGACAGGACCTCTTTCCTAATATCAGCAGAACAAACTAGATGATCGTTAACGTTTTCTAATGTCATTTTAACTAGCATTTATGACTACAAACACATTGTTATTTTCAGCATTGACTTGGGAACATTTTCATTTAACTGCCTTACTGAGGGAAAGGACGACAGAATGTTTACCTTGCTAGCTCAGAGATCAAGCAGCATTTGTTTAATGGCCCTATCTGTTTGACAGGTGTTGACTTGAATGTTTTTTTTTCTTCATTACAGAAAAGAAGGAACATATTGAAATGTGCGCTCCAGTCAGAGGATAATCCTATATCCGTCTAAAAGTCCAGCCTTCCAAAAAACAATTGACTTATAAAAATGAAATAATAAAGAATGTGACGTCCCCAAATGATTTGCTGCACCTCTAAACCTAATTCTAATTGTGATGGGTATTGATGTGTCTGCGAGGGTTTCACGGTGAAATATGTTTTGGGTTGGAGGAGCTGTGCAATATCAATGTGTTTATCATGTGAAAGGAGGGGACTGTTGATATGATTGGTGTGATTTGTGTGGATTTGGGAACGCTAAACCATCAGCCGTGGGATTTTACAAACACAGGCCCTTGTTACACATCCCCCTTTACCTCTGAGCACGGGAATATGTCCTCGCTAATTTGATATGTATAATCCTTCTTCTCAGGATTATTGCAAGAACTGTGCGGTAATGTCTTTTTTATGTTAGCGCTTACATTTAGTATATTACATCCATTACAGTTATGTCCTGTGAAGAATCGTATCAACCCCTGATGTAAATTTGATTGAAGCCTTTTTTCAGTCATAATAGATTTCTAAGCCAAACGTGTTCCCACATTTAATACTGAATGATTTCACTATGTGAGCGCCGCTGACAACGAAACCTGGGTGATGACAATAAGATCATCTCCATGGCAACCCTCTGCCCCCATTTTGTGTTTGTGTGTTCAAGGTGCTGGTCGTTCAGCAGCTAATTCAGAATGCTTGCTAGGGCAGACCTTAGATCAGTTTTGTAGTGTTTGCTAATTGTTGGTAAAACTGGAAGATCTTTGAACTATATTCTGTGGTCAGCTTCTCCTAAGCACTGCGTGTGGCCCGTCTCGTTAACCCCTGTTGAGTGTCCTTCTGGGGTGTAGTTCTGGAGTGTGCTTCTGGGGTGTAGTTCTGGAGTCTGCATCTGGAGTGTCCTTCTGGGGTGTAGTTCTGGAGTGTGCATCTGGGGTGTACTTATGGGATGTAGTTCTGGAGTGTGCTTCTGGGGTGTAGTTCTGGAGTGTGCATCTCTGGTGTAGTTCTGGAGTGTGCATCTGGAGTGTCCTTCTGGGATGTAGTTCTGGAGTGTGCTTCTGGGGTGTAGTTCTGGAGAGTGCATCTGGGGTGTAGTTCTGGAGTGTGCATCTGGAGTGTCCTTCTGGGGTGTAGTTCTGGACTGTGCATCTGGGATGTAGTTCTGGAGTGTGCTTCTGGGGTGTAGTTCTGGAGTGTGCATCTGGGGTGTAGTTCTGGAGTGTGCATCTGGAGTGTCCTTCTGGAGAGTGCATCTGGGGTGTAGTTCTGGAGTGTGCTTCTGGGGTGTAGTTCTGGAGTGTGCATCTGGGGTGTAGTTCTGGAGTGTGCATCTGGAGTGTCCTTCTGGAGTGTAGTTCTGGAGTGTGCATCTTGGGTGTAGTTCTGGAGTGTGCATCTGGGGTGTACTTATGGGATGTAGTTCTGGAGTGTGCATCTGGAGTGTCCTTCTGGAGTGTAGTTCTGGAGTGTGCTTCTGGGGTGTAGTTCTGGAGAGTGCATCTGGGGTGTACTTATGGGATGTAGTTCTGGAGTGTGCATCTGGAGTGTCCTTCTGGAGTGTAGTTCTGGAGTGTGCTTCTGGGGTGTAGTTCTGGAGAGTGCATCTGGGGTGTAGGTCTGGAGTGTGCATCTGGAGTGTCCTTCTGGGATGTAGTTCTGGAGTGTGCATCTGGAGTGTCCTTCTGGAGTGTAGTTCTGGAGTGTGCTTCTGGGGTGTAGTTCTGGAGAGTGCATCTGGGGTGTAGGTCTGGAGTGTGCATCTGGAGTGTCCTTCTGGGGTGTAGTTCTGGAGAGTGCATCTGGGGTGTAGTTCTGGAGTGTGCATCTGGGGTGTAGTTCTGGAGTGTGCATCTGGGGTGTAGTTCTGGAGAGTGCATCTGGGATGTAGTTCTGGAGAGTGCATCTGGGGTGTAGTTCTGGAGTGTGCATCTGGGGTGTAGTTCTGGAGAGTGCATCTGGGGTGTAGTTCTGGATTGTGCATCTGGGGTGTAGTTCTGGAGAGTGCATCTGGGTGTAGTTCTGGAGAGTGCATCTGGGGTGTAGTTCTGGATTGTGCATCTGGGATGTAGTTCTGGAGTGTGCATCTGGGGTGTAGTTCTGGAGTGTGCATCTGGGTGTAGTTCTGGAGAGTGCATCTGGGATGTAGTTCTGGATTGTGCATCTGGGGTGTAGTTCTGGAGAGTGCATCTGGGATGTAGTTCTGGAGAGTGCATCTGGGGTGTAGTTCTGGAGTGTGCATCTGGGGTGTAGTTCTGGAGAGTGCATCTGGGGTGTAGTTCTGGATTGTGCATCTGGGGTGTAGTTCTGGAGAGTGCATCTGGGTGTAGTTCTGGAGCGTGCATCTGGGGTGTAGTTCTGGAGAGTGCATCTGGGGTGTAGTTCTGGAGAGTGCATCTGGGGTGTAGTTCTGGGTATGTGGTGAGCTTCTCTTAATGTTGCCTTTCTCATTGACCGCATTTCATTTAAAAACATCCTGGCATTCCTTGCCACACCCTCGTCTCTCCGCCACCTCAGACGCAGAGTGACAAAGTTATAAACAAAGTGGAGCAGGGTTCGGGGCGACTGCAGGAGCCCAGGATGAGAGAGTGACAAGATATGAAATGTGTGAGAATACCAGTGATGACGGGGGGGAAATGGAGGAGAGGGCGAGTTGGAAAGATGTTAATGATGATTTATCGTGCCGCGTTTCCACGGTTATGCATGCTTGCGTCGCCGTGGAGATGCAGCTGCGTGTGTGTGCCATTGTGTGGATGTGTGTCTGAACACGATACTGTTGATGACACCATCTCCCTGGCATCTGACGCACAGCCATCACAGCTAGTCCTGGATCCACGCTCGATGAGGCCAGAGAGGTGAGATCCATGTGTCTGGAACCAGCCAGAACACGGTTGGGGATTTGTCTAGAGTCTCCGGGAATGCCCTTAATTTCACATCTCGCACTTTATCCATTTTGCCTTCTCTCATGCTGTGCTCCAATTAATTTCCACACACGTTCATATGTTATGGCAGTTATTTGTCATGTTTTGCACATACTGGATGATAACTAGAATACCTATAATGTATCTGGGTTTGGTGTCTCAGTTAGAAGCCAGAGGGACACCAATGAAAAAGAAACGTATAAAACAAGCCTAATGTCTTCTGTGGGACACGGGAAATGATAGTTGGAGAGACAAGTGGAGGTAGAGAGATGGATGGAGAGACAAGTGGAGGTAGAGAGGTGGATGGAGAGACAAGTGGAGGTAGAGAGGTGGATGGAGAGACAAGTGGAGGTAGAGAGATGGATGGAGAGACAAGTGGAGGTAGAGAGGTGGATGGAGAGACAAGTGGAGGTAGAGATGGATGGAGAGACAAGTGGAGGTAGAGAGGTGGATGGAGAGACAAGTGGAGGTAGAGAGATGGATGGAGAGACAAGTGGAGGTAGAGAGGTGGATGGAGAGACAAGTGGAGGTAGAGAGGTGGATGGAGAGACAAGTGGAGGTAGAGAGATGGATGGAGAGACAAGTGGAGGTAGAGAGGTGGATGGAGAGACAAGTGGAGGTAGAGATGGATGGAGAGACAAGTGGAGGTAGAGATGGATGGAGAGACAAGTGGAGGTAGAGATGGATGGAGAGACAAGTGGAGGTAGAGAGGTGGATGGAGAGACAAGTGGAGGTAGAGAGGTGGATGGAGAGACAAGTGGAGGTAGAGATGGATGGAGAGACAAGTGGAGGTAGAGATGGATGGAGAGACAAGTGGAGGTAGAGTTGGATGGAGAGACAAGTGGAGGTAGAGAGATGGATGGAGAGACAAGTGGAGGTAGAGAGATGGATGGAGAGACAAGTGGAGGTAGAGAGATGGATGGAGAGACAAGTGGAGGTAGAGATGGATGGAGAGACAAGTGGAAGAGAGTGCCCAGGTCTACAGATGGATGGAGTGCAGCTGCTTTGAGAGGCAACTAATGTGTGTGTATGTGTGTGAGAACTAATAACAGACAGGGAGTGTGTAGTTAAGAAGACTTTAATGATCCTATCCTGGCTATCAGGTGTGTGTGTGTGTGTGTGTGTGTGGTTAAGCAGACTTTAATGATCCCATCCTGGCTATCAGGTGTGTGTGTGTGTGTGTGTGTGTGTGTGTGGTTAAGCAGACTTTAATGATCCCATCCTGGCTATCAGGTGTGTGTGTGTGTGTGTGTGTGTGTGTGTGTGGTTAAGCAGACTTTAATGATCCCATCCTGGCTATCAGGTGTGTGTGTGTGTGTGTGTGTGTGGTTAAGCAGACTTTAATGATCCCATCCTGGCTATCTGGTATGAAGGAAGCCACTGTCGTCTCTCATTAGTGCTCAGAGGCAGAGGTGAGGAGACGCGTGAGAGGATACAGGAGAAGGGAGGGGACGGACGAGGCAGAGGGGACGGACGAGGCAGAGGGGACGGACGAGGCAGAGGGGACGGACGAGGCAGAGGGGACGGACGAGGCAGAGGGGACGGACGAGGCAGAGGGGACGGACGAGGCAGAGGGGACGGACGAGGCAGAGGGGACGGACGAGGCAGAGGGGACGGACGAGGCAGAGGGGACGGACGAGGCAGAGGGGACGGACGAGGCAGAGGGGACGGACGAGGCAGAGGGGACGGACGAGGCAGAGGGGACGGTCGAGGCAGAGGGGACGGTCGAGGCAGAGGGGACGGTCGAGGCAGAGGGGACGGACGAGGCAGAGGGGACGGACGAGGCAGAGGGGACGGATGAGGGGACACATGAGAGAGAGGGGATGCCGACACGGAGGTGCGCTGGCAGGAAAGGCTAATAAATGATCACAGTCGGTCTTGGCTAAACATCTGCCACCAGTCAGCTCTCTGTCTCTCTCTCACTCTCTCTCTCTCTCTGTCTCTCTGTCTGTTTCTCTCTGTCTCTCTCTCTGTCTCTGTCTGTTTCTCTCTGTCTCTCTTTTGTTGTCTCTCTCTTGGTCTCTCTCTCTTCCTACTACCATCATACTCTGACTCTGTTACTGTCTCTCTCTTGGTCTCTCTTCCTACTACCATCATACTCTGACTCTGTTACTGTCTCTCTTTCTTCCTACTACCATCATACTCTGACTCTGTTACTGTCTCTCTCTTGGTCTCTCTTCCTACTACCATCATACTCTGACTCTGTTACTGTCCCTCTCTTGGTCTCTCTTCCTACTACCATCATACTCTGACTCTGTTACTGTCTCTCTCTTGGTCTCTCTTTCTTCCTACTACCATCATACTCTGACTCTGTGACTGTCTCTCTCTTGATCTCTCTTCCTACTACCATCATACTCTGACTCTGTTACTGTCTCTCTCTTGGTCTCTCTTTCTTCCTACTACCATCATACTCTGACTCTGTTACTGTCTCTCTCTTGGTCTCTCTTTCTTCCTACTACCATCATACTCTGACTCTGTTACTGTCTCTCTCTTGGTCTCTCTTCCTACTACCATCATACTCTGACTCTGTTACTGTCTCTCTTTCTTCCTACTACCATCATACTCTGACTCTGTTACTGTCTCTCTATTGGTCTCTCTTCCTACTACCATCATACTCTGACTCTGTTACTGTCTCTCTCTTGGTCTCTTTCTTCCTACTGCCATCATACTCTGACTCTGTTACTGTCTCTCTCTTGGTCTCTCTTTCTTCCTACTGCCATCATACTCTGACTCTGTTACTGTCTCTCTCTTGGTCTCTCTTCCTACTACCATCATACTCTGACTCTGTTACTGTCTCTCTCTTGGTCTCTCTTCCTACTACCATCATACTCTGACTCTGTTACTGTCTCTCTCTTGGTCTCTCTTTCTTCCTACTACCATCATACTCTGACTCTGTTACTGTCTCTCTCTTGGTCTCTCTTTCTTCCTACTACCATCATACTCTGACTCTGTTACTGTCTCTCTCTTGGTCTCTCTTCCTACTACCATCATACTCTGACTCTGTTACTGTCTCTCTCTTGGTCTCTTTCTTCCTACTGCCATCATACTCTGACTCTGTTACTGTCTCTCTCTTGGTCTCTCTTCCTACTACCATCATACTCTGACTCTGTTACTGTCTCTCTCTTGATCTCTCTTCCTACTACCATCATACTCTGACTCTGTTACTGTCTCTCTCTTGATCTCTCTTCCTACTACCATCATACTCTGACTCTGTTACTGTCTCTCTCTTGGTCTCTCTTCCTACTACCATCATACTCTGACTCTGTTACTGTCTCTCTCCTGATCTCTCTTCCTACTACCATCATACTCTGACTCTGTTAATGTCTCTCTCTTGGTCTCTCTTCCTACTACCATCATACTCTGACTCTGTTACTGTCTCTCTTTCTTCCTACTACCTCTCTTGGTTACTCTCTTGATTTCTTCCTACTACCATCATACTCTGACTCTGTTACTGTCTCTCTCTTGGTCTCTCTTCCTACTACCATCATACTCTGACTCTGTTACTGTCTCTCTCTTGGTCTCTCTTCCTACTACCATCATACTCTGACTCTGTTACTGTCTCTCTCTTGGTCTCTCTTCCTACTACCATCATACTCTGACTCTGTTACTGTCTCTCTCTTGGTCTCTCTTTCTTCCTACTACCATCATACTCTGACTCTGTTACTGTCTCTCTCTTGGTCTCTCTTCCTACTACCATCATACTCTGACTCTGTTACTGTCTCTCTCTTGGTCTCTCTTTCTTCCTACTACCATCATACTCTGACTCTGTTACTGTCTCTCTCTTGGTCTCTCTTTCTTCCTACTACCATCATACTCTGACTCTGTTACTGCCTCTCTCTTGGTCTCTCTTTCTTCCTACTACCATCATACTCTGACTCTGTTACTGTCTCTCTCTTGGTCTCTCTTCCTACTACCATCATACTCTGACTCTGTTACTGTCTCTCTCTTGATCTCTCTTCCTACTACCATCATACTCTGACTCTGTTACTGTCTCTCTCTTGGTCTCTCTTCCTACTACCATCATACTCTGACTCTGTTACTGTCTCTCTTTTGGTCTCTCTTTCTTCCTACTACCATCATACTCTGACTCTGTTACTGTCTCTCTCTTGGTCTCTCTTTCTTCCTACTACCATCATACTCTGACTCTGTTACTGTCTCTCTCTTGGTCTCTCTTCCTACTACCATCATACTCTGACTCTGTTACTGTCTCTCTCTTGGTCTCTCTTCCTACTACCATCATACTCTGACTCTGTTACTGTCTCTCTCTTGGTCTCTCTTCCTACTACCATCATACTCTGACTCTGTTACTGTCTCTCTCTTGGTCTCTCTTCCTACTACCATCATACTCTGACTCTGTTACTGTCTCTCTCTTGGTCTCTCTTCCTACTACCATCATGACTCTGACTCTGTTACTGTCTCTCTCTTGGTCTCTCTTCCTACTACCATCATGACTCTGTTACTGTCTCTCTCTTGGTCTCTCTTCCTACTACCATCATACTCTGACTCTGTTACTGTCTCTCTCTTGGTCTCTCTTCCTACTACCATCATACTCTGACTCTGTTACTGTCTCTGTATCTAGACAGCTCTCAGATTCTTCCTCGTCGTATTTTATCCCATTTTCATCCTCCTCGTGATTTGATTTTCCATTCACTCTCTTCTTTTATATTTCTCTATTCGATTTATCTCTCCGTGCCTCTCTTATGTACGGTGAAGCTGCCCAGACAGACACACGGCCTGTCAACCTAATCAAACCGGGAATCTCCTCAATCCACATCTTCTCTGCCTCTTCCTGTAATATGCCCTTTTGACTTCACTAACAATATTGCCAAACCTTTTGATCTATTAATGGAATACCATTTACAATTCTGACAAACACATGTATTAATAAACACGTTTAATAAACAACTCATAGTTCAACATCAAGTCCCTTTATGGGTGTCCTTTTTTCCATTTATTAATTACAACAAACCTAGTAGACCTACCATAAAACATTTCACTTCAGTTTGGTTTAGTCAGCTACGTTCTGTCACATTTGTTCACGCATAAGTACGCAGTCAATTCCTAATTATTTTTGGAGTCAGGTTAATGAAATGCTGAACAACCTGAATCAATTGATCGTGAACATTGTCAAACTATTGTCTAAGCGAAACTAAAGATGGAGCTTACAGTAGATAAGGACGAATGCTCACATTAAAAATCCACTAACTAATTAATATGTTAATAACTGTGTGAATAGTTTCTGCATATTTAGTGCTCTCTGTAAGAACAGGAACATCTAGATTTTATTTTCACTGCTTTAAAAGACAAGACATCTGAACTGTTCCCAGAATAGGATTGTTGAATTGGATTTACTCACTCAATGGATTCTGATAGCACTGACCGTCTGGATTAAAGTTTGTGATGGATCTGTCAGATTGCTTTGATTGAGAGCTGATAACATCCACAAATGTGACTAATCTGGAACTGCAGTGTTCAAGTAAGTTTATCTTTGTTGCAGCTCAGTCGGGACCTATTTATTCAACACGTCTTGTCACGGTGACTTGATCAAATCCTGAACGTGGTCAACATTATGACAATGTTTCTGTTCGATTATACCCTCAGTAATTTCTTGCAGTAAAGAATTCCATTGCTTTTATGTTGAACCCGAAATGGAATGAGTATTTTAAGGTTGTCAATAGGCTTCTGCCAGATAGGACAGCGCGCTGATGTAAACCCCAAAACCAAAGAGACAAGTGTAGCTCTTCAAACTGATAACGTAATGAGGATTGACAGTGAGGACAGAGATACGCCTACACATTTAACACAGTTTTAAAAGTGATTTAACACTTCTATAAAGTCCGCTTAGTGCGAAGACGACAAGTGAACTAGTGAAAACTTGCCGACTTTACAAATATAAACTTTGATAAAAGCTGGGTTTTTTACAGTGTGACCTCACTAGGAAGAAAGTCATGATGCGTTAAACCGTAAGCTCTTGGGTTTGTTAAAGATTTTACAAATGGCACCTGTTGTTTACACAAACACTAGTTACCATGTGTGTGGGACACACCCTTAAGAAAGTGCCGGAAGCTCAATCCACAGGAAGGAAGGAAGGAAGGAAGGAAGGAAGGAAGGATGGATAGATCGATGAATAGATGACAGAACGGCACACAGAACCGCACGTATTTGCAAGCAGCGTTGGGCCCTGAGAATATCAGTAGGTGTGGCTGAACTGTTACTGTAGCAACAGCATGTTGTCATAGGTTTTATACCCATCCACATTTTCTACAGCACGTTGTCATAGGTTTTATACCCATCCACATGTTCTACAGCACGTTGTCATAGGTTTTATACCCATCCACATTTTCTACAGCACGTTGTCATAGGTTTTATACCCATCCACATGTTCTACAGCACGTTGTCATAGGTTTTATACCCATCCACATGTTCTACAGCACGTTGTTATTGGTTTTATACCCATCCACATGTTCTACAGCACGTTGTTATTGGTGTTATACCCATCCACATGTTCTACAGCACGTTGTTATTGGTTTTATACCCATCCACATGTTCTACAGCACGTTGTTATTGGTTTTATACCCATCCACATGTTCTACAGCATGTTGTCATAGGTTTTATACCCATCCACATGTTCTACAGCACGTTGTCATAGGTTTTATACCCATCCACATGTTCTACAGCACGTTGTCATAGGTTTTATACCCATCCACATGTTCTACAGCACGTTGTCATAGGTTTTATACCCATCCACATGTTCTACAGCACGTTGTCATAGGTTTTATACCCATCCACATGTTCTACAGCACGTTGTTATTGGTTTTATACCCATCCACATGTTCTACAGCACGTTGTTATTGGTTTTATACCCATCCACATGTTCTACAGCACGTTGTTATTGGTTTTATACCCATCCACATGTTCTACAGCACGTTGTTATTGGTTTTATACCCATCCACATGTTCTACAGCACGTTGTCATAGGTTTTATACCCATCCACATGTTCTACAGCACGTTGTCATAGGTTTTATACCCATCCACATTTTCTACAGCACGTTGTCATAGGTTTTATACCCATCCACATGTTCTACAGCACGTTGTTATTGGTTTTATACCCATCCACATGTTCTACAGCACGTTGTTATTGGTTTTTATACCCATCCACATGTTCTACAGCACGTTGTTATTGGTTTTATACCCATCCACATGTTCTACACTACGTTGTTATTGGTTTTATACCCATCCACATGTTCTACAGCACGTTGTCATAGGTTTTATACCCATCCACATGTTCTACAGCACGTTGTTATTGGTTTTATACCCATCCACATGTTCTACAGCACGTTGTTATTGGTTTTATACCCATCCACATGTTCTACAGCACGTTGTTATTGGTTTTATACCCATCCACATGTTCTACAGCACGTTGTTATTGGTTTTATACCCATCCACATGTTCTACAGCACGTTGTCATAGGTTTTATACCCATCCACATGTTCTACAGCACGTTGTCATAGGTTTTATACCCATCCACATTTTCTACAGCACGTTGTCATAGGTTTTATACCCATCCACATGTTCTACAGCACGTTGTTATTGGTTTTATACCCATCCACATGTTCTACAGCACGTTGTTATTGGTTTTATACCCATCCACATGTTCTACAGCACGTTGTTATTGGTTTTATACCCATCCACATGTTCTACAGCACGTTGTTATTGGTTTTATACCCATCCACATGTTCTACAGCACGTTGTTATTGGTTTTATACCCATCCACATGTTCTACAGCACGTTGTCATAGGTTTTATACCCATCCACATGTTCTACAGCACGTTGTCATAGGTTTTATACCCATCCACATGTTCTACAGCACGTTGTCATAGGTTTTATACCCATCCACATGTTCTACAGCACGTTGTCATAGGTTTTATACCCATCCACATGTTCTACAGCACGTTGTTATTGGTTTTATACCCATCCACATGTTCTACAGCACGTTGTTATTGGTGTAAATGTATTCAGACAGGTGTGTTATTGTCATAGTGACTGTTCTTGTAGTAGTAGTCTAGAAGTATGTTCCATAATGTTAGTAGGTTTGGCTGAGTTTGAAATCACATCAAAAAGCAATTAGTTGATTTAATTAGTTACAATACAGTTAAAAAATAGTGTTTAATGAAATTACATCATGTCAATGGTTATTAATACATGTTCTGGAATATTATTGTGATGCACGTTCTAAATGGAATTGCAAGGCATTGAACCATTTGCTAGTTAGCCTCAAATGATTAGAGACGTCTGTTGATTATCTGTCTTGTATGTTTAATTACAAATCAGGTGTGGAGATGGATAATGTAATTATTATTAATGGGTTCACAACAAATGGCTAATATGTTTGCTAATGAGTGTGATTATGCTTACGTCAACATGCATTAAAATGATACATTTGGGAGTTAAGGTGAGACATTGAAATTATGGGAACAAAGCCAACTACTGTGACAGATTGGGGTGGATATTGTTGTCCACAGAAGTTTGCTTTTAAATAGCCTCTGGTTATCAAGGAGGTTTGGTTAGTCATGGTGATTTGGCGATATGGCAGGACTTGTGCAGGTTGTTTGCACAGGTTACTAGCCACAAATCCAGGTGTTTCTCTCTTTACAGTCAGCCCAGTTATGAGTCCCAAGCTAGTCTCTCTGTGACGTGGTGAGGACCAAGCCACTATATCGCATATATATTTCCAATCCAAATGTCAACGTCCTCACACAATAACACGCCGATATGGGGTTAAAGGCTTTTTGCTGGTCGCCGTGCGCTCTGACTGGTCGCCATGCGCTCTGATTGGACGCCATGTGCTCTGATTGGTCACCACATTAGGAGTTAACACATATTGTTTTGCCATAAATTCGTATATATTTTTTTTGTCGAAGGAAAGAAATGTGTCTGCTGTTGACTGTATCTGATTCTGGTGCTCCAACTCATTGAGACTCTTTTAGCCAATTAGAAGACTAATGATTAGCTTCTCTGAGTAATCACCACATATAAACTGGGAGGTTGCTGGAGCTGGCTTTTTGTCAGCTGGAGCTCTAATTTAAATAATTGATGCCTATTCGTGCTCTTGATGCCGCCAGAGAGGTTGTGATTGGGTGTGGAGAGATGACGATACAGAATGGAGGTAGTTTAGTAACAACTTGTTACTTTCTTGAATTCTCAAAAATGCTGGGCCTGTTTGGAATCTAAGAGTATAAGTCTTGGTAAATGTAACGTTGATTTTAAATTATACAAATGATTAAATGTCAAATGTCGTGTGTACAGAACCCATGGCCTTTTCCTTTGATTTGTGTGTTAGCCTGCATTTTGTGGTAGACTTTTGCACTGGTTGATTTTAGGTTTCCATTTCCTGATTTGAACTGTCCTTTGCTACCGGCTACTCAAATGTTAGAGATGTCAAGCTCACGGTACTGCATGTTTTTCCAACAGATTACTATCTATAACCTGCAACCAGTCCACTTATGAGTGCAAATATTTCACAATGAATTCCAAAATACCTACTAGAAGCTGTGTCATCAACCACACCAGTAATCCATGCAACACCAAGTATGACGTATGCGTTATTGTAAATGTTCTACAACTAGTCCTGCATTCATAGAGTGGCTGTGTCAAATGAAATGGCATAACTTGTTAAACACCCTGTGGGTTAAATGTGTGAATGTCTTACGTCTTTCAGCTGGACAACGTAGACGAGCAGGCGGCCCAAATCCGCCGTGAGCTGGATGGGAGACTTCAGTTGGCAGAGCGGCTAGCCAGGGTAAGTCCTCTACTGAAACATGGCTCCAGTGAGCTACGAACGACAGTCGTTATTTTTGATCGTGGAGCGCTAACAAGTTTCATATTCCAACACTCTGGTCATGAACTCGCACAATGACTAATTACTCTCACACCGAATCCCTCTCAGGAGAGGAAGTTCCCCAAGTTTGTGTCCAAAGACATGCAGGGCATGTTCCTGGAGGAGCTGCGCTCGTCTGTCAACCTGCTAATGGCTAACCTGGAGAGTCTTCCGGTCGCTAAGGGAGGACCCGACTTCAAACAGAAACTCAAACGCTCCTCCATGAACAACTCCTTCCTGGACATGGGCGACGAGACAGAATTCCTCTGCAAGTCTGACGTGGTGCTCTCCTTCACACTGGAGGTGTGTGTCATTTTCTTGTCGGGATATGTCACTATTGTCATTATTCCGGTTGTCTTTGGAAAGAAAGTGTTTTATGCGTAGTCCGTTTGTTATGTCCATTCTGTGGTCATCTTGTGTGCTATTGTATCCACCCAGAGAGGCCAAACCAAGGAAAGGACGGCATCTGCCTTGTGACATAACGTGTGTATGTTTACATGTTTACGTGTACGTGTGTGTACGTGTGCAGGCATCCTGTAACATAGGTTACAAGCAGTGTCGTGTCCACTCTCTAACTCTGGGTGGGAGTTCACTGATCGCACCTCGGCTGGGCCTCATCACGTCCGTTCTCTGTGTCTTTTTGCAGATCGTGATCATGGAGGTGGAAGGCCTGAAGTCAGTAGCTCCTAACAGGATTGTTTACTGTACCATGGAAGTGGAGGGGGGCGAGAAACTGCAGACAGACCAGGCTGAAGCCTCCAGACCACAGTAAGTTAACAGCAAGGTTGTCCCTACAGCGTTAGTCTACTGACCGTCTTAACAGTCGCTCACCAAATATAAGAGCTGCTTGTCTGGTTTTCAAATGTTCACGACAACAGTAATCAACATCTTGGAAGATCCTTGTGTCAAAGTAATTAGGTTGTTTATTTATAACCATATAAACTATTGTTAAAGGTTTGGTGTCCCCTAGAAATGTCTTTGTTTTACAATAACACCAACTTGAACAGAAATACATTGTATTTGTTGAATATGACTGTAGCTGGAAACGACAGATTTTTTAACACTCCTGTTTTCCAATAATATAATTATTTAACATAATTCTATATAATTTTGAAAAGATAATTGATCATTGAGAAAATATGAATGGATTATTTTAGCATCACAGAACAATAAAACGGCCCTTCTTTAGGCTTGTTCAGTATCTGGATCATCAGCAACTTGGGGGTTTGCTTACCAGCTCGGTATGGCCTAAAACAAAAAACGTTCTTCTGGAACTGTCACGTCCCAATAGGAGATGAAGGCGGAATCCAGACAGGAGAGGACGACGTTTATATGCTTGCGTTTAATTGTGGATTATTTACCAGCAGCGCAACACATGCACTGCCAAAATAGGAAAATAATAAAGAAAGCGACGCAGCGTTAATGATCAGTCCCTTTAGGGGAATACTGATAGAGAGAGTAATCGAATAATCAATCAAGTAAATACAAGGGACACGTAACATGCAACAACACCTCACAAAGACTGACTAAACACAGGGAACGTATATACGAGACTAACGAGGGATAATGGGCACCAGCTGTGTGAGAATGACGAGAATGTGATGAGAAAAGGGGCGGTGGCACTAGCAAGCCGGTGACGACTAGTGCTAAAGCCTGCCCTTAGATGACTCTACACTGGCTTCGGGAGGAGCTGTCACCGAATTCACGACAGGAACTCGTCAGTCTATTCTTGTTCTGAGAAATAAAGACTAGAACGTTCCGTAATACTCCCTCTTCACAGAACCGTGCACGCCGGCTCTAACCAATGCATTGGATCTGTTTTTACCTTCATGTCTTGGACGTTTGGAAAACTTCCAGACCAGGTCCTGGAAGACCTAAGAGCTCTGTAAGTCCGGGAGATTTTGAGAACTTCCTGGCCAGGTTCTAGAGACCTGAAAAGGTTCTAGAGACCTACTGATGAGAGACCTGGAACGGTTCAACAGGTTTTTTTGTAGATGGCTCTGCCCAACGTTCTCCCACAGGGGAACCCTAGGTTGCATATGCCGTCACTTCAGCATTACACGTTGTTATAAAATGCCTGTATTTTCAATTTAAATTTTCTTTTCCTCATTGAATTCTCATTGAGTTTTTACTTGTTTTTATTCTGATGCATAGAATATAAAAGGCATGCATTTCTTTTTTTCTTCTGTATAGCACATTGAATTGCTTCTATGTATGAATTGTGCTATATAAATATACTTGCTTGCTTGCTTCATGTTCTAAGAAACACACAATAGTCTGTGCCTAGAAATATTCCCTATCGTTCTTTTAAATCTATGTTAAGACAGACAACTGAGAAGCATGCAGATATCAAGAGAGCAGATTTCAGCCCAGAGAACGGCTGGGCACAGAGTTTATAGTTGAATGCGTTTTACACCTCTTATTAGGTAGGCTGTGTATAAAATGATCATAGCACTCAATATGCCAGCGGTAATCAAGATGAATATGTTGATTACAGAAACTGTGCAAAACTTACATTTGAAAATGCCGTTCTACTGATTAATTCTCATGGTTTTTCATCTTCTGATTTAAAGTTTTAACCAGTTCAAGCTAGCCTGTAGCTATAGCTTATGTTATGAAACGTGTCGATTATCTCTTCCAGAGGGATTCCCTCTAGGTCTGTCAACAAATAGCCAGATTAGAAATGGTTGTCAAAGAAAGTCTTTACTGAATAGAAACAATCAATAGAGTTACATTAGAGGAAGATTCTGTATGTATTATTAGATGATGATGCCAGTTTATGTGAAAGAATATGCACATTCATCACCATTTTAGTTGAAAGTAATTTGCTAAATTTGTTTGGACTTTTCGTCTAAGGATTAAAAGAACAATTTTTTTTTGCAATCACCATGTAAAAGTTAGCTAAATCTCCTCTACCACCGTTCACATTTGAACCAACCCTCCGTTTCTAGCGTATTTGTCAGTTTCACTTCTACTTTTCTTTGACGTTTATAAAATATTTAAGAGATTTTTCATTTTTGTCCGATGATTCCCACCATCATACGACCATGAGAAATTCAGCCGGCTACAAAATGAGACATATTTCGCTTTGTCCCGATGAGTACAACGGGCATGCATGGTATGTAAATACTGTATTTTTAAATAAGGTGTCTGTGACATTTCAGACACAGCTATTTGGCACTCTAATATGAACCTGAACGTGCAGCAGAGCATTGGCCAGTTAATTGGATTGTCCCAGGTGTCCGAACGTCCGCTTGTGAAGATAAAATAAATGGTCACCCGCAGAGCTGTAGTACTCGAGACCGGTCTCGAGACCACTTTTTTAAGGTCTCGGTCTCGTCTCGGTCTCGGTTACATTTGGACTCGGTCTCGACTCGGTCTCGGACAGTAAGGACTCGTAAATTCTTCCGAGACCAGTCGAGACCAGCGTAGAAATTATCGCCCACAATTTTTTCTAGCAAAATATTTAAGTATGACATGTAGAGGCTGTATTTCCATTGGCTGTATTTCGTCCAGAGTCAGACTGTTTTTTTCTGATGTGGCTTATCCCGCCAATGGCTATCTACTTTTGAAGAAAAGCCCACCCCCAGCGTCGCTAGAGCGTGCACCCATTCACGTAAATACTTCAATCTTAAACATATGCTCGATCATGTCTGCACAATCTGCCATTATATTCGTTTTGCCTATATTCAGTACAGTGAGCACAAATAAATAATTTGTCCGAAAACACACAGCGGTTAGTAATTAAAATACATATATCATGTTGAAAAGCTACAGCCGACGTCCTTCCATGACTTTTCCTAAATACGTGCATTTTACCTTGTCCCGTTTTCAGAATTGCAAAATCACAAACCGAACAATATATAAAACTACTATTTACATGTTTTTTGATACCTAAACTGCCTTCCTGTTGCCAAAATCCAACGCCGCTGGGCGTTGGTACCCTAATTGCGGTACCCAGACACCGATCACACTTCACTGAGCCTATATGGCAATGGTTGAATGGGCGATACACAGACAAATACTACGAGAACACATATAGACAATAGTCTGATTGGCTTGGTTGAACTATACAAAAAGAGGTACGTTCATAAAGAAATATGTTTCACTAAATACACAGAACGAATTCCGCCAAATACATACAGCCCCATTCATGTGTCATGCGCCTATTGCACTCAATAATTAATAACGAATGAACCACAGTGTATTCATATAGCCTACAAGAGACTTCAACAAAATATTGTTTTGTATCGAAATTAAACGAATATAAACAATAATTATTAATAGGCTTACTACAAATGGGCGATAAATGAAATTACTCATGCACACAGAAGGACGTGGGACATACATAAGTCCGGGGGGCATACGGCAGAAAGAGCATAAAACTGGAACGGTTATGGTCCGATCTTTATTAAACTGGACAGGTTTTGGTCTGATCTATTTGAACACTGTGCGCAGTTCAACCGGGTTAGTTTGCTGCTGTCTCATGTGCACTAGTAACAATAATGAACACTGTGCGCAATGCAACCGGTTCGTTTGCGTGTCCTGCTCAAGCAGACAAACAACTGAAGCTGCGTGCCTGTGGACGGAAAAATAATTATAAATAGATTTGTTTATCGGCCAATCATGCGCAAATCATTTGATTGCAAGTCACTTGTGATCTAAAATGTGTTAGCATTTACTACATCAACATAGGACATACAGTTTGATGGATTTTCATTTATTCGATTTTTAGACATTTTTATATCATAGCCTGTGCATTTTAAAATCATGGTTTTATTTTCGTATTTTATGGTTACATAAGACAATAAATAGGCCTACATACTCTTTTAATAAAATGTAATTAATTTCATTCAGGATGACAACACAGTAGATGATCTGATGCTGTTGGTCAAGTGTTTTTTTACATTGGTCACTGGACCAAAAACATGTAATATTATTTAGTGTTGATATGACTGGTCTCGGTCTCGGCCCCCTTCGGTATCGGTCTCGTCTCGGTCTCGGCCCCCTTCGGTCTCGGTCTCGTCTCGGTCTCGGCCCCCTTCGGTCTTGGTCTCGTCTCGGTCTCGGCCCCCTTCGGTCTCGGTCTCGTCTCGGTCTCGCTTTAGGTGGTCTCGAGCACAGCTCTGGTCACCCGTTAGCATAGCAGCCAAACTTAGTGTTAATACAGTCAGACCTCGGCTTTGAAATGCTAACAGTCTGCTGCCCCTTTGAACCTGAATTCAACCTTTAATTGCTGAGGAAATTAACATCTACTCTGACTTGTGGTGGCTGTCATGGTGCTGTAGTGGACCACAACATACAGTGGATTTGGAAAGTATTTAGATCACTTGACTCTTTCTTTGTGTTAATAAAATTTATTCGCCCAAGGATGAGATCCTGTCCCCACTGAACGAGGGCCTGTATTTGTGACGCGACCACCTCCGTGCTTCGTCATAAGGACGCATTAGCCAAGTGATGAGACCGACTGTGCGTTCGCAGATATGTTGCTTGTAATTTAAGCCTAATAGTTTGGTTTTGTCAGACCGCCGTTTTCCTCATTTTTCTTCAGGCAGTATGTCTTTTATTCTTGAGTGAAATCATCGGACTGCAGCAGCGATGGATGTACATCTGACAAGTTCTCTCCACTCTGCAGGAGATCTCTAAAACTCTGGGTGTGTTTTTTTGGTCACCTTGACTGAGGCCCTTCTTGCTCTTTAACTTGATCGGCCGTTCATCAAGATCTCGGAAGTGTTGTGGTTGTTTCAGAAGTTGGTTTTGCCACCAATCAATTTCTATAGACGTTTCACCGGTGATCAAATATGTTGCTTACCATAGCAAACATTTTGTATGTTTAATCACTTTTTTACTTTTCTGTGCAGCCTCTGCCAATGTCACAACAATCTGTCTCGTTTGGACATTGGCAGAATCCAAATAGCACAGCTCAGATTCCTCTACAACTCACCTCTAGTCATTAAACCTTATTTGTCCCGACTCTGATCAAAGATAAGAGGCGTTTTTCTTTTTGACTCAGGCAGCCGGGCACTAGGCGTAATCTTGCCACCAAACACCCAGACTCTGATAACAAGCAACACGGTCTGAAATGAGGTATTTTGACTTGTAACATCCCTGCGTTCACACTGGCATGTCTGCCCTGATCAAGCTTTCATCATGGCGACGGACGGCTACTTTGAAGCGTCTACAAAATGATGTGTGTCTTCATGTGTTTAACACTTAGTTCGGTTGTTACGGGTTACCAGGTCTAAATTCATAGTTCTGATGTCTTCAGTATTATTGTACAATGTGAAAAATGGTAAAACAACAGAAATACCCTAAAAACCAAGGTATTTCCAAACTTTTGATTGGCACTGTAGCTCGAATTGTTCTTTGGCCGACCAAACCGCGTAGCGGGTGGGTTGACTCATTTGGAGATGATATAGTATATATATGGCTGGACAGCAACGCACACAGAGTTTGCCTTTTCGAGTTCAAGCAGAAAGTCACCAAAGTTAGTGGCTGGGAAGACATTCCCTCAACGTGAGTGTCTGGCTGTATGAAATGTGTGGGTTATCTGCTGCTGTTAAACATGTGTCCTGGGGTTGAAGTGTTCAATGGTTTGTCATTTCTTATTGTTTAGCCAAGCATTTTATCTTGCTTGAATTGAATATATGAGAGTGTACTCGTATGGTTCATCTCTGTTGCAGATGGTTTCAGTATCAGTGTACTCGTATGGTCCATCTCTGTTGCAGACGGTTTCAGTAACAGTGTACTCGTATGGTCCATCTCTGTTGCAGACGGTTTCAGTAACAGTGTACTCGTATGTTCCATCTCTGTTGCAGACGGTTTCAGTATCAGTGTACTCGTATGGTCCATCTCTGTTGCAGATGGTTTCAGTAACAGTGTACTCGTATGGTCCATCTCTGTTGCAGATGGTTTCAGTAAAAGTGTACTCGTATGGTCCATCTCTGTTGCAGACGGTTTCAGTAACAGTGTACTCGTATGGTCCATCTCTGTTGCAGATGGTTTCAATAACAGTGTACTCGTATGGTCCATCTCTGTTGCAGATGGTTTCAGTAACAGTGTACTCGTATGGTCCATCTCTGTTGCAGATGGTTTCAGTAACAGTGTACTCGTATGGTCCATCTCTGTTGCAGACGGTTTCAGTAACAGTGTACTCGTATGGTCCATCTCTGTTGCAGATGGTTTCAATAACAGTGTACTCGTATGGTCCATCTCTGTTGCAGATGGTTTCAGTAACAGTGTACTCGTATG
The DNA here is from genome assembly GCA_029465975.1 of Dallia pectoralis. Lineage (NCBI taxonomy): Eukaryota > Metazoa > Chordata > Actinopteri > Esociformes > Umbridae > Dallia > Dallia pectoralis. Next base: position 1,834,329 of record CM055745.1, on the reverse strand, counting down.
GTCCATCTCTGTTGCAGATGGTTTCAATAACAGTGTACTCGTATGGTCCATCTCTGTTGCAGATGGTTTCAGTAACAGTGTACTCGTATGGTCCATCTCTGTTGCAGATGGTTTCAGTAACAGTGTACTCGTATGGTCCATCTCTGTTGCAGACGGTTTCAGTAACAGTGTACTCGTATGGTCCATCTCTGTTGCAGATGGTTTCAATAACAGTGTACTCGTATGGTCCATCTCTGTTGCAGATGGTTTCAGTAACAGTGTACTCGTATGGTCCATCTCTGTTGCAGATGGTTTCAGTAACAGTATACTCGTATGGTCCATCTCTGTTGCAGACGGTTTCAGTAACAGTGTACTCGTATGGTCCATCTCTGTTGCAGATGGTTTCAATAACAGTGTACTCGTATGGTCCATCTCTGTTGCAGATGGTTTCAGTAACAGTGTACTCGTATGGTCCATCTCTGTTGCAGATGGTTTCAGTAACAGTGTACTCGTATGGTCCATCTCTGTTGCAGATGGTTTCAGTAACAGTGTACTCGCATGGTCCATCTCTGTTGCAGATGGTTTCAGTAACAGTGTACTCTTAATTGGAGAACATGCCATTACCATTCAATAAAACGACATCGTAGAAGCCAGAAAAGCACAATTATTTATATGATTTCCTGCTTGTTAGTTTATTGGTAATTTCAGGTAATTACACAATAATTCTCGAAAACATTACTTTGCCTCTTGGGCTTTCCTATATTCTTATTTTTGCTAAATCATGACCCGAAAAAAGTTGTATTGCTCCACTGTTTGTGTTTTGTCATCATCTTATGGACCTCCATACATCCACAGCTAAATCTATTCCGCGGCCATTAAATAGCTAATCTCCTTTTCTGCCCTGTTTTATTACCTGTTAGAGCTTCGGCAAACAGCAGGGGGCAGCACCTGGTTGTTTCAGGGCAGTTACTTGACAGACAAACAGGGCATTTCTCATCTTAAATATAGACAGACTGTCCTTCTGGGGAGATGAGGAAGTATCGCTCTCTATTCACTGAAGAAATGGAATCAATGCTTCTCTTCAGACGGGTATTTCTCTGCTGCTGTTCCAGACCCCTTGTCAGATCAGATAATGTATACGAGACAGAAACAGCCCGGAGCTAAGGTAACGTAGTTATAACCTCCCTCGCATTGCAAATTTAAACCATTAGCTCCTAGGCTTTTCCAAGACTGGCAAATAAAGACTGAGCGGTGTTGGTTGAGGTACGCTCCACCTCTGGTATTTCTGTTGTGTATCGCCGTACAAATAACACAGGACTAACTATAGCCACTTCTTGTTTGAATTGGCCTTTGACTTCACCTGCCTCTGTGAATAAACAGTTGATATTTCGTTTGGTGCTGGCAACTTCAGGGACTCCGGGCGTAAATGCATTCTACAGGTTGCCTTGGCAACTGGGAAAAAAGCATTTGTTGGCTGCATTAAATTCCCGCTGTCCTTGAGCGGTGGTGTTGGTTATTTAGCATAACGAGGCCTTATCTGCATACTGACAAACGGTCACAGTTGAACTTCAATCCCATTGGATCTTTTGACTTTTAGACATTTAGTTGAAGGGTTTAGAGTCAGATGAGACTAATAGAGGTGTCAGACATTTGGAGTTGTCTGATGTTGGATCAGTAGAGACTAATAAAGGTTTCAGACATTTGGAGTTGTCTGATGTTGGATCAGAACAGACTAATTAAGGTTTCAGGCATTTGGAGTTGTCTGATGTTGGATCAGTAGAGACTAATAAAGGTTTCAGACATTTGGAGTTGTCTGATGTTGGATCAGAACAGACTAATTAAGGTTTCAGACATTTGGAGTGGTCTGATGTTGGATCAGTAGAGACTAATAAAGGTTTCAGACATTTGGAGTTGTCTGATGTTGGATCAGAACAGACTAATTAAGGTTTCAGACATTTGGAGTTGTCTGATGTTGGATCAGTAGAGACTAATAAAGGTTTCAGACATTTGGAGTTGTCTGATGTTGGATCAGTAGAGACTAATAAAGGTTTCAGACATTTGGAGTTGTCTGATGTTGGATCAGAACAGACTAATTAAGGTTTCAGACATTTGGAGTTGTCTGATGTTGGATCAGTAGAGACTAATAAAGGTTTCAGACATTTGGAGTTGTCTGATGTTGGATCAGAACAGACTAATTAAGGTTTCAGACATTTGGAGTTGTCTGATGTTGGAGTCTTCGGTGTCTGAGAGCAAAGAATATGAACATTTATCTGAAATGTCTTTCTAGCTGAAAGTGCCGACCGCACAAACAAGTTACTCCTTTATATGAGATTATTAGAGTGAATCTCATTACGGTTGCTGTTGTGATTGGTGGTGATTTGTCCCAGATTCAACTTGGTCATTTTGACGCAAGGTGGATCACATTATTTTAATTATGTTTTTAGAGGAGCTTGGGAATTTCCATGAAGACAAAACGTATCCAGAGTGCAACTTTAAAATACTAAATCATTAATGTGTAATTGACATCTAAAACGAGTGTGTCTGATATTTCTCATCGCCATTGTCTGTTTATTGAACACAAACAACTGGCTGTATGATGCTAAACATCTGTTGGTTTGTCGACATATGTCATAAGTCTTGTGTGTTTTTTAATCGTGGATTATTTGTCTTTCAGATGGGGAACGCAAGGGGATTTCACCACAACCCATCCGTTGCCGATGATCAAAGTGAAACTGTTTACAGAGAGTACAGGGGTACTGGCCCTGGAAGACAAGGAGCTGGGAAGGGTAAGATATCAGAACTATCTATCTCTATGGTCAGAGAGTACAGGGGTACTGGCCCTGGAAGACAAGGAACTGGGGAGGGTAAGATATCAGAACTATCTATCTCTATGGTCAGAGAGTACAGGGGTACTGGCCCTGGAAGACAAGGAGCTGGGGAGGGTAAGATATCAGAACTATCTGTCTCTATGGTCAGAGAGTACAGGGGTACTGGCCCTGGAAGACAAGGAGCTGGGGAGGGTAAGATATCAGAACTATCTGTCTCTATGGTCAGAGAGTACAGGGGTACTGGCCCTGGAAGACAAGGAACTGGGGAGGGTAAGATATCACAACTATCTATCGTTATGGTCAGAGACCATCAGTCCTGTATTTGCTAATCCAAGTTAAAATGATATTTGATCTTCAGAAAACCCTGTTGTGACAATGTTATGATCTCTGATAAATGATTAAAGCAGCACTACAGCTGGCCTTCTTTAGACTAGTTCAGTATCTGGAACGCATTTACGATCAATTTGATCGGTTATTTTTCATGTATTTTTTATTAATTTGACATCCAAAGGACACATCAAAGGGACTGTAAACCTTTAAACGGTAGTGTAAATATATCTAATATTATTTTTAAATCCTATTCACATTTGACATTGCTAACCCAAATGACCGGTGTGTTTGATTTGGTCAGGTTGTGTTTCTGAAAGGCAGGACAGTTTTAAGCTTCTGTCCGATGACGGGCTAAAGATTCGATTCTGATTGGTTCTGAAACAAGTTATTGTGCCTAACCCTTCAGTTGGTCTGGCTGTTTAAATGCAGCCGTACTGCACTGGTGCGTTCTGTTCACCAGAAATGACTTGGTCGTTCTTCTCCCATAATTATCTTTTGTTCCATCTAAGAAACAGATCGAGACTCCCTTTGAGACATAGAGAACACTAGAGACAGATGAGTTCTACCAGAGGCTCTACAGTCACACACACACACACACACACACACACACTCCTCTATACAGTCACACACACACACTCCTCTATACAGTTACACACTCCTCTATACAGTCACACACACACACACTCCTCTATACAGTCACACACACACACTCCTCTATACAGTCACACACACACATTCTTCTACAGTCACACACACACACTCCTTTACAGTCTCACACACACACACACCTCTATACAGTCACACACACACTCCTCTATAGAGTTACACACACACACACTCCTCTATACAGTCACACACACACATTCCTCTACAGACACACACACACACTCCTCTATACATTCACACACACACACACACACACACACACACACACACACACACACTCCTCTATACAGTCACACACACACACACACTCCTCTCTACAGTCACACACTCCAGCTCCTCTATACAGTCACACACACACTCCTCTATACAGTCACACACACACACACACTCCTCTACAGTCACACACACACTCCTCTATACAGTTACACACTCCTCTACTGTTACACACACACACTCCTCTATACAGTCACACACACACACACACACTCCTCTATACAGTCACACACACACACTCCTCTATACAGTCACACACACACTCCTCTCTACAGTCACACACACACACACACACTCCTCTCTACAGTCACACACACACACACACTCCTCTACACACTTACACACACATATTCCTCTACAGTCACACACACACACTCCTTTACAGTCACACACACACACTCCTCTATACAGTCACACACACACACACACTCTTCTATACAGTCACACACACACACACACTCTCCTCTATACAGTCACACACACACACACTCCTCTATACAGTCACACACACACACACTCCTCTATTCAGTCACACACACACACTCTATACAGTCACACAGACACTCCTCTATACAGTCACACACACACACTCCTCTATACAGTCACACACACACACTCCTCTATACAGTCACACACACACATACACTCCTCTATACAGTCACACACACACATACACTCCTCTATACAGTCACACACACACATACACTCCTCTATACAGTCACACACACACACAATCCTCTATACACTCACACACACACACTCCTCTATACAGTCACACACACACACACTTCTCTATACAGTCACACTCACACACACACACACACACACACACACACACTCCTCTATACAGTCACACACTCCAGCTCCTCTATACAGTCACACACACACTCCTCTATACAGTCACACACACACACACACACACACTCCTCTACAGTCACACACACACTCCTCTATACAGTTACACACTCCTCTACTGTTACACACACACACTCCTCTATACAGTCACACACACACACACACTCCTCTATACAGTCACACACACACACTCCTCTATACAGTCTCACACACACTCCTCTCTACAGTCACACACACACACACACACTCCTCTCTACAGTCACACACACACACACTCCTCTACACAGTTACACACACACATTCCTCTACAGTCACACACACACACACACACACACTCCTTTACAGTCACACACACACACACACTCCTCTATACAGTCACATACAGTCACACACACACACACACACACACACACAAACTCCTCTATACAGTCACACACACACACTCCTCTATACAGTCACACACACACACACACACTCCTCTATACAGTCACACACACACACACTCCTCTATTCAGTCACACACACACACACTCCTCTATACAGTCACACAGACACACACACACTCCTCTATACAGTCACACACACACACACTCCTCTATACAGTCACACACACACACACACACACACACACTCCTCTATACAGTCACACACACACACACACACACTACTCTATACAGTCACACACACACTCCTCTATACTGTCACACACACACTCCTCTATACAGTCACACACACACACACACTCTCCTCTACACAGTCACACACACACACACACACACACACACACTCCTCTCTACAGTCACACACTCCAGCTCCTCTATACAGTCACACACTCCAGCTCCTCTATACAGTCACACACACACACTCCTCTATACAGTCACACACACACACTCCTCTACAGTCACACACACACTCCTCTATACAGTTACACACTCCTCTACTGTTACACAGACACACACACACTCCTCTATACAGTCACACACACACACACTCCTCTATACAGTCACACACACACACACACACACACACACTCCTCTATACAGTCACACACACACACACACACTCCTCTACACAGTCACACACACTCCTCTATACAGTCACACACACACTCCTCTATACTGTCACACACACACTCCTCTATACAGTCACACACACACACACACTCTCCTCTATACAGTCACACACACACACACACACACACACTCCTCTCTACAGTCACACACTCCAGCTCCTCTATACAGTCACACACTCCAGCTCCTCTATACAGTCACACACACACACTCCTCTATACAGTCACACACACACACTCCTCTACAGTCACACACACTCCTCTATACAGTTACACACTCCTCTACTGTTACACACACACACACTCCTCTATACAGTCACACACACACACACTCCTCTCTACAGTCACACACACACACACACTCCTCTACACAGTTACACACACACACTCCTCTATACAGTCACACACACACATTCCTCTACAGTCACACACACACACACACACACACACACACACACACACACACACACACACACACACACTCCTTTACAGTCACACACACACACACACACACTCCTCTATACAGTCACACACACACACACACACACACACACACTCCTCTATACAGTCACACACACACACACTCCTCTATACAGTCACACACACACACACACTCATCTATACAGTCACACAGACACTCCTCTATACAGTCACACACACACTCCTCTATACAGTCACACACACACACACACACACACACACACTCCTCTATACAGTCACACACACACTCCTCTATACAGTCACACACACACACACACTCCTCTATACAGTCACACACACACACACACACTCCTCTATACAGTCTCACACACACACACACACACACACACACACACACACACCTCTATACAGTCACACACACACACACACACACACACTCCTCTATACAGTCACACACACACACACTTCTCTATACAGTCACACACACACACACACACACACACACACACACACACACACACTCCTCTATACAGTCACACACACACACACACACACTCCTCTATACAGTCACACACACACTCCTCTATACAGTCACACACACACTCATCTATACAGTCACACACACACTCCTCTATACAGTCACACACACACTCCTCTATAGAGTCACACACACACACACACTCCTCTATACAGTCACACACACACTCCTCTATACAGTCACACACACACTCCTCTATACAGTCACACACACACACACTCCTCTATACAGTCACACACACTCCTCTATACAGTCACACACACACACACACACACATACACACACACACACTCCTCTATACAGTCATACACACACACTCCTCTACACAGTCACACACACACACACACACACACACATACACACACACACTCCTCTATACAGTCACACACACACACTCCTCTACACACACACACTCCTCTATACAGTCACACACACACACTCCTCTACACACACACACACACACACTCCTCTCTACAGTCACACACACACACTCCTCTACACCCCCACACACACACACACACACTCCTCTACACACCCCACACACCCACACACACACACTCCTCTATACAGTCACACACACACTCCTCTATACAGTCACACACACACACACACACTCCTCTATTCAGTCACACACACACACTCCTCTACACCCCCACACACACACACACACACACACTCCTCTACACCCCCACACACCCACACACACACACTCCTCTATACAGTCACACACACACACACTCCTCTATACAGTCACACACACACACACTCCTCTATACAGTCACACACACACTCCTCTCTACAGTCACACACTCCAGCTCTTTCTGATGACTCACTGGCTTTTCTTTCTCTTTCTTTAAACATGTTGCTTTGTGCTCAGAGGTAATTTCTCTGTAAGTCTGTCTCACTGTTCCCTGTTCACACTCAGTCACCCCCTCTTTTCTCATACAAACAGATATTAGTAAATAGTGCCTATCCTAAATTCTGTTTTCAATAACCAAAAAGCGTCACCCTCAAACTGACCCGGCTTCCTATTATTTATACAGTTTTCTACTTTTGCCTCCCGTTTCTGCCATTATCAGGATGTTGTCTATTAGCGATTAAGACACTGCTTCATTCCAGCAACTTGCAGTTGACTCGGGACAGTTGATGTCGAGACGCGCCTTCCGAAGAACATTCAATGCCATTCTGATTCTAACTACCCTGTTTGCTGGAGGGCACACCCTATGTGGCTTAAAGCTCCCATGTACCATTAAGCTCCCATGTACCATTAAGCTCCCATGTGCCATTAAGCTCCCATGTACCATTAAGCTCACATGTACCATTAAGCTCCCATGTACCATTAAGCTCCCATGTGCCATTAAGCTCCCATGTACCATTAAGCTCACATGTGCCATTAAGCTCCCATGTACCATTAAGCTCCCATGTACCATTAAGCTCACATGTACCATTAAGCTCCCATGTACCATTAAGCTCCCATGTACCATTAAGCTCCCATGTACCATTAAGCTCCCATGTACCATTAAGCTCCCATGTACCATTAAGCTCACATGTGCCATTAAGCTCACATGTGTCATTAAGCTCCCATGTGTCATTAAGCTCCCATGTGTCATTAAGCTCCCATGTACCATTAAGCTCCCATGTGTCATTAAGCTCCCATGTACCATTAAGCTCCCATGTACCATTAAGCTCACATGTGCCATTAAGCTCCCATGTGCCATTAAGCTCCCATGTGCCATTAAGCTCACATGTACCATTAAGCTCCCATGTGCCATTAAGCTCACATGTACCATTAAGCTCCCATGTACCATTAAGCTCCCATGTGCCATTAAGCTCCCATGTGCCATTAAGCTCACATGTACCATTAAGCTCCCATGTACCATTAAGCTCACATGTGCCATTAAGCTCCCATGTGCCATTAAGCTCCCATGTGCCATTAAGCTCACATGTACCATTAAGCCCCATGTACCATTAAGCTCACATGTGCCATTAAGCTCCCATGTGCCATTAAGCTCCCATGTGCCATTAAGCTCACATGTACCATTAAGCTCCCATGTGCCATTAAGCTCACATGTACCATTAAGCTCCCATGTACCATTAAGCTCCCATGTGCCATTAAGCTCCCATGTGCCATTAAGCTCCCATGTACCATTAAGCTCCCATGTACCATTAAGCTCCCATGTGCCATTAAGCTCCCATGTACCATTAAGCTCACATGTGCCCGAGCCGACAGAACGATTTGTTAGAGGGCGCCGAGGCGAGGCGGCCATATTGGATTACCAACCCCGAAACCTCACGCCCTTCCCAGGACCCCTGGACCAATCCCTACGTGGGATATGAACTCTGTTCTCTCAGTGACACATCTATCTACAAGGAACCTGACACATTTAGCACATAGCCTCTGTAATATATATATATATATATATAATATATAAACTGTATAATATAGTCAACCGAGGACACATCCAGATGTAATTGTGAAACACTCTAAACATTCTCAGTCTCTATAAGTATCTCCGTGGTTCGATTTCCTGTGAAGCCTACATTCAGTTATGGATCCTGTCTCCGCAGCTTCTGTCTTTAGCTGAAGGAGTTTTCCTGTAAACTTAACAACTGCTCTGTGCCTCAGACGACCCTGGTTGTCTGGTGTCCTTCATCTCTCCGTTTATATCCACGTCTGAGTACTTGTCTGTGTCGATGTGTTTACTGTGCTGTTTCTCTCGTCTGTTATCTGCACCTGTGTTTACTGTGTAGTTTCTCAAGTCTGATATCTGCACCTGTGTTTACTGTGTAGTTTCTCTCGTCTGATATCTGCACCTGTGTTTACTGTGCTGTTTCTCTCGTCTGATATCTGCACCTGTGTTTACTGTGCTGTTTCTCTCGTCTGATATCTGCACCTGTGTTTACTGTGCTGTTTCTCTCGTCTGATATCTGCACCTGTGTTCACTGTGCTGTTTCTCTCGTCTGTTATCTGCACCTGTGTTTACTGTGCTGTTTCTCTCGTCTGTTATCTGCACCTGTGTTTACTGTGCTGTTTCTCTCGTCTGTTATCTGCACCTGTGTTTACTGTGCTGTTTCTCTCGTCTGTTATCTGCACCTGTGTTTACTGTGCTGTCTCTCTCGTCTGATATCTGCACCTGTGTGTGCATGTATTTTTATTCCTTCTAGATTAGATGTAACGTTATTCTCCTTGATCAACAAACAGAACAACTACATACAGTTTCCGTCCAACCAGAGGTGCTAAAGAGCAGTGCTAAAGTAGTATGATGGGCAGTGTGTCAATGTGCAGAACTGGGGCATCTATACAGCTTTTAGACTTCCTTTAATTCACAATCAGTTGTTTTTGGCATTGATGTCCAGGTTGTTATCTATGCACCACGCCACTAGGTGCTTGACCTCTGCTCTGTGGTCTGCCTCATTATTGTACCTGATTAGACCGACTACTGTGGTATCATTTGTGAACTTGACGATGGTGTTGGAGCTGTATACAGGGGCGCAATCATGGGTGAAGAGGGAGTACTTGAGTGGGCTGAACACACATCCCTGTGGGACACCGGTGGTCAGGGTGGAGGAGGTGAGGTTGTCCAACCTGACAGGTTGAGGCCTGTTGGTTATGAAGTCTAGAGTCCAGTTGCAAAGAGAGGGGAATGGAGTTTAGGTACTAGCTATGAGGGGGTGACCGTATCCAATGGTCTTTTTCATTCTTTCTTCTGTGCCTTTTCTTTGTCATCAACTTCCTCTTCTCTCTCTCTCTCTCTCTCTCTCTCTCTCTCTCTCTCTCCCGTTCCCAGTTGATCCTGAACCCAACCACTAACGGACCGAAGCAGGCAGAGTTGCACAAGATGGTGGTACCAAAGAACAGTCAGGACACGGACCTGAAAATCAAACTAGCAGTCCGAATGGACAAACCCCCCAATATGAAGCACAGTGGGTAAGGACTACATTACCCAGTCATACTGATGGTTTAAACTACATTACCCAGTCATACTGAGGGAATAGACTACATTACCCAGTCATACTGATGGTTTAAACTACATTACCCAGTCATACTGAGGGAATAGACTACATTACCCAGTCATACTGAGGGAATAGACTACATTACCCAGTCATACTGAGGGAATAGACTACATTACCCAGTCATACTGAGGGAATAGACTACATTACCCAGTCATACTGAGGGAATAGACTACATTACCCAGTCATACTGAGGGAATAGACTACATTACCCAGTCATACTGAGGGAATAGACTACATTACCCAGTCATACTGAGGGTATAAACTACATTACCCAGTCATACTGATGGTTTAAACTACATTACCCAGTCATACTGAGGGAATAGACTACATTACCCAGTCATACTGAGGGAATAGACTACATTACCCAGTCATACTGAGGGAATAGACTACATTACCCAGTCATACTGAGGGTATAAACTACATTACCCAGTCATACTGAGGGTATAAACTACATTACCCAGTCATACTGATGGTTTAAACTACATTACCCAGTCATACTGATGGTTTAAACTACATTACCCAGTCATACTGAGGGAATAGACTACATTACCCAGTCATACTGAGGGAATAGACTACATTACCCAGTCATACTGAGGGTATAAACTACATTACCCAGTCATACTGAGGGAATAGACTACATTACCCAGTCATACTGAGGGAATAGACTACATTACCCAGTCATACTGAGGGAATAGACTACATTACCCAGTCATACTGAGGGAATAAACTACATTACCCAGTCATACTGATGGTTTAAACTACATTACCCAGTCATACTGAGGGAATAGACTACATTACCCAGTCATACTGAGGGAATAGACTACATTACCCAGTCATACTGAGGGAATAAACTACATTACCCAGTCATACTGAGGGAATAGACTACATTACCCAGTCATACTGAGGGAATAGACTACATTACCCAGTCATACTGAGGGAATAGACTACATTACCCAGTCATACTGAGGGAATAGACTACATTACCCAGTCATACTGAGGGAATAAACTACATTACCCAGTCATACTGATGGTTTAAACTACATTACCCAGTCATACTGAGGGAATAGACTACATTACCCAGTCATACTGAGGGAATAGACTACATTACCCAGTCATACTGAGGGAATAGACTACATTACCCAGTCATACTGAGGGTATAAACTACATTACCCAGTCATACTGAGGGAATAGACTACATTACCCAGTCATACTGAGGGTATAAACTACATTACCCAGTCATACTGAGGGAATAAACTACATTACCCAGTCATACTGAGGGAATAGACTACATTACCCAGTCATACTGAGGGTATAAACTACATTACCCAGTCATACTGAGGGTATAAACTACATTACCCAGTCATACTGATGGTTTAAACTACATTACCCAGTCATACTGAGGGAATAAACTACATTACCCAGTCATACTGAGGGAATAAACTACATTACCCAGTTATACTGAGGGTATAAACTACATTACCCAGTCATACTGAGGGTATAAACTACATTACCCAGTTATACTGAGGGTATAAACTACATTACCCAGTCATACTGAGGGAATAAACTACATTACCCAGTCATACTGAGGGTATAAACTACATTACCCAGTCATACTGAGGGAATAAACTACACTACCCAGTCATACTGATGGTTTAAACTACATTACCCAGTCATACTGAGGGAATAAACTACACTACCCAGTCATATTGATGGTTTAAACTACATTACCCAGTCATACTGAGGGAATAAACTACATTACCCAGTCATACTGATGGAATAAACTACATTACCCAGTCATACTGAGGGAATAAACTACATTACCCAGTCCTACTGAGGGAATAAACTACATTACCCAGTCATACTGATGGTTTAAACTACATTACCCGGTCATACTGAGGGAATAAACTACATTACCCAGTCATACTGAGGGAATAAACTACATTACCCAGTCATACTGAGGGAATAAACTACATTACCCAGTCATACTGAGGGAATAAACTACATTACCCAGTCATACTGAGGGAATAAACTACATTACCCAGTTATACTGAGGGAATAAACTACATTACCCAGTCATACTGATGGTTTAAACTACATAACCCAGTCATACTGAGGGTATAAACTACATTAACCAGTTATACTGAGGGAATAAACTACATTACCCAGTCATACTGAGGGAATAAACTACATTAACCAGTCATACTGAGGGAATAAACTACATTACCCAGTCATACTGGGGGTATAAACTACATTACCCAGTCATACTGAGGGTATAAACTACATTACCCAGTCATACTGAGGGTATAAACTACATTACCCAGTCATACTGATGGTTTAAACTACATTACCCAGTCATACTGAGGGAATAAACTACATTAACCAGTTATACTGAGGGAATAGACTACATTACCCAGTCATACTGAGGGAATAAACTACATTAACCAGTCATACTGAGGGAATAAACTAAATTACCCAGTCATACTGAGGGTATAAACTACATTACCCAGTTATACTGAGGGAATAAACTACATTACCCAGTTATACTGAGGGTATAAACTACATTACCCAGTCATACTGAGGGTATAAACTACATTACCCAGTCATACTGAGGGAATAAACTACATTAACCAGTCATACTGAGGGAATAAACTACATTACCCAGTCATACTGAGGGAATAAACTACATTACCCAGTCATACTGAGGGAATAAACTACATTACCCAGTTATACTGAGGGAATAAACTACATTACCCAGTCATACTGAGGGAATAAACTACATTACCCAGTCATACTGAGGGTATAAACTACATTACCCAGTCATACTGAGGGAATAAACTACATTAACCAGTCATACTGAGGGAATAAACTACATTACCCAGTCATACTGATCACATTGAGGCTCACATTGAGTATCACATTGTTCCAATGTTTGACTCCTGACCGAGTTGGATTTACTAAGACAAAGGTCTGAACTACTAATTGGACATCATGGAATTGGGAGGAAATAATAATTAAAATAATGGAAATATAATTGGAGATATAAAACCTGGTTGTATCCATGCAGTGAATTGTTGTTGCTATGACGTTCAATGTGGTCTTAATTAACAGGAAAATCCAAGGAAATGATAACAGCGCCCCCTAGTGGTGACAGAGGAGGTAAAATGACATGGAGAAAGATGAGTGGAGAAGGTTAGAGGAGTCGATGAATGTGCTCCTCCTGTCTGTCAGCTGATGGTTAGAGGAGTAGATGAATGGGCTCCTTCTGTCTGTCAGCTGATGTTTAGAGGAGTAGAGAAATGGGCTCCTCCTGTCTGTCAGCTGATGGTTAGAGGAGTAGAGAAATGGGCTCCTCCTGTCTGTCAGCTGATGTTTAGAGGAGTAGAGAAATGGGCTCCTCCTGTCTGTCAGCTGATGGTTAGAGGAGTAGAGAAATGGGCTCCTCCTGTCTGTCAGCTGATGGTTAGAGGAGTAGAGAAATGGGCTCCTCCTGTCTGTCAGCTGATGTGTGCGGTAGGAACCCCTTCTGGCTGGTCTGTTGTATAGGAAGGCATATTCGAGTTACTCTGTGTTGGTATGTGTCATTCATGTTGTTCGCCTTTTCTCCAGCAGGGGACAGCCCTTCCCCATTTTAAAAGCCATTTGTTAAATCTACTTCAGGGACACTCATATATCATACCTCAAAGCTTAACTCACCCAATCATAAAGAAGAAAGTCTACTACAGGGATACTCTCTACTACAGGGATACTCTCTACTACAGGGATGCTCTCTACTACAGGGATACTCTCTACTACAGGGATACTCTCTACTACAGGGATACTCTCTACTACAGGGATACTCTCTACTACAGGGATTCTCTCTACTCCAGGGATACTCTCTACTACAGGGATACTCTCCACTACAGGGATACTCTCCACTACAGGGATACTCTCTACTACAGGGATACTCTCTACTACAGGGATACTCTCTACTACAGGGATACTCTCTACTACAGGGATACTCTCTACTACAGGGATTCTCTCTACTACAGGGATACCCTCTACTACAGGGATACTCTCTACTACAGGGATACTCTCTACTACAGGGATACTCTCTACTACAGGGATACTCTCTACTACAGGGATATTCTCTACTACAGGGATGCTCTCTACTACAGGGATATTCTCTACTACAGTCACAGCTCATACTTCATAGCTTAATTCAACCAATCATGTAGCTTGTGCTGCTTTTGAGTGACAGGTCCTGTTTGCATTTCAGCATGGCAGAGGGCAAAGGTCACGTTATAATACAGTGCATTTGCACACATTGATGAACATACTTCTGACGTGATCCTGGTATGTTGCTGACCAACCAGTGTAGCTGTCATACTGAGGGAATAAGCTGTGTCCATCTGATGAGGTCACGTGATATTATGGCTTAGCTCGTTAGTGAAGAGACCTTGGAGTGATAAGCAAACGAGTGTGTGTGGTGTGTGTGTGGTGTGTGTGTGTGTGTGTGTGTGTGTGTGTGTGTGACCTGGTGTCCTTTTTCTCAATCAGAGGGTCAGCTGAGATGGTCATTAACGCTTCAAGAGGCACTAGCCAATTAGGAGGAGTCTCTTACAATGACACACACACGCAACACACACGCAACACACACGCAACACACACACACACACACCTGAGGACTGTAGATTCCAGGGCAGATATGAGAGAAATAGAGGGGTGACGAGAGAGAGACAGACTGAGAGTTGTAGAGGTTGTATTTTCAGGTTGAACGCTCCCCCATTAAAAGCAGCCATCTGTTGATAGGAGCCAAAATGACAGAATAGAGGAGATGTGGGGCCTCTCTATCCTAAAGATGACAATCTGCTGCCACCAACCACCCAGCAAGAGGGGGGGGGGTGAGAGGGGGGGGAGGAGGGGTGAGAGACTGCACTCCACCAACAACAGACAGGCAGACAGGCAGACAGACAGGCAGACAGACAGACAGACAGACAGACAGACAGACAGACAGGCAGACAGACAGGCAGACAGGCAGGCAGACAGACAGACAGACAGACAGACAGGCAGGCAGGCAGACAGACAGACAGGCAGGAAGACAGACAGACAGACAGACAGACAGGAAGAAAGGCAGACAGACAGACAGACAGGCAGCAGACAGACAGGCAGCAGACAGACAGACAGGCAGCAGACAGACAGACAGGCAGCAGACAGACAGACAGACAGACAGGCAGTAGTTTGATTCTCGGTCTACTGGTCACCTGAAAGGTGTTTGTCGTGACTCATCACACTGTCCTCCTCTTCCTCTATATATTCATCACACTGTCCTCCCTCTCTCCCCCTCTCTCCCCCTCTATCTCTCTCCCCTCTCTCTCTCTCCCCCTCTCTCCCCCCTCTTTCTCTCCCCCCTCTCTCTCCCTCTCCCTCCCTCCCCCTCTCTCCCCCTCTCTCCCTCCCTCTCCCCCTCTCTCCCTCCTTCTCTCTCCTCCTCTCTCCCCTCTCTCTCTCTCCATCTCTCTCTCTCTCCCCCTCTCTCCCCCTCTTTCTCTCCCCCTCTCTCTCCCTCTCCCCCTTCCCATCTCTCTCTCCCCCTCTCCCCCCTCTCTCTCCCCCTCCTCTCTCTCCCCCTTCCTCTCTCCCCCTTCCTCTCTCCCCCTCCTCTCTCTCCCCCCTCTCTCCCTCTCTCTCTCCCCCTCTCCCCCCTCTCCCCCTCTCTCCCGTACCTCACCCCGTTCCTCTTTGAGGCCACATGTTTGAGGTGAATGGGCTCCATCCTGTTGTGGTTCCTGTGCCTGTTAAGGGCCCTCTGAATGGGGCCAGAGGACAACCCAAGTTCCCATTACAATAATGACTGCAAGTCAATGCAGTCAGGGGTTCCTCACACCTCCTCACACATGGGTGGACACAGTCAGGCTGTGTTTGGCAGGAGGGTTGAGTTACAAACGGCCAAAACCTGTGTTCAGTCAACGTTATAGTGCAAACGTGTGTAATCGCTACTCGGAACAAGTCGAACAGACGAATTATCGTCGCCTCAATGGAGAGGTGTCTCAGGTGGCTTTGATCGGAAAATCCAGAATTGGAAACATGTTGTTTTGCTTTTAAAACAATAGTTATGCTTAAAAACGTAGTAACACCATTTCACAAAAAAAGTGAATAATAATTATCTGAATTTATTAGAGGATCTGAATTTATTAGAGATGCAGTTCTGACAAATTTCCACATGGGGGCAATGTAGGTCCAATGTTTGGAGGATTGAAGTTGCAGACTATTGCTTTGGTCATCAGAAGGCAAAGGCTATTCAAATGTTTGCATAATTCATGTATTACGTTCCCTTTAAACAGTTCAAAAGCATATATTCCAACGTGTTCAACTATACTGTGAATATATGCTGTTTGACCTAAGTACATCGTGGTACAAATGTGTCCAGAACGTGGCACGTGAACTTGCTAAGGGATTTGCTTCTCCAGTGTTTGGTATATATTTATTTGCTCATCAGTGTGTTCAAGGTCACAGTAGATTGGATGCTACGGGAACAAGCACTTATCGTAGTTAACGTGTTGGATGCAGTAGAAATGGGTAGGAATAAAAACCAGAGTGACTCTGACGAGGGCTAAAGTGTTTAAGCCAGATGACCGGGTCAGAGCTTCTCTGAGACGGGTCAGCTTGTGGGGTGCACCCGGTCAGCTTGTGGGGTGCTCCCGGTCAGCTTGTGGGGTGCTCCCGGTCAGCCTGTGGGGTGCTCCCGGTCAGCTTGTGGTGTGTTCCCGGTCAGCTTGTGGGGTGTTCCCGGTCAGCTTGTGGGGTGTTCCCGGTCAGCTTGTGGGGTGCTCCCTGTCAGCTTGTGGGGTGCTCCCGTTCAGCTTGTGGGGTGCTCAAGGTCAGCTTGTGGGGTGCTCCCGGTCAGCCTGTGGGGTGCTCCCGGTCAGCCTGTGGGGTGCTCCCGGTCAGCCTGTGGGGTGCTCCCGGTCAGCTTGTGGGGTGCTCCCGGTCAGCTTGTGGGGTGCTCCCGGTCAGCTTGTGGGGTGTTCCCGGTCAGCTTGTGGGGTGCTCCTGGTGGGAAGTGATTCACTGTGGGAAGTGATGGTACCAGGATGCATTATGGGAAGTGATGGTACCAGGATGCATTATGGGAAGTGATGGTACCAGGATGCATTATGGGAAGTGATGGTACCAGGATGCACTGTGGAAGTGATGGTACCAGGATGCATTATGAGAAGTGATGGTACCAGAATGCACTGTAGGTAGTGATGGTACCAGGATGCATTATGGGTAGTGATGGTACCAGGAGTCTGATGCTCTGAACAATGTTCTGCTGGGAAACCATGTGTCTGGCCCAATCATCTGGAAGTCCATTTGACATGTGCCACCTACCTAAACATCGTGGTGGACCGTACATAACAGATACTATGTCCTGCCGGTCTGCACACGATGCCCACGCGGCTCTAGACAGGGCTGGCTAATAAAAACATGACCGCTTGCCCATAGAGAGTACATGGGCAACACGCATTCTGACTGGGACTGAGAAGTGCCCCGTGGCCCCTGATTGGTCGATGGACTGAGTAGTGCCACGTGATTGGTCGATAGACCAAGAAGTGCCCCCGTGCCCCCTGATTGGTCGATGGACTGAGTAGTGCCCTGTGGCCTCTGATTGGTCGCTGGACTGATAAGTTCCCCGCGCCCCCTGATTGGTGGACACACCCGGGGCCGCGGTGTGACTCGCGTTGTTGTCACCTGAATGGGATCATGAGTGGCTGAAAAGGTGTTTGAGAACCAACGGAAAATCATTTCCCAGAAGTGGATGATTACCTCAGCTGCACGTTAACCCGGCTCCAGAAGAATGGACCCGATTTCTGCCGGCCTCATTCATTGGCGCCTCCCAACCTTGACTGGAGGCCTTTTCTTAAAGGCCGTTCCCTCTCGTCTTTACAAAGTGTGTGCTCTCTTTTGATTCCCCCCCGTCCGTCCACACGCGAGTTCTCTCCCTGTCGTCTGACGCTTTGCCTGAATGGCAGATTGATTATGCCAGCAGAAAGATTTCAGTCTTTAAATCACTTTCTGAAACGAATAAAAAACACTTTATTAGTCGTGGAATGGCCTAAATTATTATCAGCCGCAGAACTTATAGCGCCTTTATATAGAAGTCGTACAGCGATGCTCTTTGCGGATATTACTTATTAAGTGCACGTATTTCTCCACAGGTCCTCTGTGAGAACAAACCCAGTATCCCAGTTGTTCAAACCAGTATTTACGAACCGAGCTAAACTGTAGCTAATGGACAAATTAGACACAGTGGGTGTAATGGGTCAAACTCATTTCAGAGGACCTCGCGTGTGCTGGTTTCTGTTGGTTCTTTTCAATTAAGCCACAGACAACCAGGTGAGTGGCCTTTCTCACTAAACTGGGACTTTAATTAATCGTTCCAGTACTAAAGGAGTGAACCGGCACGCGCTATTTCATCGCAGTCATAGAAGAGCTTGTTGTCACAATATTTCCTTCCCAAACCTGAATGTGTAGACCTCCTTGGTTTCTCATGCTGGTAAATGATGATTTAGTATTTTGTCTGTTATTTTTTATAGTAAAGGATGAAACGGGCATTTTATTTAGGCTGTTTTTATTACAGTAATTTTTTGAAATTATATATATTATATGAATAATAATTAAAAGCAATTATTTACTTTTTTACACAATATATTGGAGTAAAGTTTTTGTTTAATGTTTATTTTTATCTAAGGACATTTGATTTGCTTAATCGGAGCAATTAATAATGTAAAGATGTCTACTTTTTTCTGTATGTTTAGGTACCTTTACGCATTGGGACAGAGAGTTTGGAAACGTTGGAAAAGAAGATATTTTGTTCTTGTACAGGTACCGTAGATTAAATATCAGGATTATCATTATCAGATCTCTGTTCAGATTCAAACACGTAGCTTCTCAAGGTGTGTTTAAATGCTTCTGCGTTCCCTCACAAAATGGCCACTGGTTGATTCTCTTGGAGAGTGTGAACTTGTTGATCGTTACAGGTCAGCCAGTACACCTTCGCTATGTGCAGCTACAGAGAGAAGAAAGCAGAACCACAAGAACTGATGCAGCTGGATGGATATACTGTGGATTATACTGACTCCCAACCTGGTACACACACACACACACACACACACACTGTGGATTATACTGACTCCCAACCTGGTACACACACACACACACACACACACACACACACACTGTGGATTATACTGACTCCCAACCTGGTACACACACACACACACACACACACACACACACACTGTGGATTATACTGACTCCCAACCTGGTACACACACACACACACACACACACACTGTGGATTATACTGAGCCCCAACCTGGTACACA
Source organism: Dallia pectoralis (assembly GCA_029465975.1). Lineage (NCBI taxonomy): Eukaryota > Metazoa > Chordata > Actinopteri > Esociformes > Umbridae > Dallia > Dallia pectoralis. The sequence goes on along the minus strand of CM055745.1, from coordinate 1,813,989 downwards.
CACACACACACCCACACACACACACACTGTGGATTATACTGAGCCCCAACCTGGTACACACACACACACACACACACACACACACACACTGTGGATTATACTGACTCCCAACCTGGTACACACACACACACACACACACACACACACACACACACTGTGGATTATACTGAGCCCCAACCTGGTACACACACACACACACACACACACACACACACACACTGTGGATTATACTGACTCCCAACCTGGTACACACACACACACACACACACACACTGTGGATTATACTGAGCCCCAACCTGGTACACACACACACACACACACACACACACACACTGTGGATTATACTGACTCCCAACCTGGTACACACACACACGCACACACACACACACACACTGTGGATTATACTGACTCCCAACCTGGTACACACACACCCACACACACACACACACACACTGTGGATTATACTGACCCCCAACCTGGTACACACACACACACACACACACACACACACACACACACACTGTGGATTATACTGACTCCCAACCTGGTACACACACACACACACACACACACACACACACTGTGGATTATACTGACCCCCAACCTGGTACACACACACACACACACACACACTGTGGATTATACTGACCCCCAACCTGGTACACCCACACACACACACACACACACATCATCCATCCAACCTCCATCTATCTGTTCGTCCATCCAACCTCCATCTGTCAGGTTTGACTTTGTTCATGTCTAATCTAGTGACAGACGTTTCCCAATCTCCTTCTCTCTCTCTCCCCCTCTCTCTCTCTCTCTCTCTCTCTCTGTCTCTCTCTCTCTGTCTCTCTCTCTCTCTCTCTCTCTCTCTCTGTCTCTCTCTCTCTGTCTCTCTCTCTCTGTCTCTCTCTCTCTCTCTCTCTCTCTCTCCGTCTCTCGGTTGGTTGTTTCGTCTCCCTCAGGTCTCCAGGGCGGTCGAGTGTTCTTTAGCGCGGTCAAGGAGGGTGACCTCGTGGTGTTCGCCGGAGATGACGAGCAGGACCGCACGCTCTGGGTCCAGGCCATGTATCGAGCCACGGGCCAATCGTACAAGCCCGTTCCACCCACCCAGAACCAGAACCAGAACTGCAGAGGGGGGAAAGTCCAGGCCGACGCACCCGTCTCTTTGCTGAGTAGGTCCACGTTCACCGGCAGCTCTCGTTTCATTGGACAGGAACAGTATGATAGACGACCAATCATCTGTCAACTGACGGACGTTACAGAGAGCCATGTTCTAAAACAATTACTTTGATGTGTGCGTAGGTGTTTGTGTAGATGTGTGTGTAGATGTGTGTGTGTGTGTGTGTGTTCGTACATGTGTGTGTAGATGTGTGTGTGTGGATGTGTGTGTGTGTGGATGTGTGTGGATGTGTGTGTATGTTGGGACTATACAGTGAGTCCATATTGTCCTCAGTATACAAGCTTTAACCACACAGTCCAAATGTTCACACCACAGCCACGCCACCATTCACCACATGTAAATGAGGCCATTGTAGAACAGGCATTACAAGCTGTAGGACTGCAGTAGGGGTAGAGACATAGAGGAGAGTGTATTACAAGCTGTAGGACTGCAGTAGGGGTAGATACATTGATCGTCAGGACTGTCTCCACAACACACACTCCCCAGCAGGGGGGGCACTGACACAGAGCATTAGTGTGCCCGTTTGGCCGACGATTGTCTGCCGACACACACACACACACACACACACACACACACACACACTCCTCTCCCGGCAGTCCAAACACTGAGTGTTAATTGGTCCCGTCTCCTCCAAATGTTTACACTGTACGCGTTTCTCATAACCATTGTAACGGCTCAAACGGTGGAGCTCTAATGGACGAGCAGGAAGTCACAAGGCTTTTGGAAGCGCCTCTCTTTACCCGGAGAACGTCTCGGAGGTGCTAAGGGTTGTTGTTCTGTGTTCTGTGTTCTGCGTGCGCTTCTCTCTAATGACAGTTCCACTGAACCCGAGTCTCCATGAATGATTTTCCCCGTGCTGTGATGTTGATGGTTATTAAACTGTCTAATAACGGCATACTGTACAGACGAGGACACCCAGAGCGGTGGTTATTTATCACTGCGTGGCCGATAACGGTCAGATTTCCACCTATTAGGTTGCCGTGGCGGTAGGTTGAAATGATCAAACCCTCGTCGTTTCC
>CM055745.1:1734287-1809287 GCA_029465975.1 Dallia pectoralis | reverse complement strand
AGAACGCTCGCGGGGGCAGAGCACTGGGCTTTTCTCCGTCCATACACGAGTGGCGGGCACGCCACCAAAAGTGATGGGCGAGCCTGAAATGGCAGCGCTAATAAAAAGCAATCGCTAATGCGCGTCCCGGGTGCGACGCCGCCGGCCGCCAAGGCACTTGGTCTTTTGTGGGGCGGCAAGTCACGTGGCGACGACCCCGTCCCAAATGCATTTCTACAATACGGGAAAACAGAGAGCGTTAGGCTTTTCATCTGGGGGGGGTGTGGGGCGGTGTGGGGGTTCTGGTCGACACCAGCCATTAACCGGGACGGGTCTGAAAGGACTGGAAATGAACCCGGACACGCTGTGATGTCACGTCCACACGTCACGCTGGGTTTTTAAATCGTTTCCCGTCTCCCTTTTCCTTTTAGCATTTCTCCGTTCTGTCTCACCTCTGACCCGGGCTTTGGCCTCATTGCGTCTCCATTCATGCTTCCTGTCGTTGTTATCGCTGCTGCTGCCTTCTCCGTCTCCGTTCAGTCACTAGCTCTTAAAATAGAGAATCTCCGGCGCCGGAGACTACGTGATGTCGGACACAAGCAGACGCACGCTGCCGCTAAACATTAGCAGTCAGTAGCTAGCGAGGTCTGTTGGAGAGTTGACCTGCTAGTTTCCAAGTCAAGGCTCCTCAGCCGCGGACCAAATGGCGTGTCTTTGTGTGTGAAGTGAGGGTTTACAGACGCCGAGCAGTACGGTTATTCTCACACGCCGGGAACACGGCACGTCACATGCCCGTGTTTGTGTCACACGTCTCCCTCACATATCCATGCATGTTGCGAGTGTTTCCGTCAGTTTCTCGTATTTACTGCGGAAATTTGGAAACTGGATTTCACAGATTGTCTCAAGCCAATGGAGGTGGGAACTAATAACCAAAGCAGCGATGAATAACATGGCCAATGCAGTCAGACAGAATTCTCGTCTCGTTTTTTTCCCCCCACAGTTTTTCCCCGGTCGTACGGCATGAGTTGCTTTTGGTGGATGTTACACAGTTCTGTCGACTGTCACGTCAGACTGAATGTTGGTGTTAGATTGCGACTGTGACGAGTCCGGGCATCTGGGGATTCCAAAATTACACTCCATTGTCGGGCAAAAGGGACGTGGTCTCCTCTTTTTATTGAAGATTGAGATGCCGACTGGAATGGATTTATTCAGGTCAACCGTTTATTCCGTAGCCGTTTTCATCCTCACTCAGACCCAGATCAGACATCTGCTTTCCTTCGGTTCTTGCTCCCCTCACTCACGCTAACCGGAACCCTTCCCATCTCTCCAACCTTCTCCCTTATGTTCTCCTGTCTGTATCGCCCCCCTCTCAGGTCTGGATCGCTCTCAGAGGCAGGGGGTGGAGGAGTTGATCTCTGCGGTGCCCTGTGGATGGGACCACGCAGCTCTGTTCCCCGTTCTGCAGAAACACACCTTACAGCACCGGATGAACGATTCCTTCTCCTGCCTGGTGAGCGTACAGGAAGGGGTGGAGATTGTTTAAATGTTTGCTGAGGGTTCAGGGAGGACATGGCTTAAATGTTTGGTGAGGGTTCAGGGAGGACATGGCTTAAATGGTTGGTGAGGGTTCAGGGAGGACATGGCTTAAATGTTTGGTGAGGGTACAGGGAGGACATGGCTTAAATGTTTGGTGAGGGTACAGGAAGGGGTGGAAATTTCCTGAGTTAAATGTTTGTTTAATTTAATGTTTTTAGGGGTGTGAAAAGATTGAAAGTCGACAGGCTTTAGGAAGTGTATATGGCTCCAGGAAGTAGACTGGGCTCGAGGAAGTAGACTGGGCTCGAGGAAGTAGACTGGGCTCGAGGAAGTAGACTGGGCTCGAGGAAGTAGACTGGGCTCGAGGAAGTAGACTGGGCTCGAGGAAGTAGACTGGGCGCGAGGAAGTAGACTGGGCTCGAGGAAGTAGACTGGGCGCGAGGAAGTAGACTGGGCGCGAGGAAGTAGACTGGGCGCGAGGAAGTAGACTGGGCTCGAGGAAGTAGACTGGGCTCGAGGAAGTAGACTGGGCTCGAGGAAGTAGACTGGGCTCGAGGAAGTAGACTGGGCTCCAGGAAGTAGACTGGGCTCCAGGAAGTAGACTGGGCTCCAGGAAGTAGACTGGGCTCCAGGAAGTAGACTGGGCTCCAGGAAGGGAAACAGGGTCAGTCCTCAGTGGGTGGGAGAAAAGGGCTCTGCTAACTTTGCCTTAGAGACTTGTGCCTCGAGGGTTTTGGAAATCACACACTCAACGATGGCGGATAAACGGTGCTAATCAATACTTCCCAGATAGAAACATGACCCTCATGGACAACTGCGGGGGCTATTCATTGGAGAGCGGGCCAAAACCCACGCATGGCACTGAGATTGTGGTGGGGGGGGGGTGTGTGTGTGTGTGTGTGTGTGTGTGGGTAGGGGGTGGAGTGTGTGTGTGTAGGGGGGGGTGGTGTGTGGGGGGGTGGAGTGTGTGTGTGGGGGGGGGTGAAGTGTGTGTGTGTGGAGTGTGTGTGTGAGGGGCTGGGGGGGTTATTGGACCTCATCAGTTGTACCATTGTGGTCAATTACTTTTCAGTTCACGGAAACTCTGAAATTGACCTCCACACTCGGATTTGAAATTCAAATGTAATGGTCTTCTCAGATCAGATCCAATCCCTATTCTGTAAACATGTTATTTAGGAGTAGATGAAAGAGCTGAACTCATGACCCAACTAGGACTACTCATCTCAGACTCAGATGAGTTCTCTACCCACTAACACCTGGGCTTTTAGTTCTTTATATGACTCATAAGCTTTATTTTTTAAAAGCTAGTAATTACACTTATCTACTAAACTTCAACCGTACTGGGGTTTTTCATGTGAAGGCCTTTATTAATGACAAGGACTTTATGTATCAACTTGTGGTCCATGGGAAAAGGGCCTTGGAAACACTTCTCGTGGTTGCTATTTGATTTGGGTCATCTGATTTAAGAAAGGAAGAAAGAAAATTTTAGTTTTCCAAATATCTGATGATAATGTTTGTTTTCTTCAAAATGTGAATTGAATCGTACCCTGTTAGAGTTAGAGTCCCTGCTTGTTTTAAAGAACTGCAAAAAATATTACAAAAATGTATTTTCAATTCGATTTTACCCAAGCTCACTTTTGTGAAAAATATTAGAACTGTTTTATGACATCACAGCTGATTATAACATCTGTAAAAATGTTCCTCACTTTTCCAGGTCAAAATGATTCTCGATTCAGGCATGTGTCTGTGTGTGAATTTCACAATATGTTGAGTTAAACGTATGATGTGAATATATTTGAGACAAATCTTACAAATCCTGTTGAAGGTTTATAGGCTTGTGTCCTCCCCCACACATCTAAGCACAGCCCAGTTATGAATATTCATGCAGCTTCCTCCACAGTTTGTTCTTATGATATTAAGCCACAGGTCATTCACTAGGTACTTTAGTGTGTCTTGACCTGTTTCACCCACGTAGGGGAGTCAGTCTGTAGAACAGGACGTACTCACTGAGCACACACACACACACACACACCATCATACATTCTCATTCTGAGCAGCGTGAACGTGTTTTGTCAAATCAGTTGCCGAAATTGCCAATCATGCTCAAGCCTGATGTAGACACGATTCAGACTCACTTCTGTACACACACACACACACCCCACACACACCCCACACACACCCCACACACACCCCACACACACCCCACACACACCCCACACACACCCCACACACACTCCACACACACTCCACACACACACACCACAAACACACACATCTCCTTCTCAGCCTCAGCAAAGCAATTAAGATCATATTAATTAGAAATATCCCGACTGACGAATAGCCCTTAATTGCTGTGCACTAGTCAAATTGAACAGAATGCACTTGAAGAAGGCCTTGAACTTGAACAATGCACAGAAAACCATATGCTCTGTCAGAGACTTGTCAAAGGTTGTCACACAATGCAATTTATCCATTCATTATGACAGACCAACTCGACACATATTTAAGGAAGCTCATTACATTCACTTAGAAATGTCACTTAGAAATGTCCTTGTCTTCGAAAGAAAGGCAATTCGTTTGCCCGTTAAAATAACATCAAGTCGATCAAACATATCGTGTAAACACCGTTAATGTTGTCAATGACTAGTATAGCTGTAAATGGCTGACTTTCAATGGAATATCTACATAGGCTGTGTTCCACGGTTATTTGCTAATCCAAGTTTATAATTTTTAACGGTTATTTTATTATTAGAAAACTATTTTGCAGTATGTCGACCCAGCTGGAAACTGTTGAGCTGATAAAAGACGCTGAAACTGGCCTTCTTCAGACTAGTTAAGTATCTGGAGCAAAAAATGGCCAGAAACAACACTATGTACTACTCCTTTCACAGAACAGCGCAAAGTGTTTCTAACCGGAATAGAATGAGGAGTGGGAGGCCCCGGTGCACAACTGAGCAAGAGGACAAATACATTTGAGTGTCTTAACAAATAAACAACTGGCAGCTTTGCGACATACTACCCACAATGCACCAGTGTCAACACAAATAGTGAAGAGGCAATTCTGGCCTTCTAGGCAGAGTTGCATAGAAAAAGACTTACCAATAAAAATAAAAGAGTAAGAAGGGCAAATAATAATCATGCAATAACTATTTAGGGAAGAAGCAGTCTGGTATTCTGTTTATAATGGACTGGTCAGCACAGTCACCTGATCTTAACACTATTGAGCTGTTCTGGGAGCAGCTTGACTGTGTGCTACATAAGAAGTGCCCATCAAGCCCGTCCAATTTGTGGGAGGTGCTTCAGGAAGCATGGGGTAAAACCTCAACAGATTACCTCAGAAAGTTGAAAACTTGAATGCCAAAGGTCTACAAGGCTGTAATTTCTGCATATGGAGAATTAATAATAATTTCAATTAAATATATAATTGTCTAACCCTGTCAATGAGTATATTCCCTATTGCGCACGATTCCCACCTTGCAATATGCACTATTCAAACTAATTTCATTTACGAAAGCGAGGACATTTCTACGTGACAGCGTGTACGTATTAATATGTATGTATCATTGTGAAGTGCTTCTCTTTTGTTTTCATTCTGTCCATTTGTATCGTGTTGCTTTGAAACGGGTCTTATTCCAAGAGCTCTGAGCGGACTCACGGCCGGGCTGGTGGGGGGGGGGATCTGCTGTCAGTCACCCCACGGGAAGCATGTTTGTTAGAGAACTCTTACACTTGGCTCCTTAATAGTTAATTGAACGGGCAGCGCCAAGGAAAGTGAGTCGGCCATCTGTTTGTCACAGCGGAACATCTTGTCACGTTCAGCAGGACACTCGGCTGTCTTCCTTTGTCGTGTGATATAAATAGGTCCGACCGACAGCGGTAGAGGGATTCAGAATGGGGGAGGTTGAGGGATTATGGAGTGGCAAAGGAAGTGTCGGGAGGAAGGGGGCAGCTAAGAGACGTGTTATTCAGAAGGGGTACGCTAAAATAACAACGCACCCTGAATTAATGTAAAATGATAGCTATTAAAACACAATCCCGTTGCAAAATGTCACGCCACGTCTCTGTTGAGAAGGTTCACGTTTTCTTTAGTGTTTGTAGCTTTTATAAGACTGAACGAATTGAATCCACTTATCGTTTGTGTCCGTTATAGACTGACGGTTACAGACTGACAAAAGAGAACATATGAATACGTAATCTGCCTTCCGTTTGAATGTGTCTCAAGATCACCATCGATATGGACCGATAAACTATTCAGACGGAGACCCAGAGCCGGCCAGTGCGCATGTGCCCGTCACTCCCAGGTTGTCCAGAACCACCCGTAGAGTCGCTGGTTTCCACCCAGAGCCGGCCAGTGCGCATGTGCCCGTCACTCCCAGGTTGTCCAGAACCACCCGTAGAGTCGCTGGTTTCCACCCAGAGCCGGCCAGTGCGCATGTGCCCGTCACTCCCAGGTTGTCCAGAACCACCCGTAGAGTCGCTGGTTTCCACCCAGAGCCGGCCACTGCGCATGTGCCCGTCACTCCCAGGTTGTCCAGAACCACCCGTAGAGTCGCTGGTTTCCACCCAGAGCCGGCCAGTGCGCATGTGCCCGTCACTCCCAGGTTGTCCAGAACCACCCGTAGAGTCGCTGGTTTCCACCAGAGCCGGCCAGTGCGCATGTGCCCGTCACTCCCAGGTTGTCCAGAACCACCCGTAGAGTCGCTGGTTTCCACCCAGAGCCGGCCAGTGCGCATGTCCCCGTCACTCCCAGGTTGTCCAGAACCACCCGTAGAGTCCCTGGTTTCCACCCAGAGCCGGCCAGTGCGCATGTCCCCGTCACTCCCAGGTTGTCCAGAACCACCCGTAGAGTCGCTGGTTTCCACCAGAGCCGGCCAGTGCGCATGTGCCCGTCACTCCCAGGTTGTCCAGAACCACCCGTAGAGTCCCTGGTTTCCACCCAGAGCCGGCCAGTGCGCATGTGCCCGTCACTCCCAGGTTGTCCAGAACCACCCGTAGAGTCCCTGGTTTCCACCCAGAGCCGGCCAGTGCGCATGTCCCCGTCACTCCCAGGTTGTCCAGAACCACCCGTAGAGTCCCTGGTTTCCACCCAGAGCCGGCCAGTGCGCATGTCCCCGTCACTCCCAGGTTGTCCAGAACCACCCGTAGAGTCCCTGGTTTCCATGCCAGGGATCTATTGACGTTGTTGTGGGCGACTGCTCAGCTGAGGTGCTAATTTGTTAATATATTTTCCAAGCAGCGTCTTAATTAGGTTTTAAGATTCATCGCCTAATTTAGTTATGTTCAGAAACCTTCGAGGATTCAGATGATGACTCCACGCTTAGTACAGAGGTGAATTTATTTTGTCTGTAAATTAATTGCCGATCCTTTGTTTAATCGTTGGAAATTGCCTGTGATTTTTCTAACAGTGTTTTGCACAGGGCATAGTCTTAGCTGTCAATTTGGCTAAAATTACCATGATTGAGGAGAGTTCATGACTTGTAGATATTTTAGTTAAAAACATGTTTTTCCTGCAGAAGTTTTTTTTAATAGTTCTTTGAGTAACAATTTAAAGACGGGCCCTTGTTAAACACCAGGAGAAATCCCAAATGTAAAGATGGAGGACAATCACTAGACCAGGAATGGGCAATATAAGGTCCGCGGGCTGAATCCAGACCTTAAGGATATTCCATCCGGCCCAGGATATGTTATTAAATAGTTTTGAGGGGAAGTGCAAAATAAATGCCAGTCTAATTGTTATGTATCTGAATCTGAATTGAAATTATGTATATAATAGTAATAGAAGTATAAATGTTACATGTATACGTTCTAATTATTGCTCTTTTCTGAACACACAAATCATTTATAATGAACAAATTACGAGACAAATGTGGCCCTCCAATTAATTTCAAAACTTTGCCCTCCCCTGGAGACTAGACGTGACTTGTTTTACAGTCATTTACATTGATCGGTCATAATATATAAGACTATAAGACTGTCAGGAGGAGTAACCATAGTATTAATAAAGTCCCAGACCGCACAGTGCAACAATTTATTTGCAGTATTTATATGCCAAATTTTCAGACACGGTTTAGGTAATGCGTTGATATACAATGCAATAAAAGTAAAATGCTCAAGCAAGTGCTTGCTATTTGTAGCATGTCTGTTAGCGGATTATTATTAGCCGATATTAAAAAAAATATTATGACAAATAGGTGATTTTGAATTAAGCATTTAGAGGTTTGGCTACTTAGCTCACTGGTGTCATTCTTTCTGGCTTCAGTGAAACTCTTTCTTCAAATCGAAGTCATCTTTTTCTTTTTCCAGGCGACTAATTGATCTAATTTATTTTATTGGTTTGACCCCAAATAATTCTTCATCAACGGCAAGATAATTTCTACACAGAACAATTTCAATGCTGCATGCTGCATTTAGAAAGACAGTTTTAAACCTGCAAATTTATTGTGTGGTGCAAATATTAAAACCGTTAATTGATTACTAAATGTTATGCAGTGGTGAAAAAACTCTCTGGTAATTGTTTACAAGCGTGTTTATGTTGAGTTTATATTTCTCAACGGTGATTCATTTGGGCTCCAGGTCAGTTAAAACATTCTTCTTATTTATTCATTTATCTTCAGGGGTGTATACGATGACTTTCGGGGTGACTAGTTTTACCATCCGTATACGGTTAAAATCGAAGGAGTAGTTCTTTGGAGTGTGTGTACATCAGTCAATTATTATTAAAAACAGTATATTTGATCATATTCATATGATTTTGATTCAGTCAGACATTCCAGGGACAGTTTCCCCGATAACCCAAACGCTGTGGTCCAGCAGTAAACACCTCTGACACCAGTTTGTCTCCAGCACTAGTTAGTCTATTCTAACAAAACCCAAAAAGTAAATAAAGACGAGTGGAACTGACCAAGAGATAGAAATAACAGAAATCTATCCTCTAGTCTTCTGTTTGTTTGCGTGCCCACAGGGTTGGTTCAGTCCGGGTCAGGTGTTTGTTCTGGACGAGTACTGTGCCCGCTACGGGGTGAGGGGCTGCCACCGTCACCTCTGCTACCTCCGGGACCTGATGGAGTACTCGGAAAACCACACCCTGGTCGACCCCACCCTTCTGCACTACAGCTACGCCTTCTGTGCCTCCCACATCCATGGCAACAGGTATGTACGTTATCCATCACCGCGGCGTGTCGTCACGACGACGCCCGCCCGCCCGCCGCCAACGCGTCGTGTCGTACCACAGAAACTACAGGCGCCGCCGTTCGCCGAACCGAAACGTCGTCTCCTGCGCTGCGACGGTCAATGTCAAGATAAAATCAATAACCAGTTAAAAGGCTCCATGTTCTTCACACACTCACATTCATCACAACAACGTGCCGCCGCGCGCCAATAGTAAGGCTGATACACGCATATTTCACATCGCTGGATTTTCCCTCTCAGGAATCAAGGATTTCATTTGTCCCGGCCAATAGAATAGGTAAGAAAAAATCTGTGTGCTTTTGTGTCGTATAAAGACACTAGGGACTTGACAATAGCACAATAGCAACCACCCAGGTCGGCTCCCGTTTGGCTGTTGTCACCCCGGGGCCCCTTTCTTCGTTCTCCACGGAGGCAGAACGTGGAGAGAGACCATGCACACAAATTAGCGCTCGCTTATTAACACTTCATCAGAGCGTAATATGACGAGAAACTAATGCCCGGGTTCTGTATCGGATTTCTCTGATGGTGTGTGTTGTGATTATTCGACGCACGCCGACACCTGAATGGAACCTTGGAGGGCTTATTGTTCGGGTTTAACCAGAAATCCAATTGTCTCAAACGCAAACATTTATTTCATCCGACCAGCCGTTGTAGAGAGATACAGTCCTTTCTCTCGGGCCAGAAAAGCGAACATGCCCACGTTGATATTTACAGGAACAGTTCTGTTATGAGTCCAATGTGAGCCCGGTTTCCTGGACATAAGGGCTTAACAGCTCTACGGTTCCCCTCCCTCTGTTCCCCTCCCTCCGTATTAGTGTCCCATTTACCTCAAATATCCCCCAGCTTGACATCCTCGTTGATAAATGCTAATATATGTGATGTCTCTCTTTGTTGAGCAATTTAGCCAATTAGAACAGTAATGATTAGCCTCTCTGAGTAATCACCACATATAAACTGGGAGGTTGCTGGAGCTGGCTTTTTGTCAGCTGGAGCTCTAATTTAAATAATTGATGCCTGTTCGTGCTCTCGATGCCGCCAGAGAGGTTGTGATTGGGTGTGGAGAGATGACGATACAGAATGGAGGTAGTTTAGTATAACAACTTATGATTGGTGCTGCCAGACAGGTTGTGATTGGGTGTGGAGAGATGACGATACAGAATGGAGGTAGTTTAGTATAACAACTTCTGATTGGTGCTGCCAGACAGGTTGTGATTGGGTGTGGAGAGATGACGATACAGAATGGAGGTAGTTTAGTATAACAACTTCTGATTGGTGCTGCCAGACAGGTTGTGATTGGTGTGGAGAGATGACGATACAGAATGGAGGTAGTTTAGTATAACAACTTCTGATTGGTGCTGCCAGACAGGTTGTGATTGGGTGTGGAGAGATGACGATACAGAATGGAGGTAGTTTAGTATAACAACTTCTGATTGGTGCAGCCAGACAGGTTGTGATTGGGTGTGGAGAGATGACGATACAGAATGGAGGTAGTTTAGTATAACAACTTCTGATTGGTGCTGCCAGACAGGTTGTGATTGGGTGTGGAGAGATGACGATACAGAATGGAGGTAGTTTAGTATAACAACTTCTGATTGGTGCTGCCAGACAGGTTGTGATTGGGTGTGGAGAGATGACGATACAGAATGGAGGTAGTTTAGTATAACAACTTCTGATTGGTGCTGCCAGACAGGTTGTGATTGGGTGTGGAGAGATGACGATACAGAATGGAGGTAGTTTAGTTTATAACAACTTCTGATTGGTGCTGCCAGACAGGTTGTGATTGGGTGTGGAGAGATGACGATACAGAATGGAGGTAGTTTAGTTTATAACAACTTCTGATTGGTGCTGCCAGACAGGTTGTGATTGGGTGTGGAGAGATGACGATACAGAATGGAGGTAGTTTAGTATAACAACTTCTGATTGGTGCTGCCAGACAGGTTGTGATTGGGTGTGGAGAGATGACGATACAGAATGGAGGTAGTTTAGTATAACAACTTCTGATTGGTGCTGCCAGACAGGTTGTGATTGGGTGTGGAGAGATGACGATACAGAATGGAGGTAGTTTAGTATAACAACTTCTGATTGGTGCTGCCAGACAGGTTGTGATTGGGTGTGGAGAGATGACGATACAGAATGGAGGTAGTTTAGTTTATAACAACTTATGCAATCTTACTGCTGGGTCTATTTGTGCACTGGGCCAGTTGGCCCTGTAAATGTGACCTTGATTTTAATCCATTTTGAATCATTAAATACAGAATGTCCTCTGTACAAATGTATTTCCCTTTGATATGTGTATAAGCCTTCACATTCGTTTAGTCCCCCGGTGACTGTTTTCTAATCAGATCTGCCATAGCCGCGTCTCACTCTGAGTTACACTGTAACAGATGGGGAGGTCGGACAGAATCGCTGAAACGAAGGACGGAGGACATTTATTAACAAAAATATAACTATAACAAAAGAAAAACTAAACACGGACAGGACAGATGCAAACACGAGGCATACGCCAAACAAAGACTGCTCAAGGACACTAGAAGATTTCAAACTTAAACAAGGACAGTGATTGGGGAAACAGGTGAGGGCAACAAACAACAAAACAAGTGTCCGTGATCTAAGCGTGGAAGAGGATCTAAGGTGCTAAAATCACTTAGATTATTGTCCTAGTTTTTTTACCATCTCACTGTTTTGCAAAATTGGCACGTCATGTCATTTATCAGTCGCTAACTTAATGGCTTAACTTTTGTAGATCGTCACTGTTTTCGAAACAGTGGACTCTGAGGTTTGCCGGCGCCCGGGTTTGTTGTTGCTGCTGCAGGTGGAGCTTTATGGAGACAGGTGCGTTTGAGAGAGCAGAGCGAGGTCACACCAGCCCATGTCAAGGTCAAAACGGTCCGCCGTTCCCGAGCGGTTTGGAGAGTGACAGCGGACACATCGCGGTCTGCACACCTCCCGCTCACCTGTCACTTCCTATCCTCCGTCTCTCTCCGACCCAACTGGCTCACGGTGGGCTCAGGATGTGACAGCGGCTTACTTCTGGCGCCGCGACACCCCGTGCCACAAGTCCTCTCCGTCATGCGTGTTCGTTCTCCCGGCGCGCCGCTAAAGTGAGGTGACACCCACGATGCCCACTACCCGTGGCCGCCGTCTCACCGGTCCGTCGGATGCGATTCCCCCAGAGGTCCGTGGGTTTGGAGCGCCCTGTCACGACACTGCAGACGCCCAGACGAGGCTCTGGGTACCTACTGACCTATCCCGGAGCCGGTTAACCCTTTGGGGAGGGGGCGGGGGGTGTCAGCGTTTAGCCGCCACTCCAGCTAGCTCGCTTCATTTAGCAGCAACAATGCGTCTCTGCCCGGACGAGCCGGAACGCCGCGCGCGGTTCTGCCACGTGCAGCCGAGCGTTACGGAACGTTTGATTAGATTTGATAGCGGTCGGAGAGAGGCTGCTTTACGCGAAGGACGTAGCAGGGTTAGGGTTAGACGTTCTGCTTGAAACGGGGTTCTGCTTTGTGTGTGTTCAGTTCTGCTTCTGGTGAACAAGGCAGTTTGCTGGTATCCATGTAGCACTGTGAATGTTATGATATACAGATGGTTTGTATCAGAGGATGGAACAGATCAGACTGTTAATCTGTCAGCATCGATCAATGATTCTATTAGGCATTGGTTATATAGAAAAGCTATTTATATACACATATAGATACATGCATACATTTCACTGGTTACAAGATCAATGGCCTTGTGTTTAGAAAAATAAACTGAGGCGTCGAGTGAGGAATACAGTATAGAGAAATGCTGAGACTGGATTAAACATCGCTTTTCTTAATTTGGACTTGGTGTGTGTGTGTGTGTGTGTGTGTGTGTGTGTGTGTGTGTGTGTGTGTGTGTGTGTGTGTGTGTGTGTGTGTGTGTGTTGTGTGTGTGTGTGTGTGTGTGTGTGTGTGTGTGTGTGTGTGTGTGTGTGTGTGTGTGAAGCAGAACAAGATTTCCTCTCCTTTCTCCTCGCCACGACATGAAAGAAAACGTCCCTGCCATCACATGAGTGAGCGCACTCAGCCGGATCCACCCCAGATCCACCCTTATGCCCCTTTAGGATTAGCTGGTGCTTGTTAAACGGCCTGGCAGCAGGGGGGTTAATGAATTGACAGATTTAGGGAACAACGGAGTATACAAGCTGTCCTTACAAGTGCTGTTGTGAAAGGAGGGCTGTTTCTCATTGTGGAGCCGGGCTCTATTTGGCGATGGAGGGGAGTTTACGTGGAGGTCTGATGTTAAGACACAATACGCTACAAGCCTCTATTGTCCCGGACTTTCTAGAGATACCTATTATAAAGGCCTCTCCGACCGACTTAGTATCTTTACATTTTTTATTAATATATCTACCTGTAAAAACATGTATCCCGATGGTATCGCCAGGCCAAGACTTTTTGTTTCCGAACGCAGTCTAAAAACTAACGAACGAACAAACGTCCTTGAGAACTGAAGTGCGTTCGAAATGTCAGTTGTTCTGTTTTAACTTTTTTAAATTTTAAACCTCAAGTCACGAATATTGTGGCAGATGCGTTGGGTTTCTCGCCTGCTAGAGGGCGAATACGTCACGGTCACAGACTCACAGTGTGGGGCTTTATACGCGCAACTCATTAACGCAGACAAACTCCCCCCTCGCAGAGAGCGAGTGCCTTTCTCTTTCAGCTGAAAAAAGCCCCAGAAAGTCAAGGCCAACTATATAGGTAGTGATTGCATTTGCTTTTTCTCAAGAGTGCCTATTCATGGAATGGCAAGAAGGGAATGGAAGCTATGCCAACATTAAAGGGTCTTTCTGCTCGTTCCGTGTTCATTTTGGGGTGTTACCTATGAATGCCCCAGGAGCTTAATTCAACTGTCTAACCCTTATCAAGTTTTAATGTGAATGTGGTGTTGCTTTAAAAAATATTGTTAAAATATCATTCTGGGTGGTCTTTTTTTCTATAAACCTGTGGATAAATATAGTAGTTATGATTATCTATTTCTATTATTTTAAAAGCACTTTAAAGCTTGGGGCCTAAATTTGAACAATATACCAACCATTAAAAAAATATATTTTTACTTTGATTGGGTTAAAATTGTCGTGCTGATGTGTCATGTAGTATTGTAATTACTTTAGGTCAAAAACACGAGTAATACGTTCCGAGGGATGTAGGTAACAAAAGTGATTATATGATATAAATGCTCTGCTATTAAAAAAACACATTGTTTAAAATGCCCTTATAAAAAAATACACTTGATAAAAATAATTGCAATAAAAATTTAATTTTTATCGTTACGCTTTTTATCATTAAAATTTTTATCATAGCATTATTTCACTTATTAGTGATTTTATCATTTAATATTTTTTGTTACGTTCACCCCTCGTAGAAAGTAACTATGCCAGATGTAACAAATCGCTGATGGAAAATGTTTTGTTCTTCAGGCCGGACGGGATGGGAACCATCACTGAGGAAGAGCGAGAACAGTTTGAGGACATTAGAGGACGTCTCTTGATTTTATTGGACAACCAGATCACCCATTTCCGGTAAAATGTACTATACAATTACAGCTGACGCTGTGTTGACTTCATTACATGTGTCAGTAATGCCCCAGTAACTGAGCATACGAGCTTCAGAAAATGTAAACGTGTCACCTGGTGTCACCTGGTGTGATCTGGTGTGACACGGAGTCACCTGATGTCACCTGATGTCACATGGTGTGACCTGATGTCACCTGATGTCACCTGATGTCACCTGATGTCACATGGTGTGACCTGGCGTGACCTGGCGTGACCTGGCGTCACCTGGCGTGACCTGGTGTGACACGGAGTCACCTGATGTCACCTGATGTCACCTGATGTCACCTGATGTCACCTGATGTCACCTGATGTCACCTGATGTCACCTGATGTCACCTGATGTCACCTGATGTCACCTGATGTCACCTGATGTCACCTGGCGTGACCTGGCGTGACCTGGCGTGACCTGGCGTGACCTGGCGTGACACGGAGTCACCTGATGTCACCTGATGTCACCTGATGTCACCTGATGTCACCTGATGTCACCTGATGTCACCTGGCGTGACCTGGCGTGACCTGGCGTGACCTGGCGTGACCTGGCGTGACCTGGCGTGACCTGGTGTGACACGGAGTCACCTGATGTCACCTGATGTCACCTGATGTCACCTGATGTCACCTGATGTCACCTGATGTCACCTGATGTCACCTGATGTGACCTGGTGTGACCTGGCGTCACCTGGCGTCACCTGGTGTCACCTGGTGTCACCTGATGTCACCTGATGTCACCTGATGTCACCTGATGTCACCTGATGTCACCTGATGTCACCTGATGTCACATGGTGTGACCTGGCGTCACCTGGCGTCACCTGGCGTGACCTGGCGTGACCTGGTGTGACCTGGTGTGACACGGAGTCACCTGATGTCACCTGATGTCACCTGATGTCACCTGATGTCACCTGATGTCACCTGATGTCACCTGATGTCACCTGATGTCACCTGATGTCACCTGATGTCACCTGGTGTCACCTGGTGTGACCTGGTGTGACCTGGCGTGACCTGGCGTGACCTGGCGTGACACGGAGTCACCTGATGTCACCTGATGTCACCTGATGTCACCTGATGTCACCTGGTGTGACCTGGCGTCACCTGGTGTGACCTGGCGTCACCTGGTGTGACCTGGCGTCACCTGGTGTGACCTGGCGTCACCTGGTGTGACCTGGTGTGACACGGAGTCACCTGATGTCACCTGGTGTCATCTGGCGTCACCTGGCGTCATCTGGTGTCACCTGGTGTCATCTGGTGTCACCTGGTGTCACCTGGTGTCATCTGGTGTCACCTGGTGTCATCTGGTGTCATCTGGTGTCACCTGGTGTGACCTGGTGTCACCTGGTATGCAGTGGATGGCTGGGTTTCCCTACATCTGTGAGCTCCAAGTCACCATCATGGCTGCATTGTCAGAGACACAGATCCAGACCTTGAAGGGTGGTTTGTTCAATGAACCTGACCTATTCATATCCCTGAACTAAGGTACTTCAAAGCCCTTCACGCTGGTTAGGGGCCCTCCATCTGGCCTCAAGGAGATAAGGTGCAAATGTGACCATGGACTTGGTTGGGGGCCGTAGAAAAGAGGGGGAATCATTAAGCACAGCCCCTGAATGGGGCGCAACCCAAATGTTGAGATTATGCTAATTAAAAGAAATAACGAGTGAATATTGCTGTGGAACCGAGCAGGCGAGTCAATGCATCGTCACTGGGTTCTGATGAGGATTGGAGATTGAATGTATTACAGTCACTTCAAATCACAACATTTCACAAGAAGTGAAAAAACCCGACACCCTGAGACCTGACGCCCGACACCCTGGCGCCCCAACACCCTGGCGCCCGACACAAGCTGTTTCAGAGCTGCTCTAACCCATTCGTCTGACCATAACACTTTGTCCCTCGTCACAGTCACTCAGGTCTTCACTCCTGTCCATTTCTCCTGCATTCAACACCGCGTCGACAAGATCTGATTGTTTGATCTCATCTACCCAGACCTTGACATGTACCGTTGTTCGGAGACCATCAATGTCATTCGCTTTATGATGTTTTGATTCAACAGAGTATATCTGTGTGTATGTAACCACAGTGGCAGTATAAACCAGTAGTTCAGCATGTACCTGCTCGCCATAAATCTATCAACAGTCCCCTACCAACTGTACCGAGGACTGACACATTTCAGATGACATACTGGCCCTTATTGTGGTCATAATTCATAATGCAGTCAGGTCACCTGACTCTTCTGGTGCATCGATTTAACGTGAAGCATTTCTACATAATCTCTCCCACTTTTCAGGTACTGTTTCCCATTTGGTCGTCCGGAAGGGGCCCTCAAAGCCACACTGTCCCTGTTCGAAAGGGTACGTTCTGCCCTCCGTCTGACTAGTTTATGTTTTATAGAGTTACATATCTCTGGATTATATTATTCCTTATAGAGTTACTGGTTTCTGGATTCCATTATTCCTTATAGAGTTACTGGTTTCTAGATTCTATTATTCCTTATAGATTTACTGGTTTCTAGATTCTATTATTCCTTATAGAGTTACTGATCTCTGGATTCCATTAATATTACTAACCATTGTACGGTCAATGCATTGGAAGGTCTGTAGCCTTGAAGAGATCATGTTGATGTTCTTGGTTCTAGGTTTTGATGAAGGACATCACCACTCCCGTCCCTCCGGAGGAGATGAAGAAGGTGGTCCAGAAATGTCTAGAGAAAGCTGCCCTTATCAACTACTCCCAGCTGACTGAATACGCTCAGATAGAGGGTGAGTGCTGTGATGTCATATGTGTGCTGTGATGTCATATGTGTGCTGTGATGTCATATGTGTGCTGTGATGTCATATGTGTGCTGTGATGTCATATGTGTGCTGTGATGTCATATGTGTGCTGTGATGTCATATGTGTGCTCTGA
Organism: Dallia pectoralis; assembly: GCA_029465975.1. NCBI lineage: Eukaryota > Metazoa > Chordata > Actinopteri > Esociformes > Umbridae > Dallia > Dallia pectoralis. Next base: position 1,792,114 of record CM055745.1, on the reverse strand, counting down.
TGTCATATGTGTGCTCTGATGTCATATGTGTGCTGTGATGTCATATGTGTGCTGTGATGTCATATGTGTGCTGTGATGTCATATGTGTGCTGTGATGTCATATGTGTGCTGTGATGTCATATGTGTGCTGTGGTGTCATATGTGTGCTGTGGTGTCATATGTGTGCTGTGATGTCATATGTGTGCTGTGATGTCATATGTGTGCTGTGAAGTCATATCTCAGATTGGTTTGGTTCAATTCTGTGGTGTCAGTTTGTCTGTGTGTTTCTAATCCAGTGTCCAGTGTTTCTGGGTAATGTTATATTGTGTCGGTCTGCCATTGTCACAGTGCCAACTGTTTGTGTTTTAATGTCACAGCTGATGCTCAGACTACCCCAAAGAAAAGGTTGGAGGACGTGCTGCATCTGGGCGAGTTGTGCATCGAGGTTCTGCAGCAGAACGATGAACACCATTCTGAGGTAGGACCCCAGATTAATCGTAGTTACACAGGTAAAGTCTGACGTTTGTCTATCATGTCCAGTCGCCGGTCAAAGGTCAACCTGTGAACGTAAGGGGTCTGTTAAAGGTCAACCTGTGTACGCGTAAGGAGCCGGTCAAAAGTCAACCTGTGAATGTAAGGAGCCTGTCAAAGGTCAACCTGTGTAAGTAAGGTGCCTGTCAAAGGTCAACCTGTGTAGGTAAGGAGCCTGTCAAAGGTCAATCTGTGAATGTAAGGTGCCTGTCAAAGGTCAACCTGTGTAAGTAAGGTGCCTGTCAAAGGTCAACCTGTGTAGGTAAGGAGCCTGTCAAAGGTCAATCTGTGAATGTAAGGAGCCTGTCAAAGCTCAACCTGTGTAAGTAAGGTGCCTGTCAAAGGTCAACCTGTGTAGGTAAGGAGCCTGTCAAAGGTCAATCTGTGAATGTAAGGAGCCTGTCAAAGGTCAACCTGTGTAGGTAAGGAGCCTGTCAAAGGTCAACCTGTGTAGGTTAGGTTCCTGTCAAAGGTCAACCTGTGTAGGTAAGGAGCCTGTCAAAGGTCAACCTGTGTAGGTAAGGAGCCTGTCAAAGGTCAACCTGTGAATGTAAGGTGCCTGTCAAAGGTCAACCTGTGTACGTAAGGTGCCTGTCAAAGGTCAACCTGTGTAGGTAAGGAGCCTGTCAAAGGTCAATCTGTGAATGTAAGGAGCCTGTCAAAGGTCAACCTGTGTAAGTAAGGTGCCTGTCAAAGGTCAACCTGTGTAGGTAAGGAGCCTGTCAAAGGTCAACCTGTGTAAGTAAGGTGCCTGTCAAAGGTCAACCTGTGTAGGTAAGGAGCCTGTCAAAGGTCAATCTGTGAATGTAAGGAGCCTGTCAAAGGTCAACCTGTGTAAGTAAGGTGCCTGTCAAAGGTCAACCTGTGTAGGTAAGGAGCCTGTCAAAGGTCAATCTGTGAATGTAAGGAGCCTGTCAAAGGTCAACCTGTGTAGGTAAGGAGCCTGTCAAAGGTCAACCTGTGTAGGTAAGGAGCCTGTCAAAGGTCAACCTGTGAATGTAAGGTGCCTGTCAAAGGTCAACCTGTGTACGTAAGGTGCCTGTCAAAGGTCAACCTGTGTAAGTAAGGTGCCTGTCAAAGGTCAACCTGTGTAAGTAAGGTGCCACACTTTACTGTGAATGGCAAAGCAAAAACCAAGCAGTGAAGTCCAAGAAACTCTTTGTAGTCCCTTTAGGTTAGAACTGGAGTAGGATATATAAACAATTGATAAATCATGACACGTACCTATGAGGGCTGCGGGTGCTGTCCTTATAAAGGCTGTCTGGTCGAATAACTGGAAAATCTCTAGTTTGTGTTCAGACTTTTCACAGATAAGAAGGGACAAGGTCAGGGAGGGGACCAAGAACCCAAAGACCACTCGAACAGAACTTCAGAGTTCTATGCAGAAATGGAAGAACCTTCCAGAAGGGCGACCGTCTCTGCAGCACTTGATCAGTCAAGCCTTAATGGTAGATGGTTGAAAGTCAAACTATTATGTCTGAATGCCGAGCATTAGATATGGCAATAGTAGTTGGCTTATCGGAGTAACAGGACCAAATCAAACTATTATTATAATTGCATCATGCAATTGGGATGCTTCTTAGAGGCAACATGTGAGGCAGGTCAGAGCCTGAATAGTTACACATGTCTATTAGCTTTTTATTTTCAATATTTATAAAGAAATGTTTTGCTTTCTCATTATGGATAATTGTTTTAAAATGAAAAGGCATTTTTTATTCTATTACATATTTTATAACACACCAACATGTGGACAGCTGTAGCGGTCTGAATATTCTCAGAAAGCTGTGTACATGTATTACATAAAAGCAAATCAGACACACTCAGTGTTTCGATGTGCTGAAAAGATATGTTGTTTTATACAATTTTCACTAATCCTAACAGGAAAGTGTTTTTCCCTAACTCTTGGTGTAAGTTTCACTTGATGAGACAGGCTGTTACATTTCCTAAATGTATAATAATAAAACGTTTTAGCCAATTGCCTTTTAACAATTATCGATTACCTTGAAATCTTTCTTTAGATGCTAATTTTCTATAGTTTTTTGGTAATCATTTCACCTAATGACCACCTGATTTGATTAGGAACTTCAGACCATTTATATTGGCGTGTCCACCATCTCTATTCTGGGTTTGCATTGGCAGAAGAACGCCAGAACGGAAGATGACCAGTAAAGTGCCAACACCGTAGTAACGTCTCCCCGGCAGAAAGAATATAAACAACGCCCACGACCCATACGCACGCATCATTCTCACACGTTCCGTGGAAAGCGGTTCAATTATAGGTGTTGAGACGTCCACAATTCTAAAGTATACGTTCGCCTAAGTGGCAGCGCTGCTTCAGACATCTGTTTCTGCGAGACAGATCTAATAATACGAGGCTACGATCCACGACGGTCACAACCACAAATGAGACAAAGGCCCTTCTTTGTGGTTGGAAGCTGTGGTGGTAATCTGTAGGCCGGTCACATTAGCGCTTCCCACTCTTCCAAGTCCATTTGCTTTCCGGGGCTTTTTGACACGTGTTGAGATTTTCAAACAATTGTTAACTTCTGCACTGTTGTCTGCGTTGTGGTGATAAGTCAACCTGTCTCTAATTTATTTCACTTCCACCTTTTTTTAATGCGATATCAACAGGGGAGAGAGGTAAGTTTGACCCGGGAACATGCCAGCATGTGTCTGTCGTGTTTACATTTATCCTATTGTGTTACGTCCCAAAGCCTCGCGCTGTCTGTCACTCATTAACTACATTTCACTAATACCATAACAGTCTTTTTCTGTTCGTGGATCCGATTGAGAGGTTTAATACTGGAAACTGCCTCTGTCAAAACACAGAAATGTAACAATGTTTCTAGTCTACAGCGGGATACATTTTTAGCTTGTTTGACCAAATCCTGCGTTATGGAAAGTGCACTTCTATAGTCTCTAGATCACTTCATTATTAGTGTGCATTATTCCTCGGTACTTTAAACAAAGAAAAGGAACGGTTCGCTGTCAGGATTGGCTTTGGTCACCACTACATGTCCAGCATGGTTTCCCTGTGTCTCTAACATTTGTTTGTTTACTTTTCTAACTATCCTCTTCAAAGTGCATAGAAGCAAATTAATACTTGGGTTGTCTCTGGACAAGTGTATTACAGCTTCTGTTGATTTAAACTTGAATTATTGCCCAAATGGTGGAGATCAAGGTGTGTAATTATATTGTACAGCTTCTGGCTAATTTATGAAGGTCAACCACTTTTTTGTTCATGTGTGTTTCCTACATGTTAATAGAGGACTAAGGATGTTTGGCATGTGTTTCAGATCCCATTCATTGATATTTGGCTTGTGTGTCAGATTATATTCATTTATATTTGGCTTGTGTGTCAGATTATATTCATTTATATTTGGCTTGTGTTTCAGATCCCATTCATTGATATTTGGCTTGTGTGTCAGATTATATTCATTTATATTTGGCTTGTGTGTCAGATTATATTCATTTATATTTGGCTTGTGTTTCAGATCCCATTCATTTATATTTGGCTTGTGTTTCAGATTATATTCATTTATATTTGGCTTGTGTGTCAGATTATATTCATTTATATTTGGCTTGTGTGTCAGATTATATTCATTTATATTTGGCATGTGTTTCAGATCCCATTCATTGATATTTGGCTTGTGTGTCAGATTATATTCATTTATATTTGGCTTGTGTGTCAGATTATATTCATTTATATTTGGCATGTGTTTCAGATCCCATTCATTGATATTTGGCTTGTGTGTCAGATTATATTCATTTATATTTGGCTTGTGTGTCAGATTATATTCATTTATATTTGGCTTGTGTTTCAGATCCCATTCATTGATATTTGGCTTGTGTGTCAGATTATATTCATTTATATTTGGCTTGTGTGTCAGATTATATTCATTTATATTTGGCTTGTGTTTCAGATCCCATTCATTTATATTTGGCTTGTGTGTCAGATTATATTCATTTATATTTGGCTTGTGTGTCAGATTATATTCATTTATATTTGGCATGTGTTTCAGATCCCATTCATTTATATTTGGCTTGTGTGTCAGATTATATTCATTTATATTTGGCTTGTGTGTCAGATTATATTCATTTATATTTGGCATGTGTTTCAGATCCCATTCATTGATATTTGGCTTGTGTGTCAGATTATATTCATTTATATTTGGCTTGTGTGTCAGATTATATTCATTTATATTAGTCATGTGTGTCAGATTATATTCATTTATATTTGGCTTGTGTGTCAGATTATATTCATTTATATTTGGCATGTGTTTCAGATCCCATTCATTTATATTTGGCTTGTGTGTCAGATTATATTCATTTATATTTGGCTTGTGTGTCAGATTATATTCATTTATATTTGGCATGTGTTTCAGATCCCATTCATTGATATTTGGCTTGTGTGTCAGATTATATTCATTTATATTTGGCTTGTGTGTCAGATTATATTCATTTATATTTGGCATGTGTTTCAGATCCCATTCATTGATATTTGGCTTGTGTGTCAGATTATATTCATTTATATTTGGCTTGTGTGTCAGATTATATTCATTTATATTTGGCATGTGTTTCAGATCCCATTCATTTATATTTGGCTTGTGTGTCAGATTATATTCATTTATATTTGGCTTGTGTGTCAGATTATATTCATTTATATTTGGCTTGTGTGTCAGATCATAATACTTAATATTTTGCATGTGGGTCAGATCCTATTCATTTATATTTTGGCATGTGTGTCAGATTATATTCATTTATATTTGGCATGTGTGTCAGATTATATTCATTTATATTTGGCATGTGTGTCAGATTATATTCATTTATATTTGGCATGTGTGTCAGATTATATTCATTTATATTTTGGCATGTGTGTCAGATTATATTCATTTATATTAGTCATGTGTGTCAGATTATATTCATTTATATTAGTCATTGATGACCACTAAACAATCCATCTGCTATTGGATCAGATGGATTAATGGTAAATTACTAGTTCTAGATTTTGCTATGGATGGATAAGTCCTATGACTGTCAAGTATCTCAATCCAGAAGATAATGTATTCTTGATTTAAGACAATAGTAACACCATTCAAATTTAGATTTCTCATAAAATGTTGAGTCTTTAACATTTGGCTGGTAATTCTGGGGGGAGATCTTGGACGGGAAAACCAAGATCGAAGGAGTAGTCTGGGCAGTGCCAAGCTGGACGTGATGGCCAGACTGAACACTAAGTGGGTGACGGGCTTGAGAAGATGTTTTGTTGTCTTCCACTTAACGGTTTGGGCTTTAGGTCAAGCTACCCTGGTGGGAGAGAATTTACTGAGGTCAAATGAGGCCTGAACCCCTTTCAACTCAACGTTTGAGGGTGACATTCTGCAGCATAGGTAATGTTTTGTTATTAGAGTTTCCAACGCCTTCTCAGAGGTTTTACACTGACCACATCTGGATTTATTCTTTTGTTATTAGAGTTTCCAACGCCTTCTCAGAGGTTTTACACTGACCACATCTGGATTTATTCTTTTGTTATTAGTTTCCAACGCCTTCTCAGAGGTTTTACACTGACCACATCTGGATTTATTCTTTTGTTATTAGAGTTTCCAACGCCTTCTCAGAGGTTTTACACTGACCACATCTGGATTTATTCTTTTGTTATTAGTTTCCAACGCCTTCTCAGAGGTTTTACACTGACCACATCTGGATTTATTCTTTTGTTATTAGAGTTTCCAACGCCTTCTCAGAGGTTTTACACTGACCACATCTGGATTTATTCTTTTGTTATTAGAGTTTCCAACGCCTTCTCAGAGGTTTTGCACTGATCACATCTGGATTTATTCTTTTGTTATTAGAGTTTCCAACGCCTTCTCAGAGGTTTTGCACTGACCACATCTGGATTTATTCTTACCCTGTAAAGCAAATTTTTTGTGAGACGACTGTAGAATAAATTTAAATGACTTTAAATACATTAAATTCTACTTACGCATTACACCTGGAATATACACACACACATTAATGATCCAAAACATTATGACCACAGGTGAAGTGAATGACATATCTCATAATAAGGGCAAATGTCAAGGTCTGGGCAGATTAGATGGTAAGCAATCAGTCAGTTATCATAATTAACATGTTGGATCATGGAGAAATAGTCAGGAATAAAGACCTGAACGACTTAACAAAGGCTAACTAGTTATGGCCGGACGACTCGGTCAGCGAATCTCAGAAACGACAAGGCTTATGGGGTGCTCCCGGTTAGAAACTGGCACCCAATCACAATCAGGTCTAGTCTGAACCTTACAGAAGCACTACTGTGGCGCGATGCGATAATGTTAATAGTGTTTTGGCTCATCTATGTATTTATAAACAGATATACGTACACGCACACACACACACACACATGTACACACATGTACACACAGACACGCACACACACACACACACACACACACACATATGTACACACATACACAGACACACACACACACATGTACACACATACACAGACACACACACACACACACACATGTACACACACACACATGTACACACATACACAGACACACACACACGTACCCAAGCACATGTACATATATACATACAGTGTTTAACTGTACACACCTAGACTGTTCAGTATTTGATCCTCTCACACACACACACACACACACACACATGTACACAAGCATATGTACATATATACCGTGTTTAAATGTACACACCTAGACTGTTCAGTATTTGCCCATTCATCCCAGCAGTAACGAGTCATTTCCCTGCTAATTGGCTGCTTTACTGTGGCCGTGGTGTTCCTGGATGAAGAGATGTACTGAGTTCTTCCCAGACAAAGCCTTTTGCGTTCAAGCCAAAAGGTTCAATTTTGGTCTAAACACCAAAGCGTTTATGTGATATTAGACAACAGCGCTTTTAGAGCAGAGTTACGTATGTAGAGATTAAATGCATTCAAAAGCATGCTTTGTTATTGACAAGTACAGGTATGATGTCAGACAACATACAGTCATGATTTTAGCATGCCGAAGACTGCGTTTACTACAAGAGAATATTTCTATTGATGAGCATTTTAAAGTGCATTATTGCAATTATGAGCAGGTTGGTTGGATAAACTCATAATACAGGCTTTGCTGCCAACAATATATTCGGGATTTATCAGTCAGTCAAATCAACTGTCTGACTGATAAAGTGGCTCAGGTTTTCATCTCATCATATGAAGGGGTTATTAGAGAAAACACATTATTGAGGAGCCAATTCTATTTGTCATATATGAAGCTAACTGTTTGGTGCTAATGTGTGCTAATGGCTAATGGAGTGTGTTGGGGAAAGGTAAGGAAGACAAATGGAGGATGGGTACTCTTCAAATGTGACGATTAGCATGGTGCACTAAAAAGACGCATGGAGACATGAAAGGGACGCTCAACACAGCCGCCAAGGCCAGATTCAGCTGTGGGACATTCCTACTCAGAGTGCTAGCCGAGCCTTTTGTCTGTCACAGATGGAGATACATACACACTCCTACACACAAACATGTAGAGGTAGCGCTACATACACACTCCTAAACACAAACATGTAGAGGTAGCGCTACATACACACTCCTAAACACAAACATGTAGGGGTAGCGCTACATACACACTCCTAAACACAAACATGTAGGGGTAGCGCTACATACACACTCCTACACACAAACATGTAGAGGTAGCGCTACATACACACTCCTACACACAAACATGTAGAGGTAGCGCTACATACACACTCCTAAACACAAACATGTAGGGGTAGCGCTACATACACACTCCTACACACAAACATGTAGAGGTAGCGCTACATACACACTCCTACACACAAACATGTAGAGGTAGCGCTACATACACACTCCTACACACAAACATGTAGAGGTAGCGCTACATACACACTCCTACACACAAACATGTAGAGCGCTAGCATACACACTCCTACACACAAACATGTAGAGGTAGCGCTACATACACACTCCTACACACAAACATGTAGAGGTAGCGCTACATACACACTCCTACACACAAACATGTAGAGGTAGCGCTACATACACACTCCTACACACAAACATGTAGAGGTAGCGCTACATACACACTCCTACACACAAACATACATACACACTCCTACACACAAACATGTAGAGGTAGCGCTACATACACACTCCTACACACAAACATGTAGAGGTAGCGCTACATACACACTCCTACACACAAACATGTAGAGGTAGCGCTAAATACACACTCCTACACACAAACATGTAGAGGTAGCGCTACATACACACTACTACACACAAACATGTAGGGGTAGCGCTACATACACACTCCTACACACAAACATGTAGAGGTAGCGCTACATACACACTCCTACACACAAACATGTAGAGGTAGCGCTACATACACACTCCTACACACAAACATGTAGAGGTAGCGCTACATACACACTCCTACACACAAACATGTAGAGGTAGCGCTACATACACACTCCTACACACAAACATGTAGAGGTAGCGCTACATACACACTCCTACACACAAACATGTAGAGGTAGCGCTACATACACACTCCTACACACAAACATGTAGAGGTAGCGCTACATACACACTCCTACACACAAACATGTAGAGGTAGCGCTACATACACACTCCTACACACAAACATGTAGAGGTAGCGCTACATACACACTCCTACACACAAACATGTAGAGGTAGCGCTACATACACACTCCTACACACAAACATGTAGAGGTAGCGCTACATACACACTCCTACACACAAACATGTAGAGGTAGCGCTACATACACACTCCTACACACAAACATGTAGAGGTAGCGCTACATACACACTCCTACACACAAACATGTAGAGGTAGCGCTACATACACACTCCTACACACAAACATGTAGAGGTAGCGCTACATACACACTCCTACACACAAACATGTAGAGGTAGCGCTACATACACACTCCTAAACACAAACATGTAGAGGTAGCGCTACATACACACTCCTACACACAAACATGTAGAGGTAGCGCTACATACACACTCCTAAACACAAACATGTAGAGGTAGCGCTACATACACACTCCTACACACAAACATGTAGAGGTAGCGCTACATACACACTCCTACACACAAACATGTAGAGGTAGCGCTACATACACACTCCTACACACAAACATGTAGAGGTAGCGCTACATACACACTCCTACACACAAACATGTAGAGGTAGCGCTACATACACACTCCTACACACAAACATGTAGAGGTAGCGCTACATACACACTCCTACACACAAACATGTAGAGGTAGCGCTACATACACACTCCTACACACAAACATGTAGAGGTAGCGCTACATACACACTCCTACACACAAACATGTAGAGGTAGCGCTACATACACACTCCTACACACAAACATGTAGAGGTAGCGCTACATACACACTCCTACACACAAACATGTAGAGGTAGCGCTACATACACACTCCTACACACAAACATGTAGAGGTAGCGCTACATACACACTCCTACACACAAACATGTAGAGGTAGCGCTACATACACACTCCTACACACAAACATGTAGAGGTAGCGTACACACTCCTACACACAAACATGTAGAGGTAGCGCTACATACACACTCCTACACACAAACATGTAGAGGTAGCGCTACATACACACTCCTACACACAAACATGTAGAGGTAGCGCTACATACACACTCCTACACACAAACATGTAGAGGTAGCGCTACATACACACTCCTACACACAAACATGTAGAGGTAGCGCTACATACACACTCCTACACACAAACATGTAGAGGTAGCGCTACATACACACTCCTACACACAAACATGTAGAGGTAGCGCTACATACACACTCCTACACACAAACATGTAGAGGTAGCGCTACATACACACTCCTACACACAAACATGTAGAGGTAGCGCTACATACACACTCCTACACACAAACATGTAGAGGTAGCGCTACATACACACTCCTACACACAAACATGTAGAGGTAGCGCTACACACTCCTACACACAAACATACACTCCTACACACAAACACTCCTACACACAAACATGTAGAGGTAGCGCTACATACACACTCCTACACACAAACATGTAGAGGTAGCGCTACATACACACTCCTACACACAAACATGTAGAGGTAGCGCTACATACACACTCCTACACACAAACATGTAGAGGTAGCGCTACATACACACTCCTACACACAAACATGTAGAGGTAGCGCTACATACACACTCCTACACACAAACATGTAGAGGTAGCGCTACATACACACTCCTAAACACAAACATGTAGAGGTAGCCCTTACCTGGGATCTATCTGTCACGTTGTCTTTATTTTCCCGGCTTCGTTAGGCCGGTTGTATATTTCCTTAAATGACGACCGCTGCTATTGAGTCGTTAGGTAACTTCTTTCTGGGGTTGGCAAGAAGAAACTGGATTTTCCTGTCGCTTTGAGGTGGGCCAAATTTTTGGTCGTAGTGGTCGTAGTTTTTTTGGTTTGATTGATTGGTTTGATAAAAGAAAGTAGATGACCAAAACATTAACTAATATTTGTTCCTAAAGTAAGTCAAGTATCAAACAGTCATGACCGGTATGTTTTTTGATAGAATAATGCTACTAAATGTGCTTTAACAGGTAAATAAATGACATCAAAAATCCTGTACTTTAAATGAAATGCACTGATCCACGGCAAAATGATTCAAGAAACGCCAATATCATGATTGTGTAGAGGAATCACTTTGATGCTTGGGTTTGTAACTAAGAGGAACATATTATACATTTGTTTACTGTTGGACAATCAAAGCCACTAGAGGAAAGGTGACATTTTTCTAACCTCGTCACAGACATTAACACTGGATTTCTGGATGGATCAAAAAAACTAATTTAGACTATAAATTGTTTGACTTTACACTAAAACCTGTGTACACTTCTATGCTTGAAAATGTCAATGGCTTATCTATGTGGTTTTAACCTATTGTAATGTAGATCATACTATATGACACATCATATTACAGATCATATATAATGTAGATCATACTATATGACACATCATATTACAGATCATATATAATGTAGATCATACTATATGACACATTATATTACAGATCATATATAATGTAGATCATACTATATGACACATCATATTACAGATCATATATAATGTAGATCATACTATGACACATCATATTACAGATCATATATAATGTAGATCATACTGAATGACAACCACATCATATTACAGATCATATATAATGTAGGTCATACTATATGACACATCATATTACAGATCATATATAATGTAGATCATACTATATGACACATCATATTACAGATCATATATAATGTAGATCATACTATGACACATCATATTACAGATCATATATAATGTAGATCATACTATATGACACATTATATTACAGATCATATATAATGTAGATCATACTATATGACACATCATATTACAGATCATATATAATGTAGATCATACTATGACACATCATATTACAGATCATATATAATGTAGATCATACTGAATGACAACCACATCATATTACAGATCATATATAATGTAGGTCATACTATATGACACATCATATTACAGATCATATATAATGTAGATCATACTATATGACACATCATATTACAGATCATATATAATGTAGATCATACTATGACACATCATATTACAGATCATATATAATGTAGATCATACTGAATGACAACCACATCATATTACAGATCATATATAATGTAGGTCATACTATATGACACATCATATTACAGATCATATATAATGTAGGTCATACTATATGACACATCATATTACAGAACATATATAATGTAGATCATACTATATGACACATAATATTACAGATCATATATAATGTAGATCATACTATATGACACATCATATTACAGATCATATATAATGTAGATCATACTATATGACACATCATATTACAGATCATATATAATGTAGATCATACTATATGACACATCATATTACAGATCATATATAATGTAGATCATACTATATGACACATCATATTACAGATCATATATAATGTAGATCATTCTATATGACACATTATATTACAGATCATATATAATGTAGATCATACTATATGACACATCATATTACAGATCATATATAATGTAGATCATACTATATGACACATCATATTACAGATCATATATAATGTAGATCATTCTATATGACATATTATATTACAGATCATATATAATGTAGATCATACTATATGACACATCATATTACAGATCATATATAATGTAGATCATACTATGACACATCATATTACAGATCATATATAATGTAGATCATACTGAATGACAACCACATCATATTACAGATCATATATAATGTAGGTCATACTATATGACACATCATATTACAGATCATATATAATGTAGATCATACTATATGACACATCATATTACAGATCATATATAATGTAGATCATACTATGACACATCATATTACAGATCATATATAATGTAGATCATACTATATGACACATTATATTACAGATCATATATAATGTAGATCATACTATATGACACATCATATTACAGATCATATATAATGTAGATCATACTATGACACATCATATTACAGATCATATATAATGTAGATCATACTGAATGACAACCACATCATATTACAGATCATATATAATGTAGGTCATACTATATGACACATCATATTAAAGATCATATATAATGTAGATCATACTATATGACACATCATATTACAGATCATATATAATGTAGATCATACTATGACACATCATATTACAGATCATATATAATGTAGATCATACTGAATGACAACCACATCATATTACAGATCATATATAATGTAGGTCATACTATATGACACATCATATTACAGATCATATATAATGTAGATCATACTATATGACACATCATATTACAGATCATATATAATGTAGATCATACTATATGACACATCATATTACAGATCATATATAATGTAGGTCATACTATATGACACATAATATTACAGATCATATATAATGTAGATCATACTATATGACACATAATATTACAGATCATATATAATGTAGATCATACTATATGACACATCATATTACAGATCATATATAATGTAGATCATACTATATGACACATCATATTACAGATCATATATAATGTAGATCATACTATATGACACATCATATTACAGATCATATATAATGTAGATCATTCTATATGACACATTATATTACAGATCATATATAATGTAGATCATACTATATGACACATCATATTACAGATCATATATAATGTAGATCATACTATATGACACATCATATTACAGATCATATATAATGTAGATCATTCTATATGACACATTATATTACAGATCATATATAATGTAGATCATACTATATGACACATCATATTACAGATCATATATAATGTAGATCATACTATGACACATCATATTACAGATCATATATAATGTAGATCATACTGAATGACAACCACATCATATTACAGATCATATATAATGTAGGTCATACTATATGACACATCATATTACAGATCATATATAATGTAGATCATACTATATGACACATCATATTACAGATCATATATAATGTAGATCATACTATGACACATCATATTACAGATCATATATAATGTAGATCATACTATATGACACATTATATTACAGATCATATATAATGTAGATCATACTATATGACACATCATATTACAGATCATATGTAATGTAGATCATACTATGACACATCATATTACAGATCATATATAATGTAGATCATACTGAATGACAACCACATCATATTACAGATCATATATAATGTAGGTCATACTATATGACACATCATATTAAAGATCATATATAATGTAGATCATACTATATGACACATCATATTACAGATCATATATAATGTAGATCATACTATGACACATCATATTACAGATCATATATAATGTAGATCATACTGAATGACAACCACATCATATTACAGATCATATATAATGTAGGTCATACTATATGACACATCATATTACAGATCATATATAATGTAGGTCATACTATATGACACATCATATTACAGATCATATATAATGTAGATCATACTATATGACACATAATATTACAGATCATATATAATGTAGATCATACTATATGACACATCATATTACAGATCATATATAATGTAGATCATACTATATGACACATCATATTACAGATCATATATAATGTAGATCATACTATATGACACATCATATTACAGATCATATATAATGTAGATCATTCTATATGACACATTATATTACAGATCATATATAATGTAGATCATACTATATGACACATCATATTACAGATCATATATAATGTAGATCATACTATATGACACATCATATTACAGATCATATATAATGTAGATCATTCTATATGACACATTATATTACAGATCATATATAATGTAGATCATACTATATGACACATCATATTACAGATCATATATAATGTAGATCATACTATGACACATCATATTACAGATCATATATAATGTAGATCATACTGAATGACAACCACATCATATTACAGATCATATATAATGTAGGTCATACTATATGACACATCATATTACAGATCATATATAATGTAGATCATACTATATGACACATCATATTACAGATCATATATAATGTAGATCATACTATGACACATCATATTACAGATCATATATAATGTAGATCATACTATATGACACATTATATTACAGATCATATATAATGTAGATCATACTATATGACACATCATATTACAGATCATATGTAATGTAGATCATACTATGACACATCATATTACAGATCATATATAATGTAGATCATACTGAATGACAACCACATCATATTACAGATCATATATAATGTAGGTCATACTATATGACACATCATATTAAAGATCATATATAATGTAGATCATACTATATGACACATCATATTACAGATCATATATAATGTAGATCATACTATGACACATCATATTACAGATCATATATAATGTAGATCATACTGAATGACAACCACATCATATTACAGATCATATATAATGTAGGTCATACTATATGACACATCATATTACAGATCATATATAATGTAGGTCATACTATATGACACATCATATTACAGATCATATATAATGTAGATCATACTATATGACACATAATATTACAGATCATATATAATGTAGATCATACTATATGACACATAATATTACAGATCATATATAATGTAGATCATACTATATGACACATCATATTACAGATCATATATAATGTAGATCATACTATATGACACATCATATTACAGATCATATATAATGTAGATCATACTATATGACACATCATATTACAGATCATATATAATGTAGATCATACTATGACACATCATATTACAGATCATATATAATGTAGATCATACTGAATGACAACCACATCATATTACAGATCATATATAATGTAGGTCATACTATATGACACATCATATTACAGATCATATATAATGTAGATCATACTATATGACACATCATATTACAGATCATATATAATGTAGATCATACTATGACACATCATATTACAGATCATATATAATGTAGATCATACTGAATGACAACCACATCATATTACAGATCATATATAATGTAGGTCATACTATATGACACATCATATTACAGATCATATATAATGTAGGTCATACTATATGACACATCATATTACAGATCATATATAATGTAGATCATACTATATGACACATCATATTACAGATCATATATAATGTAGATCATACTATATGACACATCATATTACAGATCATATATAATGTAGATCATACTATATGACACATCATATTACAGATCATATATAATGTAGATCATACTATATGACACATCATATTACAGATCATATATAATGTAGATCATACTATATGACACATCATATTACAGATCATATATAATGTAGATCATACTATATGACACATCATATTACAGATCATATATAATGTAGATCATACTGAATGACAACCACATCATATTACAGATCATATATAATGTAGGTCATACTATATGACACATCATATTACAGATCATATATAATGTAGATCATACTATATGACACATCATATTACAGATCATATATAATGTAGATCATACTATTACACATAATATTACAGATCATATATAATGTAGGTCATACTATATGACACATCATATTACAGATCATATATAATGTAGGTCATACTATATGACACATCATATTACAGATCATATATAATGTAGATCATACTATATGACACATAATATTACAGATCATATATAATGTAGATCATACTATATGACACATCATATTACAGATCATATATAATGTAGATCATACTATATGACACATCATATTACAGATCATATATAATGTAGATCATACTATATGACACATCATATTACAGATCATATATAATGTAGATCATACTATATGACACATCATATTACAGATCATATATAATGTAGATCATTCTATGACACATCATATTACAGATCATATATAATGTAGATCATTCTATATGACACATATTACAGATCATATATAATGTAGATCATACTATATGACACATTATATTACAGATCATATATAATGTAGATCATACTATATGACACATTATATTACAGATCATATATAATGTAGATCATACTATATGACACATTATGTTACAGATCATATATAATGTAGATCATTCTATATGACACATTATATTACAGATCATATATAATGTAGATCATACTATATGACACATTATATTACAGATCATATATAATGTAGAGCATTCTATATGACATATAATAGATCATACATCATATATAATGTAGATTATATACTATAGATCATACTATATGACACATTATATTACAGATCATATATAATGTAGATCATTCTATATGACACATCATATTACAGATCATATATAATGTAGATCATACTATATGACACATCATATTACAGATCATATATAATGTAGATCATACTATATGACACATCATATTACAGATCATATATAATGTAGATCATACTATATGACACATCATATTACAGATCATATATAATGTAGATCATACTATATGACACATCATATTACAGATCATATATAATGTAGATCATACTATATGACACATCATATTACAGATCATATATAATGTAGATCATACTATATGACACATCATATTACAGATCATATATAATGTAGATCATACTATATGACACATCATATTACAGATCATATATAATGTAGATCATACTGATATGACACATCATATTACAGATCATATATAATGTAGATCATACTATATGACACATCATATTACAGATCATATATAATGTAGATCATACTATATGACACATCATATTACAGATCATATATAATGTAGATCATACTATATGACACATCATATTACAGATCATATATAATGTAGATCATTCTATATGACACATTATATTACAGATCATATATAATGTAGATCATACTATATGACACATCATATTACAGATCATATATAATGTAGATCATACTATATGACACATCATATTACAGATCATATATAATGTAGATCATACTATATGACACATCATATTACAGATCATATATAATGTAGATCATACTATATGACACATCATATTACAGATCATATATAATGTAGATCATACTATATGACACATCATATTACAGATCATATATAATGTAGATCATACTATATGACACATCATATTACAGATCATCATACTATATGACACATCATATTACAGATCATATATAATGTAGATCATACTATATGACACATCATATTACAGATCATATATAATGGATCATACTATATGACACATCATATTACAGATCATATATAATGTAGATCATATCATATGTATGTAGATCATACATGACACATCATATTACAGATCATATATAATGTAGATCATACTGAATGACAAACCACATCATATTACAGATCATATATAATGTAGGTCATACTATATGACACATCATATTACAGATCATATATAATGTAGATCATACTATATGACACATCATATTACAGATCATATATAATGTAGATCATACTATGACACATCATATTACAGATCATATATAATGTAGATCATACTGAATGACAACCACATCATATTACAGATCATATATAATGTAGGTCATACTATATGACACATCATATTACAGATCATATATAATGTAGGTCATACTATATGACACATCATATTACAGATCATATATAATGTAGATCATACTATATGACACATAATATTACAGATCATATATAATGTAGATCATACTATATGACACATAATATTACAGATCATATATAATGTAGATCATACTATATGACACATCATATTACAGATCATATATAATGTAGATCATACTATATGACACATCATATTACAGATCATATATAATGTAGATCATACTATATGACACATCATATTACAGATCATATATAATGTAGATCATACTATGACACATCATATTACAGATCATATATAATGTAGATCATACTGAATGACAACTATGACACATCATATTACAGATCATATATAATGTAGGTCATACTATATGACACATCATATTACAGATCATATATAATGTAGATCATACTATATGACACATCATATTACAGATCATATATAATGTAGATCATACTATGACACATCATATTACAGATCATATATAATGTAGATCATACTGAATGACAACACATCATATTACAGATCATATATAATGTAGGTCATACTATATGACACATCATATTACAGATCATATATAATGTAGGTCATACTATATGACACATCATATTACAGATCATATATAATGTAGATCATACTATATGACACATCATATTACAGATCATATATAATGTAGATCATACTATATGACACATCATATTACAGATCATATATAATGTAGATCATACTATATGACACATCATATTACAGATCATATATAATGTAGATCATACTATATGACACATCATATTACAGATCATATATAATGTAGATCATACTATATGACACATCATATTACAGATCATATATAATGTAGATCATACTATATGACACATCATATTACAGATCATATATAATGTAGATCATACTGAATGACAACACATCATATTACAGATCATATATAATGTAGGTCATACTATATGACACATCATATTACAGATCATATATAATGTAGATCATACTATATGACACATCATATTACAGATCATATATAATGTAGATCATACTATGACACATCATATTACAGATCATATATAATGTAGGTCATACTATATGACACATCATATTACAGATCATATATAATGTAGGTCATACTATATGACACATCATATTACAGATCATATATAATGTAGATCATACTATATGACACATAATATTACAGATCATATATAATGTAGATCATACTATATGACACATCATATTACAGATCATATATAATGTAGATCATACTATATGACACATCATATTACAGATCATATATAATGTAGATCATACTATATGACACATCATATTACAGATCATATATAATGTAGATCATACTATATGACACATCATATTACAGATCATATATAATGTAGATCATTCTATGACACATCATATTACAGATCATATATAATGTAGATCATTCTATATGACACATATTACAGATCATATATAATGTAGATCATACTATATGACACATTATATTACAGATCATATATAATGTAGATCATACTATATGACACATTATATTACAGATCATATATAATGTAGATCATACTATATGACACATTATGTTACAGATCATATATAATGTAGATCATTCTATATGACACATTATATTACAGATCATATATAATGTAGATCATACTATATGACACATTATATTACAGATCATATATAATGTAGAGCATTCTATATGACACATCATATATAATGTAGATCATACTATATGACACATTATATTACAGATCATATATAATGTAGATCATTCTATATGACACATTATATTACAGATCATATATAATGTAGATCATACTATATGACACATAATATTACAGATCATATATAATGTAGATCATACTATATGACACATCATATTACAGATCATATATAATGTAGATCATACTATATGACACATCATATTACAGATCATATATAATGTAGATCATACTATATGACACATCATATTACAGATCATATATAATGTAGATCATACTATATGACACATAATATTACAGATCATATATAATGTAGATCATACTATATGACACATCATATTACAGATCATATATAATGTAGATCATACTATATGACACATCATATTACAGATCATATATAATGTAGATCATACTATGACACATCATATTACAGATCATATATAATGTAGATCATACTGAATGACAACCACATCATATTACAGATCATATATAATGTAGGTCATACTATATGACACATCATATTACAGATCATATATAATGTAGATCATACTATATGACACATCATATTACAGATCATATATAATGTAGATCATACTATGACACATCATATTACAGATCATATATAATGTAGATCATACTGAATGACAACCACATCATATTACAGATCATATATAATGTAGGTCATACTATATGACACATCATATTACAGATCATATATAATGTAGGTCATACTATATGACACATCATATTATAGATCATATATAATGTAGATCATACTATATGACACATAATATTACAGATCATATATAATGTAGATCATACTATATGACACATCATATTACAGATCATATATAATGTAGATCATACTATATGACACATCATATTACAGATCATATATAATGTAGATCATACTATATGACACATCATATTACAGATCATATATAATGTAGATCATACTATATGACACATCATATTACAGATCATATATAATGTAGATCATACTGAATGACAACCACATCATATTACAGATCATATATAATGTAGGTCATACTATATGACACATAATATTACAGATCATATATAATGTAGATCATACTATATGACACATCATATTACAGATCATATATAATGTAGATCATACTATATGACACATCATATTACAGATCATATATAATGTAGATCATACTATGACACATCATATTACAGATCATATATAATGTAGATCATACTGAATGACAACCACATCATATTACAGATCATATATAATGTAGGTCATACTATATGACACATCATATTACAGATCATATATAATGTAGATCATACTATATGACACATCATATTACAGATCATATATAATGTAGATCATACTATGACACATCATATTACAGATCATATATAATGTAGATCATACTGAATGACAACCACATCATATTACAGATCATATATAATGTAGGTCATACTATATGACACATCATATTACAGATCATATATAATGTAGGTCATACTATATGACACATCATATTACAGATCATATATAATGTAGATCATACTATATGACACATAATATTACAGATCATATATAATGTAGATCATACTATATGACACATAATATTACAGATCATATATAATGTAGATCATACTATATGACACATCATATTACAGATCATATATAATGTAGATCATACTATATGACACATCATATTACAGATCATATATAATGTAGATCATACTATATGACACATCATATTACAGATCATATATAATGTAGATCATTCTATATGACACATTATATTACAGATCATATATAATGTAGATCATACTATATGACACATCATATTACAGATCATATATAATGTAGATCATACTATGACACATCATATTACAGATCATATATAATGTAGATCATACTGAATGACAACCACATCATATTACAGATCATATATAATGTAGGTCATACTATATGACACATCATATTACAGATCATATATAATGTAGATCATACTATATGACACATCATATTACAGATCATATATAATGTAGATCATACTATGACACATCATATTACAGATCATATATAATGTAGATCATACTGAATGAAAACCACATCATATTACAGATCATATATAATGTAGGTCATACTATATGACACATCATATTACAGATCATATATAATGTAGGTCATACTATATGACACATCATATTACAGATCATATATAATGTAGATCATACTATATGACACATAATATTACAGATCATATATAATGTAGATCATACTATATGACACATCATATTACAGATCATATATAATGTAGATCATACTATATGACACATCATATTACAGATCATATATAATGTAGATCATTCTATATGACACATTATATTACAGATCATATATAATGTAGATCATACTATATGACACATCATATTACAGATCATATATAATGTAGATCATACTATGACACATCATATTACAGATCATATATAATGTAGATCATACTGAATGACAACCACATCATATTACAGATCATATATAATGTAGGTCATACTATATGACACATCATATTACAGATCATATATAATGTAGATCATACTATATGACACATCATATTACAGATCATATATAATGTAGATCATACTATGACACATCATATTACAGATCATATATAATGTAGATCATACTGAATGAAAACCACATCATATTACAGATCATATATAATGTAGGTCATACTATATGACACATCATATTACAGATCATATATAATGTAGGTCATACTATATGACACATCATATTACAGATCATATATAATGTAGATCATACTATATGACACATAATATTACAGATCATATATAATGTAGATCATACTATATGACACATCATATTACAGATCATATATAATGTAGATCATACTATATGACACATCATATTACAGATCATATATAATGTAGATCATACTATATGACACATCATATCACAGATCATATATAATGTAGATCATACTATATGACACATCATATTACAGATCATATATAATGTAGATCATTCTATATGACACATCATATTACAGATCATATATAATGTAGATCATTCTATATGACACATATTACAGATCATATATAATGTAGATCATACTATATGACACATTATATTACAGATCATATATAATGTAGATCATACTATATGACACATTATATTACAGATCATATATAATGTAGATCATACTATATGACACATTATGTTACAGATCATATATAATGTAGATCATTCTATATGACACATTATATTACAGATCATATATAATGTAGATCATACTATATGACACATTATATTACAGATCATATATAATGTAGAGCATTCTATATGACACATCATATATAATGTAGATCATACTATATGACACATTATATTACAGATCATATATAATGTAGATCATTCTATATGACACATTATATTACAGATCATATATAATGTAGATCATACTATATGACACATAATATTACAGATCATATATAATGTAGATCATACTATATGACACATCATATTACAGATCATATATAATGTAGATCATACTATATGACACATCATATTACAGATCATATATAATGTAGATCATACTATATGACACATTATATTACAGATCATATATAATGTAGATCATACTATATGACACATCATATTACAGATCATATATAATGTAGATCATACTATATGACTACTACATCATATTACAGATCATATATAATGTAGATCATACTATATGACACATTATATTACAGATCATATATAATGTAGATCATTCTATATGACACATTATATTACAGATCATATATAATGTAGATCATACTATATGACACATAATATTACAGATCATATATAATGTAGATCATACTATATGACACATCATATTACAGATCATATATAATGTAGATCATACTATATGACACATCATATTACAGATCATATATAATGTAGATCATACTATATGACACATTATATTACAGATCATATATAATGTAGATCATACTATATGACACATCATATTACAGATCATATATAATGTAGATCATACTATATGACTACTACATCATATTACAGATCATATATAATGTAGATCATACTATATGACACATTATATTACAGATCATATATAATGTAGATCATTCTATATGACACATCATATTACAGATCATATATAATGTAGGTCATACTATATGACACATCATATTACAGATCATATATAATGTAGATCATACTATATGACACATCATATTACAGATCATATATAATGTAGATCATACTATATGACACATCATATTACAGATCATATATAATGTAGATCATACTATATGACTACTACATCATATTACAGATCATATATAATGTAGATCATACAATTACCACTAAATGACACATTTTTTACCATCTTAGATCAGTCTTTTGTCAGTATGTATGTTTCCACGTGAACATTGCTGGTTAAGAACGGCACGTCTGTATGCCTTTTGATAACTTTTTAATGCCTCACCTTGGATTTTTTCCACGCTTAAAATGTAAGCATAATGTAATTACCAATATGTGATTTTATCTTTACTGCTGAAGTGCTAATGCATCTTAGTACAGGGGTAGAGGTAATATGGCTGCCTGCGTCGCTTCCTCCGCGTTGGAGTTTATTGTGCTCTCAAGGTCTTCTTTTTATGCTATATCCATTTCAGATTTCTGCTGTTTCTCTGTTGGTTCCATTCATTGGTTCGCTCCATTCATTGGTTCGCTTAGAACATGCCGTATTTTTCTCTATCCGTGTGTCACTTCTTCTCACGTCTTACTCGGCTTGCGTTCGTCTCCATTTTGTGTTCGTCAAGACTTCACCAGTGTCTCTCAAGTATACTACTGCATTTGGACGACTTGTTCTTTTTAGTGAATGTACATAACTTTTCACGTCTTACTTCGTTCATTTAGTCTCTTTGTTCTCTCCTCTCACTATCTTCTTGCCAGGCCTTCTCGTGGTGGCCGGCGATGATGACGGAACACACCGAGTCTTTTCTTTCACTCTACACGGTCGACATGGATAATGTTCTGCGAGTCCAGCCTGTTGACTCCTGGGATAGTTTCCCTTTGTTCCAGCTGCTAAACAACTTCCTGCGATGTGACCGTGAGTTCCCCGTCCTCCTTCTGGCGCTGACCCCCCAGCATCCACACAAACACTTACAGTATATCCTCATCTCTCGTCTTATTCCCTGGTTCTCTGTGTTGCCTCTGTTTTTATTTAAATCACAATGTAAGGCGCCCCAGTGACTCATGTTTGAAAACACGTTCCGGGTGTTTCTGCACAGGTTCCATAATTAACACTGAGAGCGTTGTGACAGAGTACATAGAGTTCCTGGCAGTGGGGTGGGTTGGGACAATAATTTGCCTCCGCTTCAGTGAGATAACTGAGAAACAATGAACAGAGAAAAGACTCACACTGTAGTGAGAAACACAAGTCAGGAGGCTGGAGTGGACGTACCAAAGACTCACACTGTTGTGAGAAACACAAGAGAGGAGGCTGGAGTGGACGTACCAAAGACTCACACTGTTGTGAGAAACACAAGAGAGGAGGCTGGAGTGGACGTACCAAAGACTCACACTGTTGTGAGAAACACAAGAGAGGAGGCTGGAGTGGACGTACCAAAGACTCACCTGTAGTGAGAAACACAAGAGAGGAGGCTGGAGTGGACGTACCAAAGACTCACCTGTAGTGAGAAACACAAGAGTGGAGGCTGGAGTGGACGTACCAAAGACTCACACTGTAGTGAGAAACACAAGAGAGGAGGCTGGAGTGGACGTACCAAAGACTCACACCTGTAGTGAGAAACACAAGAGAGGAGGCTGGAGTGGACGTACCAAAGACTCACCTGTAGTGAGAAACACAAGAGAGGAGGCTGGAGTGGACGTACCAAAGACTCACACCTGTACTGAGAAACACTATGATAAAGTTGACACATGTTAACAACTGGTCACTGATTTTAGATTATGATATAAAACATTTGTCTGATTAATTTCATTTTTATTTCACTATCCTACTCAGGATGTACATTGGACTTGGTTGTATTATTTCAGTTTTATATTTTATTATTCAAATAGTATATACAATGTCATCCTATTGCACTGTCTATGTAGAATTTGAGTTTCATTCAGAAAAGGCAATTTACAGTGTATTTATTTTAAGATTGTAATGTTAGGCAAAATTCATTACTCATTTAAAAACGTACTTCATTTAGAATTTGATACGGACCACTACTGTGTACTACTAATACTAATACTAATACAGAATCAGTAGTGGGTGTAAACTCAGTCCCCTCCAGGTGTTTGTCTTTGTGTACTACCACTATATCTGTCTCTCTCTCTCTGTCACTCTCTCTCTCTCTGTCTCTCTCTCTCTGTCTGTCTGTCTCTCTCTCTCTGTCACTCTCTCTCTCTCTCTGTCTCTCTCTTTCTCTCTGTCTGACACTCTCATGCTTTTCACTTATTCCTGTACAACTATAAGCTTTTGTTTCGTTGCCAGCTGTGAGGTGGCTGAGTCCATTGTTTCACCGCGTCTATTCAGACCTCAGATCAGACCGACACCTCGAGCCAAATCACAATTGTGCCGCTGCTTCTCTCTCTGTTATTGCCGTTCTCCGTTCTACTTTTCCAATTATGCCGACTGTCATAACAAGCATTTTATTTTTTACGACGTAAATAATGAGGACAGCGGCTGAGCAACTTTTAATGGGTAATTATCTTTTTTTGACAATTGCTGCAAACGAGGCCGCTGTTTTTGATCATTACCTCTCAGGTGAAAGGTATTTTAAAGGCGATAAAACGGATAAACAATTGTAGATCGACCGGAAAAAATCACGCCGTGCCAGCCTACGACGGGAGTCCCACAACAGCGAATAAAGAAATAAATCAGTCTGTCAACTCTGCCACCTTAAAGTCAAATTAGACATTTCCTTGTAATTATCTGCTTACGGTCTGAAACAGTGTAAAGGTGATGCAATAACAGTTCATTATATTTTTACAATGTTCAATGTTTCCTGTTCACTGTTGAACCCACTCCCTAGAAAACGTTGTTTCCACGTGAACAGTGGTTTTAAACTTCGTTAAACTTTATTTC
Source organism: Dallia pectoralis (assembly GCA_029465975.1). NCBI lineage: Eukaryota > Metazoa > Chordata > Actinopteri > Esociformes > Umbridae > Dallia > Dallia pectoralis. Next base: position 1,764,351 of record CM055745.1, on the reverse strand, counting down.
AATAGTCTCCAGTTATGGCCTCTATAAAAAAATGAGCTAGCATCAAGTGGTCAGGTTTATGGAGGTTGTAATCTGGATAATGTTGCCTTGTTAACAACTTGTCCAGAGAGGCTTTGTGCCAAGTTATGTGCTGATATGTCCTCCGATCCCGGGTTATAAGAGATCCGGGTGTTTTTAAGAAGATTCCAGCTCACTACGGCCGACTTTATGTAGTCCTGGAGGTGCATGTGTTCCTCGTGGAGAGATGGACGGACGTAGGAAATGTTTCCTCTACGTCGCACGTGATCAGGGACAAGCTTTGGAAAAGTTCCCATGATAATAATGCTACTTTTACTGTTTGTAGTGTGACAAACATATTTCATTAATTACACCAGGTCTGAATTAATCACATATAATACGGATTAACTGCAGGAACTGCTCACTTTAATGGTCGCACGTGTTGGAGATGACAAGTGGTTGGGAGAGAAGCCAGATACTCTGGGGAGGGTACAAACTGCAAGTGTTAATCGTGTAGGAAAAGAGTGATGAGAATTAGGACTAATGAAGTCCTGGGAGATTAGCACACAATACTCTCTCTCTGTCTCTCTCTCTGTCTCTCTCTCTCTGTCTGTCTGTCTCTCTCTCTCTGTCACTCTCTCTCTCTCTCTGTCACTCTCTCTCTCTCTCTGTCTCTCTCTTTCTCTCTGTCTGACACTCTCATGCTTTTCACTTATTCCTGTACAACTATAAGCTTTTGTTTCGTTGCCAGCTGTGAGGTGGCTGAGTCCATTGTTTCACCGCGTCTATTCAGACCTCAGATCAGACCGACACCTCGAGCCAAATCACAATTGTGCCGCTGCTTCTCTCTCTGTTATTGCCGTTCTCCGTTCTACTTTTCCAATTATGCCGACTGTCATAACAAGCATTTTATTTTTTACGACGTAAATAATGAGGACAGCGGCTGAGCAACTTTTAATGGGTAATTATCTTTTTTTGACAATTGCTGCAAACGAGGCCGCTGTTTTTGATCATTACCTCTCAGGTGAAAGGTATTTTAAAGGCGATAAAACGGATAAACAATTGTAGATCGACCGGAAAAAATCACGCCGTGCCAGCCTACGACGGGAGTCCCACAACAGCGAATAAAGAAATAAATCAGTCTGTCAACTCTGCCACCTTAAAGTCAAATTAGACATTTCCTTGTAATTATCTGCTTACGGTCTGAAACAGTGTAAAGGTGATGCAATAACAGTTCATTATATTTTTACAATGTTCAATGTTTCCTGTTCACTGTTGAACCGACTCCCTAGAAAACGTTGTTTCCACGTGAACAGTGGTTTTAAACTTCGTTAAACTTTATTTCAATAGTCTCCAGTTATGGCCTCTATAAAAAAATGAGCTAGCATCAAGTGGTCAGGTTTATGGAGGTTGTAATCTGGATAATGTTGCCTTGTTAACAACTTGTCCAGAGAGGCTTTGTGCCAAGTTATGTGCTGATATGTCCTCCGATCCCGGGTTATAAGAGATCCGGGTGTTTTTAAGAAGATTCCAGCTCACTACGGCCGACTTTATGTAGTCCTGGAGGTGCATGTGTTCCTCGTGGAGAGATGGACGGACGTAGGAAATGTTTCCTCTACGTCGCACGTGATCAGGGACAAGCTTTGGAAAAGTTCCCATGATAATAATGCTACTTTTACTGTTTGTAGTGTGACAAACATATTTCATTAATTACACCAGGTCTGAATTAATCACATATAATACGGATTAACTGCAGGAACTGCTCACTTTAATGGTCGCACGTGTTGGAGATGACAAGTGGTTGGGAGAGAAGCCAGATACTCTGGGGAGGGTACAAACTGCAAGTGTTAATCGTGTAGGAAAAGAGTGATGAGAATTAGGACTAATGAAGTCCTGGGAGATTAGCACACAATACTCTCTCTCTGTCTGTCTCTCTCTGTCTTTTTCTTTTGTCTCTCTAACTGTTTCTCTACATATATAAAAACGATGTAGTACCAGTCTGGGATACTCTCATGTAGGGTGGTGTTGAGTCTGGGATACTCTCTAGTAGGGTGGTGTTGAGTCTGGGATACTCTCTAGTAGGGTGGTGTTGAGTCTGGGATACTCTCTAGTAGGGTGGTGTTGAGTCTGGGATACTCTCTAGTAGGGTGGTGTTGAGTCTGGGATACTCTCTAGTAGGGTGGTGTTGAGTCTGGGATACTCTCTAGTAGGGTGGTGTTGAGTCTGGGATACTCTCTAGTAGGGTGGTGTTGAGTCTGGGATACTCTCTAGTAGGGTGGTGTTGAGTCTGGGATACTCTCTAGTAGGGTGGTGTTGAGTCTGGGATACTCTCTAGTAGGGTGGTGTTGAGTCTGGGATACTCTCATGTAGGGTGGTGTTGAGTCTGGGATACTCTCTAGTAGGGTGGTGTTGAGTCTGGGATACTCTCATGTAGGGTGGTGTTGAGTCTGGGATACTCTCATGTAGGGTGGTGTTGAGTCTGGGATACTCTCTAGTAGGGTGGTGTTGAGTCTGGAATACTCTCTAGTAGGGTGGTGTTGAGTCTGGGATACTCTCTAGTAGGGTGGTGTTGAGTCTGGAATACTCTCTAGTAGGGTGGTGTTGAGTCTGGGATACTCTCTAGTAGGGTGGTGTTGAGTCTGGGATACTCTCTAGTAGGGTGGTGTTGAGTCTGGGATACTCTCATGTAGGGTGGTGTTGAGTCTGGGATACTCTCTAGTAGGGTGGTGTTGAGTCTGGGATACTCTCATGTAGGGTGGTGTTGAGTCTGGGATACTCTCTAGTAGGGTGGTGTTGAGTCTGGGATACTCTCATGTAGGGTGGTGTTGAGTCTGGGATACTCTCTAGTAGGGTGGTGTTGAGTCTGGGATACTCTCATGTAGGGTGGTGTTGAGTCTGGGATACTCTCATGTAGGGTGGTGTTGAGTCTGGGATACTCTCTAGTAGGGTGGTGTTGAGTCTGGAATACTCTCTAGTAGGGTGGTGTTGAGTCTGGGATACTCTCTAGTAGGGTGGTGTTGAGTCTGGGATACTCTCTAGTAGGGTGGTGTTGAGTCTGGGATACTCTCATGTAGGGTGGTGTTGAGTCTGGGATACTCTCTAGTAGGGTGGTGTTGAGTCTGGGATACTCTCTAGTAGGGTGGTGTTGAGTCTGGGATACTCTCTAGTAGGGTGGTGTTGAGTCTGGGATACTCTCTAGTAGGGTGGTGTTGAGTCTGGGATACTCTCTAGTAGGGTGGTGTTGAGTCTGGGATACTCTCATGTAGGGTGGTGTTGAGTCTGGGATACTCTCTAGTAGGGTGGTGTTGAGTCTGGGATACTCTCTAGTAGGGTGGTGTTGAGTCTGGGATACTCTCTAGTAGGGTGGTGTTGAGTCTGGGATACTCTCTAGTAGGGTGGTGTTGAGTCTGGGATACTCTCTAGTAGGGTGGTGTTGAGTCTGGGATACTCTCTAGTAGGGTGGTGTTGAGTCTGGGATACTCTCATGTAGGGTGGTGTTGAGTCTGGGATACTCTCTAGTAGGGTGGTGTTGAGTCTGGGATACTCTCTAGTAGGGTGGTGTTGAGTCTGGGATACTCTCTAGTAGGGTGGTGTTGAGTCTGGGATACTCTCTAGTAGGGTGGTGTTGAGTCTGGGATACTCTCTAGTAGGGTGGTGTTGAGTCTGGGATACTCTCTAGTAGGGTGGTGTTGAGTCTGGGATACTCTCAGTAGGGTGGTGTTGAGTCTGGGATACTCTCATGTAGGGTGGTGTTGAGTCTGGGATACTCTCTAGTAGGGTGGTGTTGAGTCTGGGATACTCTCTAGTAGGGTGGTGTTGAGTCTGGGATACTCTCTAGTAGGGTGGTGTTGAGTCTGGGATACTCTCATGTAGGGTGGTGTTGAGTCTGGGATACTCTCATGTAGGGTGGTGTTGAGTCTGGGATACTCTCTAGTAGGGTGGTGTTGAGTCTGGGATACTCTCTAGTAGGGTGGTGTTGAGTCTGGGATACTCTCTAGTAGGGTGGTGTTGAGTCTGGGATACTCTCTAGTAGGGTGGTGTTGAGTCTGGGATACTCTCATGTAGGGTGGTGTTGAGTCTGGGATACTCTCTAGTAGGGTGGTGTTGAGTCTGGGATACTCTCTAGTAGGGTGGTGTTGAGTCTGGGATACTCTCTAGTAGGGTGGTGTTGAGTCTGGGATACTCTCTAGTAGGGTGGTGTTGAGTCTGGGATACTCTAGTAGGGTGGTGTTGAGTCTGGGATACTCTCTAGTAGGGTGGTGTTGAGTCTGGGATACTCTCTAGTAGGGTGGTGTTGAGTCTGGGATACTCTCTAGTAGGGTGGTGTTGAGTCTGGGATACTCTCTAGTAGGGTGGTGTTGAGTCTGGGATACTCTCTAGTAGGGTGGTGTTGAGTCTGGGATACTCTCTAGTAGGGTGGTGTTGAGTCTGGGATACTCTCTAGTAGGGTGGTGTTGAGTCTGGGATACTACTCTCTAGTAGGGTGGTGTTGAGTCTGGGATACTCTCTAGTAGGGTGGTGTTGAGTCTGGGATACTCTCTAGTAGGGTGGTGTTGAGTCTGGGATACTCTCTAGTAGGGTGGTGTTGAGTCTGGGATACTCTCTAGTAGGGTGGTGTTGAGTCTGGGATACTCTCTAGTAGGGTGGTGTTGAGTCTGGGATACTCTCTAGTAGGGTGGTGTTGAGTCTGGGATACTCTCTAGTAGGGTGGTGTTGAGTCTGGGATACTCTCTAGTAGGGTGGTGTTGAGTCTGGGATACTCGGTGTTGAGTCTGGGATACTCTCTAGTAGGGTGGTGTTGAGTCTGGGATACTCTCTAGTAGGGTGGTGTTGAGTCTGGGATACTCTCTAGTAGGGTGGTGTTGAGTCTGGGATACTCTCTAGTAGGGTGGTGTTGAGTCTGGGATACTCTCTAGTAGGGTGGTGTTGAGTCTGGGATACTCTCTAGTAGGGTGGTGTTGAGTCTGGGATACTCTCTAGTAGGGTGGTGTTGAGTCTGGGATACTCTCTAGTAGGGTGGTGTTGAGTCTGGGATACTCTCTAGTAGGGTGGTGTTGAGTCTGGGATACTCTCTAGTAGGGTGGTGTTGAGTCTGGGATACTCTCTAGTAGGGTGGTGTTGAGTCTGGGATACTCTCTAGTAGGGTGGTGTTGAGTCTGGGATACTCTCTAGTAGGGTGGTGTTGAGTCTAGGGGATGAGTCTGGGATACTCTCATGTAGGGTGGTGTTGAGTCTGGGATACTCTCTAGTAGGGTGGTGTTGAGTCTGGGATACTCTCTAGTAGGGTGGTGTTGAGTCTGGGATACTCTCATGTAGGGTGGTGTTGAGTCTGGGATACTCTCTAGTAGGGTGGTGTTGAGTCTGGGATACTCTCATGTAGGGTGGTGTTGAGTCTGGGATACTCTCATGTAGGGTGGTGTTGAGTCTGGGATACTCTCTAGTAGGGTGGTGTTGAGTCTGGGATACTCTCTAGTAGGGTGGTGTTGAGTCTGGGATACTCTCTAGTAGGGTGGTGTTGAGTCTGGGATACTCTCTAGTAGGGTGGTGTTGAGTCTGGGATACTCTCTAGTAGGGTGGTGTTGAGTCTGGGATACTCTCTAGTAGGGTGGTGTTGAGTCTGGGATACTCTCATGTAGGGTGGTGTTGAGTCTGGGATACTCTCTAGTAGGGTGGTGTTGAGTCTGGGATACTCTCATGTAGGGTGGTGTTGAGTCTGGGATACTCATAGGTAGGGTGGTGTTGAGTCTGGGATACTCTCTGTAGGGTGGTGTTGAGTCTGGGATACTCTCTAGTAGGGTGGTGTTGAGTCTGGGATACTCTCTAGTAGGGTGGTGTTGAGTCTGGGATACTCTCTAGTAGGGTGGTGTTGAGTCTGGGATACTCTCTAGTAGGGTGGTGTTGAGTCTGGGATACTCTCTAGTAGGGTGGTGTTGAGTCTGGGATACTCTCTAGTAGGGTGGTGTTGAGTCTGGGATACTCTCTAGTAGGGTGGTGTTGAGTCTGGGATACTCTCTAGTAGGGTGGTGTTGAGTCTGGGATACTCTCTAGTAGGGTGGTGTTGAGTCTGGGATACTCTCATGTAGGGTGGTGTTGAGTCTAGTAGGGTGGTGTTGAGTCTGGGATACTCTCTAGTAGGGTGGTGTTGAGTCTGGGATACTCTCTAGTAGGGTGGTGTTGAGTCTGGGATACTCTCTAGTAGGGTGGTGTTCTCTAGTAGGGTGGTGTTGAGTCTGGGATACTCTCATGTAGGGTGGTGTTGAGTCTGGGATACTCTCTAGTAGGGTGGTGTTGAGTCTGGGATACTCTCTAGTAGGGTGGTGTTGAGTCTGGGATACTCTCTAGTAGGGTGGTGTTGAGTCTAGGATACTCTCATGTAGGGTGGTGTTGAGTCTGGGATACTCTCTAGTAGGGTGGTGTTGAGTCTGGGATACTCTCTAGTAGGGTGGTGTTGAGTCTGGGATACTCTCTAGTAGGGTGGTGTTGAGTCTGGGATACTCTCTAGTAGGGTGGTGTTGAGTCTGGGATACTCTCTAGTAGGGTGGTGTTGAGTCTGGGATACTCTCTAGTAGGGTGGTGTTGAGTCTGGGATAGTCTCTCTAGTAGGGTGGTGTTGAGTCTGGGATACTCTCTAGTAGGGTGGTGTTGAGTCTGGGATACTCTCTAGTAGGGTGGTGTTGAGTCTGGGATACTCTCAAGTAGGGTGGTGTTGAGTCTGGGATACTCTCATGTAGGGTGGTGTTGAGTCTGGGATACTCTCTAGTAGGGTGGTGTTGAGTCTGGGATACTCTCTAGTAGGGTGGTGTTGAGTCTGGGATACTCTCTAGTAGGGTGGTGTTGAGTCTGGGATACTCTCTAGTAGGGTGGTGTTGAGTCTGGGATACTCTCTAGTAGGGTGGTGTTGAGTCCAGTCCAGTCTACACAGTCTAGACGCCACCCCATATTCTGTCTAGAGACCAGTAGAAAATGGGGAAAGCAAACATATCTGAGGTGTTTTGAATATATCGTTTGAAGTGATTAATTTGACAAACAAATATCCAAATATCATAATGAGGATTGTAGGAAGGCAGGAAGCAGTTGAACCAGTCGAGGACAAGAACTGTATGAAAACGTTCAAGCTCACCTTCAAGATGCTAATATATGTCGTTCTGCCTGATTCTCCACAGCTCACCTGTGTAATGGCGTGTTCCACAAACACCTGCAGGACCTGTTTATCCCACTAGTGGTTCGTTATATCGACCTCATGGAGTCCTCAATTGCCCAGTCCATCCACAGAGGCTTCGAACAGGAAACCTGGCAGTCAGTAAAGTAAGCCATGGATATAGATTGGAAATGACTGGATCTCTGTTAGCAATATAGCAACAGTCTATACAGGTAAATGTTATATTGAAACATACATGTATGGTTAGTCTAGACAGGTAAATGTTATATTGAAACATACATGTATGGTTAGTCTAGACAGGTAAATGTTATATTGAAACATACATGTATGGTTAGTCTATACAGGTAAATGTTATATTGAAACATACATGTATGGTTAGTCTAGACAGGTAAATGTTATATTGAAACATACATGTATGGTTAGTCTAGACAGGTAAATGTTATATCGAAACATACATGTATGGTTAGTCTATACAGGTAAATGTTAGATAGAAACATACATGTATGGTTAGTCTATACAGGTAAATGTTATATTGAAACATACATGTATGGTTAGTCTAGACAGGTAAATGTTATATTGAAACATACATGTATGGTTAGTCTAGACAGGTAAATGTTATATTGAAACATACATGTATGGTTAGTCTATACAGGTAAATGTTATATTGAAGCATACATGTATGGTTAGTCTATACAGGTAAATGTTATATTGAAACATACATGTATGGTTAGTCTAGACAGGTAAATGTTATATTGAAGCATACATGTATGGTTAGTCTATACAGGTAAATGTTATATTGAAACATACATGTATGGTTAGTCTAGACAGGTAAATGTTATATTGAAACATACATGTATGGTTAGTCTATACAGGTAAATGTTATATTGAAACATACATGTATGGTTAGTCTAGACAGGTAAATGTTATATTGAAGCATACATGTATGGTTAGTCTATACAGGTAAATGTTATATTGAAACATACATGTATGGTTAGTCTATACAGGTAAATGTTATATTGAAGCATACATGTATGGTTAGTCTATACAGGTAAATGTTATATTGAAGCATACATGTATGGTTAGTCTAGACAGGTAAATGTTATATTGAAACATACATGTATGGTTAGCCTATACAGGTACATGTTATATTGAAACATACATGTATGGTTAGCCTATAAAGGTACATGTTATATAGAAGCATACATGTATGGTTAGTCTAGACAGGTAAATGTTATATTGAAACATACATGTATGGTTAGTCTAGACAGGTAAATGTTATATTGAAACATACATGTATGGTTAGTCTATACAGGTAAATGTTATATTGAAGCATACATGTATGGTTAGTCTATACAGGTAAATGTTATATTGAAGCAATCATGTATGGTTAGTCTATACAGGTAAATGTTATATTGAAGCATACATGTATGGTTAGTCTAGACAGGTACAGTGGAGAGAACAAGAATTTGATACACTGGCAATTTTGCAGGTTTTTCCACTTACAAAACATGTTGGAGTCATAGGTACTCTTCAACTCTGAGTGACGAAATCTAAAACAAAAATCACATTGTATGATTTTTTTAAATTATTTTGCAGTTCATTGCATGATATAAGTATTTGATACATCAGGAAAGCCTAACCTAATATTTGTGCAGATTAATCTGGTCTTGAGGGAATTCCATTCCCCATTGAATATGCTTAATTGGTGGAAAACTATCTTTGAAACATATATGCAAAAATATAGTGAAATGTCTGTCAACAAAAAGAGTCCTGTTATTACCAGGACTGAACGTTTTTGGAAAATAATCAAAGTGCAATTGTTTTCACCAATATTGCAATTTGTGATTGTATATGCGTTTTCGTAAGCTCTTTATCTTCTGCAATTTTCAATAAAGACAAGCAGTAAATTATTTTATAGAATGACCAACGCAATATTAGATTGTTAAACATAAACTGTTCTTTCCTGTAGGCAAGGCATGTATATACATATATATTATGATGAAATTAGGTGATGCATGAATTGATATGAATGACAGATCTTTATTTAACTATGTCAATCACATCCTTTCTGGTTAAAAAATCTTGTTTTATCATATCGCGATATTATCGCAAATGCAATTAATCGTTCAGCCCTGCCTAGTGCCGATACTTATTTTATTCTTTAAAATGTAGAAACTGGGGTTAGTGTAATCGCATTGATGAGAGTTTAAAACTTGCCATTTTCTTTAGGTGTATTGGTCTTTGCACTGTAATATTGCTCTTAACGAAGAAACAGTGTCAGTTAGAGATTCTTTGTAATTACTATACTAAGTGTTTAAGTAAACACCAGGATACAACTTCTCAACAGGAAGCACGCATTATTTCCGTACTATTTTCACTTCAGCCATAGATGTTTTGCTCTAAACCGTCCACTAACAAGCCCTCATAATCTTGCTTTCATCAAATCTAGGTTGAAACGACAAACGATTCAAAGGAATCTATCTGTTGTCTTGTGTCCCTGTTGTACCTTTCGGTTGTGGTTTGGTGTCCCGGTGCTTTGCAGGACAATAACCAACAGCCTTCCGACTGTGCCTCTGCCCAAAGTCAATCTGCCACAGATGCCCAGCTTCTCTGCGCCCTCCTGGATGACCCCACTGTGTGACAGCACGTGTGTATGGTTCGCCTCAAGGCCTTCTGGGACGCTGTTGCATGACTCCGCTGTGGTTCTCTTGTCTCATTCACAAATGCACAAATATCGTTATATATTAAACACGTTTGGTAGAACCGCTAGCGTAAAGAGAGAGAAACTGGAAAGCAAACAAAGTTTGTCACCGCTGATTGCTTCTGTGCAATCCTTTATGTTGCCTCCCACACATATTCTGGGACCGCTTGCTACTTCTAATGACCTCAATCTAATAGCTTCTGTGATATAAAGATAATAGCGTGGTTGTTTTGTTGTCTTGTGAGGTTTCTTCTGTGCTGCTTTGCCATCACTTTTGTGGTACAGGAGTGCCTCCATAGTGGAATGTACCGTACATGTTTGTGTAGCCTGCCTACTAGTTATTTATGGGAATGTACCGTACATGTTTGTGTAGTCTGCCTACTAGTTATTTATGGGAATGTACCGTACATGTTTGTGTAGCCTGCCTACTAGTTATTTATGGGAATATACCGTACATGTTTGTGTAGCCTGCCTACCAGATATATATGGGAATGTATCGTACATGTTTGTGTAGCCTGCCTACCAGATATATATGGGAATTTACCTTACATGTTTGTGTAGCCTGCCTACCAGATATATATGGGACTGTACTTTACATGTTTGTGTAGCCTGCCTACTAGTAATTTATGGGAATGTACCGTACATGTTTGTGTAGCCTGCCTACTAGTTATTTATGGGAATGTACCGTACATGTTTGTGTAGTCTGCCTACTAGTTATTTATGGGAATGTACCGTACATGTTTGTGTAGCCTGCCTACTAGTTATTTATGGGAATGTACCGTACATGTTTGTATAGTCTGCCTACTAGTTATTTATGGGAATGTACCGTACATGTTTGTATAGTCTGCCTACTAGTTATTTATGGGAATGTACCGTACATGTTTGTGTAGCCTGCCTACTAGTTCAGGGATATTTATGGAATTATATGACATGTTTTTAGGTACATTTTTTTTATATAGAAATTATTAGAGAGACCTGTTGTTGACAATAGCTTAGTGGGATAGGGTACTATGATTAATTATCTCCCCCGTATTGAGTTGTGTAGTTGACATGCCTGTCCTTCTTTCTTATTTATTTCAGCCCGCAAGGAAATAATTTACCAGAAATTTTGTGAGTAGCCATATCATTTTAACAGATTTAATTGAATGAGGTTTTTTTAAACGTCAGCATCTGTAACAGTGGAGACACTGGTGTGACCAGCAGACAGTATCTGAGTGAACAGTGGAGTCACTAGTGTGCCCAGCAGATAATATCTGAGTGAACAGTGGAGTCACTAGTGTGACCAGCAGATAATATCTGAGTGAACAGTGGAGTCACTAGTGTGACCAGCAGATAATATCTGAGTGAACAGTGGAGTCACTAGTGTGACCAGCAGATAATATCTGAGTGAACAGTGGAGTCACTAGTGTGACCAGCAGATAATATCTGAGTGATCAGTGGAGTCACTAGTGTGACCAGCAGATAATATCTGAGTGATCAGTGGAGTCACTAGTGTGACCAGCAGATAATATCTGAGTGAACAGTGGAGTCACTAGTGTGACCAGCAGATAATATCTGAGTGAACAGTGGGGACTTGGCACCTTTGGCCCCTTTGGGTGCAGTGGAAACAGTGGCAGTAGCCGGCCCACCCGAGGGGCGTCCTCCACCAATGAGAGGAAGAGGTGTGATGTTTGGGAAAGTCTTCTCACGCCGTCCCCCTGTAGGACCCCGCTCCACCCACCCACCATCCATCGCTTCGCCTCCGAGGAAACCTGGCACTTCGTTATCGAGCACAGACGGCATCTGGGATCGCTCCGTTCCCCCGGGAGCCGGGACACTCGGAGCAGTGAGCTCCTAATTAGCCACCGGGGGGGATGTGAGCGAGCGTTTAATTGCGACACAGATTTCGCCCAAATGGTTTATTCCCGTGTGCCACTTGTGAAGGTAACAGTCTTTTAAAGGCGAAGTGAGAAAAGTGAGAGAGTTAATGCGCTAGCTTCACCCCCCACACAAACACACACACACACACACACACACACACACACAAACACACACACACACACACACACACACAACCACCTCGACACACAATCTATCCCTCAATCTCTCCGATTCGCTGTACACTTGGACGCTGGTTGCTGCCACCGGTTGCCATGTGTTGCCGGGTAACCTCCTGTAGACACCGTGGGATGAGGTGACCATGGAGACACCATCTACTGGTGTATAACTGTGACTAACCAGCCGTGGTCATTCACTAAAGAGGTTATTCAGTTAATCTGAGAGAGAGGGTGATGTTAAGAGTTTGTTCAGTTAATCAGACAGAGAGGCTTGATGTTAATTTGGAGAGTTTGTTCAGTTAATCTGAGAGAGAGGGTGATGTTAACTTGTACTAGAGCTTTTTATTCAAGTGTTAAAATACGTTCAGGCTGCAAATAGATTTCAGAATAGTTTGTGTCCTCGAACTTGTGAATGCACAGCTCTTTTGTTTTGCGTGTGTTTGTATGTGTTTGTGTGTGTTTGTGTGCATGTGGTCATCTATACACGCATGGAAAACATCAATGAATGTGTCATATTGTGTTTTTCACCCATTTATTCCCCATTTCAGATAGAGTGACAGAGTTTGTTTGTTTGTTTGGGGCCCTCCCACCCCTTCCCCATAGTAACGGCTCGGCAACCTCAGAGGACCTCTTCTGGAAGCTGGACGCCCTCCAGATGTTTGTCCTGGACCTCCACTGGCCCGAGCCCGAGTTCGCCAAACACCTGGAACAGAGGCTGAAGCTCATGGCCAGCGACATGATGGAAGCCTGCGTGAAAAGGTGAGGGGCGATGTAACACCTGGGAAGACTTGTGGCATGCCTGGAGTATGAGGAGTGTTCGCCGTGGGGTTTTGAAATGTCTTTTTATCGCCACCCTCTGATTGAAGAACAAAAGCGGCCTTCGATTCCAAGATGCAGAAAGCCAGTAGATCCACGGAATTCCGAGTGTCCCTGTCTGTGTGTACCATGTTCAACGTGCTCATGGATGCCAGGAAGCAGTATTCCAAACTCTGTCTGCTGGACTCCGGTCAAGAGGTACAGTCGCGCCCTACCTCCACTGTTTGTTATTCGACCACACAAACTGGCCATGCTTTTGATTTTAATGAATGCAAAAACAGCAAAACCTGACTTACTTCAATGCTGATTGTTTTCGTTAATTACCTAACAACTGGTTTGACTAGTTGAAAAAGCCGCAGATTTTTGGCAAATTTGTTCTGTCCATTTAGTTCGTGGCAGACTCTGTTGACTCCATGTCAAGCTCGTTCAATGATTGTAACGATGGACGCATTCATATCCTACCCAGATTAGCATTAAGTGTAATGTATACTGAATATCAATATAACCAAATAAGCTCTTAAGAGCTCTGAATGAGAACACCATTACAGCACTGCGCCGGAGGAAAAGCGCATCACAGCAACCATTTACTTCGGTCGCTAATTCATCAAATGTATGTTATTATGCTCATTCTACATCAGCAGTTGTTCCCACCGAACACCCAGCCTCAAAACCGCAAAGAGCAAGAAACAATAGGGTTGATGTGGCTAGGGAGATCTCACTTATGTTGAAACCTAGAGAGGAACCAGGCTCTAAGGGTGGACATTTTGTCGGTTGAACATTTTAAGAGTAAAAGTTGTGATGAATGGTAAATGCTTCTACGTTGTGTTCAGAGTCTATAAAACTCTATGATGCCGTTCAGAAGTATGACCAGATGAACAAGGAAAGGGACAACCAATGGGATGGGAGCAACCAAACCAGGACGACAGGGACAAGTAGTCCGGAAGTCCTTAGAGATTCTTTAGATTTACTAAGGAGAACTGACCTAACACCACCGGTGCAATAATATAGCAGCGTAAAACCTCAGGGCTGAGATAGGGGGGTCCTGTGAAACTAGAGGACTTTGGACAGGGACAGGTAGTCCTGAGTGGGGTCACTGACAGGGACATTATGGCCCTATTTGAGGGTAACCTAGATAGTAACCCAACTCTGTCGAGCATCAACCCAATGGACACCAACCTACCATGTCCACCTTAAAAGACACCAGGGTGTCGCCCGGAGAGTCGACCGGAGAGTTGCCTAGAGAGTTGTCATTACATGAGAACCGCAACAGTAAGCCAGTGACTCCGCCCCCAAATGGCATTGGAGAAAGGACCTCCCAGTGGAGATGAGAGCCCGTCTGGCTACGGCAGTAAGGTGTATTGTGTCTGCAGACTTTTTGTCTACATTTACCCCACTCGGCCAGACTACACTGAATCGTAGACCTTGCTGAAGAGATGAGTCTACTGTAGGCACTTAAGGTTCAGACGGAGTCCTGAGTGTCTAACCTGTTTGTTTGGAATTTCTAGGTACAATTAGAAGGTCAGCATCTTAGGTTACGCGTAGGTATGTATGGCTGGACTGATTCAGCCAGGTAAATAGAAGCAGGTCCATCTAGTGCTTTATAGGTTAGCCATAAAACCTTTAAATCAGTTGAAGTAATGTCAAACTTTTTTAAAAGGATCTTGATTCATATACAAACACACACTCAGTGAACACAAAAAATTCCCATTTGGTTTTAATTTCAGGTTGAAAATGTACTCCCTAAAAGAGTAAACAAATTCCTCCCCTGGGAAAAATATAGTCAATATCACTGTCGGATATAAATGAACATGAACATAATTAATGAAAAATGCCTGAATCGATGTTTTCCATTGGACTCTATATGATCTTTTTTAACTGTTCAAAATCAGTTATTGAATGTTATGGAACAGTCATGAAATATATATATTTGAGAGGCCTTTCCTTTAGAACAGCACAGTAGTCTAAGTTTAGCCGGTTCAAATCCTGGTATCAGGATATTGACAACCTCTGTGGGGTAGGTTTTGGACCGGCTTGTCTGGCCTCGTCTTGTCTAACAGCTGTTCTTGTTAGGCTCTGTGACTGCCAGCTCAGTTGGGTTTTTGACTGCAGAAAGCACTTGTCTTCAAGCGTGAGATGAAGGTGTGTACTTCCTCGTGTGTGCTAATGACTATTATTCCTTTTCCATTTCACACAGCAAGGTTAAGAGAATATATTGCATTTGATATGAGGACCCTTTTCCCAAACACAGGTTAAAGGGACTGGATGCAGTTGACACAACGACAAGAGGGGTTTACTCTTTAACTGCAAGGGGAGACTTTAGAAATGTAATCACACTCAAAAATGTACTTCAGTCAACCTTGCTGACTGAAGGATATATATTTTTCAAGCTCGAGTTTTTCTAAAATAATTATCTTGTTTACAAACGATGGTGTGAAAAAGCTTATTCTGGATTCTGAGGGTGTAAAACAATTTGTCAGAGTTATATTTTTACAAACTCATACAAGACTTAAAATAAAAATACAAGATGTGGGTGAAGCCATCTCAGATTACCTCTTCAAATCTTGCACCTACGATTCAATGATGATTCGAAATGTATGATGCCTTTTGAAGGCCTACTGAAGTTCTGTCAAAAAGGGCCTTATTTTGTATTTTTATCTATATGTTTTGTTAACAATTCCCTGGTGTTACGAGAGTATGTTATTGTATACACATACTCTATTATCATATCCATATATTATATGATGATATGTGCCAGCTATTTGTTCTAATCATGCCACGTTTATGATGTTGTTTGAATTTGTTTCTTCACTTTTCTGTTTCATTTTCATATATTCGCCACATCATTGTTTACATCCAAGACTGACAAACAGTGGGTAAGTCTCTTCATGTCTGTCTAAGCATTTCATTGCATAACTTGTTATTGTAATGACAAATAAACACCCTTGAACCTGTGTGGAAACCCTAAAACAGACCTGTCTTTGTTAGTGTCCTCCCCTGTGCTGTTTTCCCATTTACTGAATACATATGTATTTACTACTATTATTTCAAATGCTTGGGTTTACATTCAGACATCCAAATGTATTTATTATTATCATTCCACATGCTTTAGTTTACATTCTGATATCCATATGTGTTTATTATTATTATTTCACATGCTTTAGTTTACATTCTGATATCCATATGTATTTATTATTATTATTCCACATGCTTTAGTTTACATTCTGATATCCATATGTATTTATTATTATTATTTCACATGCTTTAGTTTACATTCTGACATCCATATGTATTTATTATTATTATTTCACATGCTTTAGTTTTCATTCAGACATCCATATGTATTTATTATTATTATTCCACATGCTTTAGTTTACATTCTGACATCCATATGTATTTATTATTATTATTCCACATGATTTAGTTTACATTCAGACATCCATATGTATTTATTATTATTATTCCACATGCTTTGGTTTACATTCTGACATCATATGTATTCATTACTATTATTCCAAATTTTTTAGTTTACATTCAGACATTCATATGTATTTATTATTAATATTTCAAGTGCTTTAGTTTACATTCAGACATACATATGTATTTATTATTATTATTTCACGTGCTTTAGTTTACATTCAGACATTCATATGTATTCACATAGTTTCCTTCTTAAACATCTCAATGCGTGAAAACAATTTGTCAAACCAGTGGCGTGTCTCAGATGGTCCTCCAGTTTAATCCCATGTCTTTGTACATAGCAGTCTGTGCCAATCTGTGCCAGGGGCCTCTCATCTTACCAACACAAAAGTCCCTGGTATTTCATACTTTTGCACATTGAACGGTGTCTTCCTTTGCCAGTTTTATCATACTTCCTATTTAAGTCATTGAATGGAAAAGTCGTCTAAACTTTTATGAGATCATAAATGAGTTTCCTGCAAAGTGCAGGCTGGCAGAGATACGACACTTCGGTCAATAACACTGACAAATGGCCCCCTTTGTGATTCTCTACTTAATAGTTTGCTCTGCCCTGAAATCATTCCCCGGAGCCTAATCGAATAGCTTCGTTGGAAGCACCCCTGCCAATTAGAACCGATTTAGCCGTCTGATTCATAAGTCTAAACGGAATGATCTGTTGTAGATTCAGTTGTTGTTGTTGTCGTTACCATGGGAGAGCTGGCGTATGGAAATGCCTGTTAGGCCTCATTGAAGTGGCTCTTTGTGGTTTTCTACCAAATAAATGTTTTTAAAAGTAATTATTGTTCTTTTCGGTGCCTCGCAGTTTAATCTTCCCTAATGTGAAAAGGGACCTCACAATTTGGCCCCCTGTGTGAAATAAAAAGCGAACACACTAATGTTAATTGAGGGGAAAAAAAGCCCTCAAGATTCGCTCGAAATGTCTGTTTATGAAAGAAGCTGCCATTTTGTGGGATGGGGAAAAAGGTGAAAAGAAAGTGATGGCTGCCGACGATGACCTCTCCTCACCCTCAGTTTGTCACCGATCTGTCGGCTTTGTTGATTGAAATTTTTAATTTGGGTGTTCTTTAGACGAGCCTTGAAAGGGCATTGTCGCTAAGAGATGAACTCCCCGGCTGCCGTGCGAACATTGAAGGCAGGCATTCAACACCGCAAACTGAGACTCGCTTTTCCTCGTCTCGCCCCCCCAGCTCCCTCTCTCGTTCTCGCTCTCTGTCTTTTCTATTGCTACCCCTTTTCTGGGGAGGGGAAAACTGTCCCATGAATATGGGGGTTATATGAGACATGAAATGGCAGATTAATTGAATCCAGTGTGAGCTTTTGGTCCGTGCAGCTGGACCGGTGGTTTAGAGGAACACAAGGCTGCTCTAATTGTGGGGTAGCACAAATAGTATCCTTCAAATTCCTTTGCCTTGAGACGAGAGCGGGAATGTCATTCAGCTACATAATGGCCTTATTAGCTGATTAACTCAGCAGCTCTACTTGGGAAAATTTTCTCGGCTGAATGTTTGGGTGTGTGTGGATGTGTGCGTGAGGGATGTGTTTGGATGTGTGTGTGAGGGATGTGTTTGGATGTGTGTGGATGTGTGCGTGAGGGATGTGTTTGGATGTGTGTGGATGTGTGCGTGAGGGATGTGTATTTGTGTGGATGTGTGCTTAAGTAGATGATGATGTGTGTAGATGCGAGCGTGAGTAGATGTGAGCTTAAGTAGATGTGTGTGTGTGTGTGTGCACGTGTGCACGTGTGGATGCGTGCGTGCGTGCGTGCGTGCGTGTGTGTGTACGGTGAAAATATATTACTCTTTTTTATTAAAACGTTTTCTTTTCCTTATCTTCAGCAACAGTACCATTCCAAAATTGATGTCTTGATCGATGATGCTTTCAAAGATATGATTTCCTGTCTGATATCAAAGGTATGTTAGTGTTACTGTTTCTCATTATAGATACCTGCATATAGATGTGTGTCATTATAATATCATATTTATTATATGATTCCCTGTTTGGTATTAAAGGTCTAATGACTGGTTTATCCTTATAGATACCTGCATATAGATGTGTGTCAGCAGTTCCCAACGTCAAATGACATTTAATAATCCCAATATTGTCAGTTCCACCACTACCTGATCCTGCCACTACACAGTTATCACACCTCAGTTATCACACCTGCTACTTCCACAGTAGAATGAACAGGGCCTATATACAATAGAAAACATAAAGTCACTCAGGCAGAACTCAAACGCCCCACCTTCCTGTCTGTTTGGCAAATTAACATGTCGGATTCTGTTCTTTCCCCTGGCAGTTTGCCGGAGTTCTAGACGGCCTTCTCTCCAAGCTCTCCCGTTATGACGAAGGGACATTCTTCTCCTCCATCCTCTCTTTCACGGTGAGCACTGATGCTTTGTTTCTTCCGTGTCGGAGAATGCGGATCCGACGAATTGTGCGCTAATAAAAGCAAACGTGTCATTAGGCGTAACCGAATCTGCCCCCCCCCCCCGCTGAAATGTTTTGTATCTTTCCTTTATGCCTCGAAGGTGAAAGCTGCTGCCAAGTACGTGGACGTGCCTGTGAGTATTCGTTTTCTCCCGTTCATACCGACCTGTTTGTTTGCACATATACCGTCTAACGTGGCTGTTCGCTGTGAAACTCTGAAAAAGAAAGATGCCTCTGAAAAAGGGGGTCATATTTAGTATTGCAGCTCGTCTGCAGAACCGGGGTGAAATATTTCCTCGTTGGCTTGTTCCGGAGGTTAGGATGGCATTAGTACGGCATACTGGGATAGTTGTTGGCACCGTCGGCTTGATGGAATCGTTCTTTCCGATGATTCGCCAAGTTGTTGTTCGTGGGCGGTCACCATACTCTGCATCGCCGCTAATGAGGGACAACGCCGTGCCAGGGGGCAAAAGCTCAGAATCAGCCGACGGAAAAATGACAAATACGCCGATATGGAAGCCTTCTAATATGCCAAAAGAGAGACGGAGCAGTCGTTAGTGTAGGAGAGGCGGGTTACGCCAACTGCATGAATTATAAGGCTCGCTCTCTGAAATTTGCCAAATGGGCAAAAGAGGCGTCTAAGTCCGAGGTCATCTGTGGGTTTTTCGACGGCCAGGGTGTCGTTACTTATTTAGTGTCGCCACTTAATTATCTCCTGAAGCCAAAGGCCCGTGACCAAAGAACGGATCTAGAATACTTCCTAAGTGACTGTAATTGAGGTATTTAAAATGCTATTTGACCCATGTTTGGAGCAGCACAGCTATTAGTTTGTACAAGTTGGAAGACTCTGTTGAAAGCCAGCCCTGACAGTGCCTAGACCTGGACTCAGATCTGTACCCGGACCTGGACTCGGACCTGAACCTGGGCCTAGACCTGGACCTGGCAAGAGACCCAGACCTGGGCCTTAGACCTGGATCTGAACCTAGACCTGAACCTGGGCTAAGACCTGAACCGGGGCCTAGACCTGGACCTAGACCTGGGTCGGAACCTGGCAGGAGAGCCGGACCTGGGCCTTAGCCCTGGACCTGAACCTAGACCTGAACCTGGACTTAGACCTGAACCGGAACCTAGACCTGAACCTAGACCTGAACCTGGGCTTAGACCTGAACCTGGGCTTAGACCTGAACCGGGGCCTAGACCTGAACCTGGCAGGAGACCCGGACCTAGGCCTTAGACCTGGACCTGAACCTAGACCTGAACCAGGGCCTAGACCTGAACCTGAACCTAGACCTGAAATTGCCAGGAGACGCGGACCTGGATGTCCTAGACCTGGAAGGAGACATCTGCCAAACCTTGGTCTTTCTCCTTAATTCCACTCATGCTTGTCCTTGAGTGAGACCTACATGTGGGCTCTTGGCACTGGTTCCCTCCTCCTGTCAAACCTCCTCCAGCCAACCCTGCTCTTCCTCCTGCCAACCCTGCTCTTCCTCCTGCCAACCCTGCTCTTCCTCCTGCCAACCCTGCTCTTCCTCCTGCCAACCCTGCTCTTCCTCCTGCCAACCCTGCTCTTCCTCCTGCCAACCCTGCTCTTCCTCCTGCCAACCCTGCTCTTCCTCCTGCCAACCCTCCTCCTGCCAACCCTGCTCTTCCTCCAGCCAACCCTGCTCTTCCTCCTGCCAACCCTGCTCTTCCTCCTGCCAACCCTCCTCCTGCCAACCCTGCTCTTCCTCCAGCCAACCCTGCTCTTCCTCCTGCCAACCCTGCTCTTCCTCCTGCCAACCCTCCTTCTGCCAACCCTGCTCTTCCTCCAGCCAACCCTGCTCTTCCTCCTGCCAACCCTGCTCTTCCTCCTGCCAACCCTGCTCTTCCTCCTGCCAACCCTGCTCTTCCTCCTGCCAACCCTGCTCTTCCTCCTGCCAACCCTGCTCTTCCTCCTGCCAACCCTGCTCTTCCTCCCTTCACCTGGAGTTTGAATAGAACCTCCACCTTGCGCTTTTGTTTGGAGGGAACCAAAAGCTGCTAAGCCCTGTTTACAGGTGGGCTAAAGAGATGGGGGGAGGGGAGGAAAGGGAGAGGGGAGGAGGGGAGGAGAGGAGAGGAGGAGAGGAGAGGAGAGGAGAGGGGAGGAGAGGAGAGGAGAGGGGAGGGGAGGGGAGGGGAAGAGAGGGGAGCTGTGTATGTGGCCTATAGCAGGAAACTCTTTTGGGTCCTTGTCACGAAAACTTGATCTCTCCCTTCCTTTTTTTGTGAAGCTGCTGTTCAAGGGCCTGGTGACACCTATTAGTGACACAGACCAATGCACACACACACACACACACACACACACACATACACACACACACACACACACACACACACACACACACACATACACTCACACACACATACACACACATACTCGCACACACTCACACACACTCTGTCTCTCTCACACACACACACACACACACACACACACACACACACACACACACACCTAGCTGCACCTGGGAGAAACCGATCCAGGGCAGGAAACCAAACTGGCAGCAGTGTGTAATTAGCAGCAACACATTTTGTTCTCTCCACCTCCTCTCCACCTCCTCTCCACCTCCTCTCCACCCCCTCTCCACAGCCCCCAGTGTTTTTCCCCTCAGGTTAACCCCTCATTACTGTCGTCCGGCTCCGCCCACACTGTACATCGCCCATTCAGCTCCGCCCGGGCTCACCTTCCTCCTCTGTCTACCTCCACCCAGCCATTTCTCCACCCCCCCCCAATGCATTTGACACCATTCAATTCCACACTGGATTGTTGACTGTCTGAGTGGAATCGTGTGCGTGCGCGCGTGTGGGCGTGTGCGCGTGCGTGTGTGTGTGTGTGTCTAGTATGTTTGGAGTTGAGTCATGTTTAAAACGAGTGATTGTCTCGTGGAGGAGGGCAGAGCGTGACATTGATGTCTCCATGTTCATGGTTCCCGTCTGCTTAGTCATCGCATCACCTAGAACGGTACAGAGAGGGTTGAAAGAGTTACCATGAGGTGGGGGGGGGGGTTACTGATGGGGCAGGGCAATTGATGGGACAGGGTAATTGATGGGACAGTGTAATTGATGGGACGGGGCAATTGATGGGACGGGGTAATTGATGGGACGGGGTAATTGACGGGACGGGGTAATTGATGGGACGGGGTAATTGATGGGGCGGGGCAATTGATGGGACGGGCAATTGATGGGGCAGGGTAATTGATGGGACAGGGTAATTGATGGGACAGTGTAATTGATGGGACGGGGTAATTGATGGGACGGGGTAATTGATGGGACGGGGTAATTGATGGGGCGGGGTAATTGATGGGACGGGGTAATTGATGGGACAGGGTAATTGATGGGACGGGGTAATTGATGGGGCGGGGTAATTGATGGGACGGGGTAATTGATGGGACAGGGTAATTGATGGGACGGGGTAGTTGATGGGACAGGGCATTTGATGGGACAGGGCAATTGATGGGACGGGGTAGTTGATGGGGCGGGGTAATTGATGGGACGGGGTAATTGATGGGACAGGGTAATTGATGGGACGGGGTAGTTGATGGGACAGGGCATTTGATGGGACAGGGCAATTGATGGGACGGGGTAGTTGATGGGACGGGGCAATTGATGGGACGGGGTAGTTGATGGGACAGGGTAATTGATGGGACGGGGTAGTTGATGGGACGGGGCAATTGATGGGACGGGGTAGTTGATGGGACAGGGTAATTGTTGAGACAGGGCAATTGATGGGACGGGGTAGTTGATGGGACAGGGCAATTGATGGCCTTGTCAATCATCATCATCACGCAAGTCTCCTCTCAGGCATCACGTCTTCCCCCTCCCCTCTGAAGAGAGCCCCCCCCTCTCCCCCCGGTCCTCTGTATTTAAATCCTGTGATACTGAAGTGACCACCAAAGGACAAAATTAATGGTTGTCACATGCATGTAGCCTTCGGTTGCGTATAGTTAATACACCTATAATATAAATATATAATATGTCGAGTTAATACACTTATAATATATATAATATAAATATATAATATGTCGAGTTAATACACTGGTATATTTATAATATATATAAATATATAATATGTACAGTTAATACACTGGTAATATATATATGTATATATAATATGTACAGTTAATACACTTGTAATATACATATATATATATATATATATATATATAATATGTACAGTTAATACACTTGTAATATACATATATATATATAATATGTACAGTTAATACACTTGTAATATACATATATATATATATAATATGTACAGTTAATACACTTGTAATATATTATATGTACAGTTAATACACTTGTAATATACACATATATATGTAAATATATAATATGTACAGTTAATACACTTGTAATATATTATATGTACAGTTAATACACTTGTAATATACACATATATATATAAATATATAATATGTACAGTTAATACACTACTATATTGCGTCGTTCTCAGTCGCCATTTCGAGTCTTTGTGGTAAACACAAATTAACTGTATTTCTATAAAGAAAATGACATGTAATACTGAATTGTAATTGACCGGTAATACTGTGAATAAATTGTTCTGTAATACTGTGAATAAATAGACCAGCATGTAAAGAAAACAACATGTAATACTGTCAAGGAATTTACTTGTAATACTGTAAACAAATTTACCTGTAATACCTCGAAGACATTGATATAATACTGTGATGAATTTGACGTTTAATACTGTTATCAAAATGATCTGTTATCTTGTAAAGAAATGTACCTGTAATGATGAATTTGACCTTTATTACTGTAAGGAAAATGATCTGTAATCCTTTAAAGAATTTGACCTGTAATATTGTATAGCAATGTAAAGACCAGTTTTTTGTAAAGTAATTGAGGTGATGGTCAAAATAAAGAAACATACAATGCTTTTTCTTGGGAATTTGGTCACCTTGTGGATCTTAAGATCCTGGTCCTTGGTACCACAGTTGGCTGAAATATAGAGATGACAAACCAGTCTTCTACCAGAACATTTGGTGGTTTGTTTGACTGTTGCTGGAAAATACTGACTGATTCTTAACCCAACTGTGTAAGTATTATCGTGTTAAGACCTTGTGGCTGAACGCTCCATACTGTGAAACATCAGCTGCTATGTGAGCAGTCTTAGTCCCTTAATCTCTGGCAGAAGTGGGCGAACCATCACCCTTCCAAAGTCACTAAGATGTGTTCTTCTAACCATGTTAGCCAACGTAATGCCCAAGTACGACCCCACGCACGACGAAAGCAAGGAACCCCGTGTGAATGCATTTATTCAGGTGTCACCTTTATTATTTCTTGTACACTTTACTGCTGATAATTCCTTCTCTACATTGTTTTAAATGCAACTGTATAAAATATTTATGCCCTGCGGATTTTAAAGGAATATGTCTTTTTTAGGTTTTTGTTGCTCTGAGATTCGTTTCATATAGAGTCAGTACAAATGTTGAGAGAAATATGACTGCAAGGACTTAAGAGTGAATGGTTTTATTTTAAACACATTTTAGGATGGATCTTGTGCTGCTAGGCAACCACCACAGAGACATCATTGTGACAATAGTCACATCTACTGTCGTGTGTTTGACATTTTTCTTTTCTTAACCAACTAAAAACTAGGCGATCGCAAACTTGAAAAGCTGCAAGCACATTTGTGGCCCATGTAAGACTGAATAAAACAAAATTATGCAAGCATTTATTTTAATGGTGATTTATGGCATTTCAAGCATAGATTGAAATATAAAGTGTCATGGAGAGTGGCAGTGATTGGCAGAGCGTTAAGATAAACAGGTCAACCATTTAGAATCTCTTTCATGGCAGTGGCAAGATTTTAACTTTTAAACGGAGCTGGCGAACGTTAAGCACGAAGCTATTAATTAATTTTACAGCAGAATATTGAGATTAGAATTCAGAATACTGCTGATATTTTAGCGCTCCTCTGATGCAAGAATTCACTAACTTAATACTTCAATAAAATATACTTTAGACTTTTTATGTACTTAGCGCTGAGATGCGTTACGTCTGGGACAAATCCAAAACAACATATTACCACACCGACTTTAGAACAATTGTCTGTGATGTTTATTATGTTAATATATGTTAATTTAATCCGCGATGCAGCAGTTTTGGAGCCGGCAGAATCTTAACCACCCTGAGCCAAGTTTTGGATCATAATAAAGAAATCCACAAGTCCGTGGTGTGTAAAACCATAAGGCAAGTAATTTGCCATCGATTTGTCGTTTGATATGGCTTCTTATTGGGTAAATTCATGTTTCACACTTACATTCTCAGGCAGTTCTAAACGTGTCCTAGTCAGTGGGTGGCTATGGCGAGTGTGAAAGACGTGATTACGCGAATCGGGTCACGACCTCCTCCGATGCGTAAGGGTCACGACCTTCGCGTCAGAGCTAACTCTTGTTTATGGCGCCGTCGCTACGACAATGCTAACAAGGCATATTGGGAAAATGTTTCCGTGCTTGCGGCTCTAATGACTACCTCAACAAAAGGTAAAGCCAAACACAAAGGCTACCGCAGTAGGTCAGTTACTCACGTCCGTCTTCGGTCGTCACAACGACTGTTTGTGAGATCTGAGAGCCTGGCACTCGCTCCCCGTCTCTGTGGAGAAACATCAGGATTTTCCAGCGCTCAGGTTTTCGGCACGTTGCTCTGATTCCCTGTATTCCACAGGAGAGTTCGCTCGCCTTGTTCGGCACTGTAGCAGGACAGCAGTCCCCTGGGGGTTACCGGGGGCCTCGAGAAACGGGTGTGAAAGATGTCAAAGCAATTACAATAGCATTACAGTTTAATCTCCGACTGACACGGAGAGTGTGAATGGGAGACGGCTAACCCTGTGTTCTGCCTCTGGCCCCCTCTCCTCTGGTGACACGATTGCTTTGACATTCACTAAATGTTTAGCTGGTAACAGCTTCGCCGCTTGTTATTCGGACAGCGCGTTTTTTTCCACGCACTTCAAGGATGATGGGATTTCTATTTGATGTGAAAACTTTGTCGGGGAATTATGGTGACGACGTTACGGCGATGATATGGACATGAAGACGAAGGAGAAGAACTAATGTATTTGTCAACTGCGCTGTCACTCTACACTTCCAATGTTTAACACCTTCTGTTTCTCCCTGTCGTCTTTCATCACTTCCCGTCCCCCCTCTCCCTCCCTTTCTCTCTCCCTCCCTATCTCCTCTCTCTCTCTCTCTCTCTCACCCTCCCTCTCTTTTCTCTCTCTCCCCCCTCTCTCTCTGCCTCACTATCTCCTCTCTTTCTCCCTCTCTCTCTCTCTTTCTCTCTCTCACCCACCCTCTCTCCCTTTTCTCTCTATCCCCCTCCCTTCCTCTTTCTCTCTCCCTCTCTCTCTCACCCTCCCTCTCTCCCTTTTCTCTCTCTCCCCCTCCCTTCCTCTTTCTCTCTCTCTCTCCCTCTCTCTCTCACCCTCCCTCTCTCCCTTTTCTCTCTCTCCCCCTCCCTCCCTCTCTCTCTCTCCCTCTCTCTGCTTTCAGAAACCCGGTATGGACCTGGCTGATACCTACATAACATTTGTTCGTCAGAACCAGGACATCCTGAGGGACCGGGTAAACGAGGAGATGTATGTTGAGGAGATGTTTGATGTGAGTTCTGCTCGCCTGTGTTCATGAAAGGGTTAAGTAAACAATTTGGCACAGGGGGGTGTTCGACTCCAATATGACACAGATAAGAGGCACAACACTTAAACTGACATACACAGGCAGGTTGCCTGCGTAATCAGTGCAGCCCTGTGCTGTGGAAGCTCTTAGATGACGAGCCGATGAACTAGTAAATTTGGTCTTACTTTCACATTTGAAGCATCATGAGTTAAGCTTTGAATCTGTATGATAAAGTATTAAAGTGGGTAGATTCGGTTTTCTATTTGATGTCCCAGTGAGCGCAGTTAGGTCAGGAATAGGAAATGTACGCTTAAACCCAAATGAACTGCTCCAAGCTCCGCTTCAACCTCAACCCTCCATTTGCACATTCTCACGCAAGCCTCTTCTATTTGCCACGAGTGTCCCAATTGCCGGTGGAGCGAAAGGAATCAAGAATGTAAGCGGCTCTTATGAGACATCTACGAAACAGAATGTTAGTTGGCAATGGCAATTTTATGATATTTTTTTCGTAATTTAAAGTGTACCATACATTTATATAATTGAAGAAAATGTCACAATCAATATATGATCATTAATTTTTTATTTGTCATATATGTAAATTTAGTACAAAAGTTTGTGTTTTTTAAGGCCAGGCACCACAGTTTCAAATAGTGATTCCGTCAATTTCAGATTTGGGAAATTATTGCAACTATTTTGTAACCATCTTTAAACAAATGTACATATTTGTCTAATATAATTACATAAATACTTGACCAATATCATTTTATTCTAACTGTCAGCTACACCTTGCATAGATTTGCTATTGTTTGCATTTTTCATTTAGACATTCAATCATTATTTTTTACTTTTTTTGTAGAATGATATATAAGCTTGTTTTCCTGGGCATATCATGTTTTTATGTGCCAGTCAATATTTCAATTTCTTCATCTTAAAAAAAGGTTACCCACACCACACTTCACACAAAGGTTCTTAGGTCTTTTAGCCCAAAATATTCAGAAGCTTTTTTGAATATTCTGTCATTTAGATTGTAAGTGCAACTACATCCTACATACTAACCAAAATAGTTTTCTGAATAATTTCATGACATATTTTGATTAACTGTTCTATATAAGTTCAAAAAACTTGTTGAAAAATATGCTGATAATATTCAAAGGAGCAGGTATTTAATATTTTCATATTTTAATAGTTGCAAACAAACATGTATTGTATATGAATATTAATAATATCAAATAAATATGGGGGTGGTGCCTGGCCTTAAACCTCATGGCTGCTCTGAATATAATAGTAATTATTAAAAAGCATGTTTGAAGGGGTAAAAGCAAAGTAGACCGTTGATTCAGTGGAGTATGGTGGTGGCAGCATCAGGCTGTGGGGTTACTTTTCAACAGCAGGGATTTCAGCATGAATGAATGGAGCAAAATACAGTGTAATACTCTAATTTCCACAGGTGCGTTTCCTTTGTACTAGGGCAACACCGGTAATTTATTTTAATGTTAGCTCTAGACAATCCTGTTTTGACTGTACGTTCGGTACCAAGGAATTAAGAAGTGGCTCAGATGAACGCTTTCAACAAATCAATGCTTTGTTTACTCCTTTACTACAAAATGTGTCTTTCCGGCTAAGGGGAAAAGAAAGATAGCGAAACTAAAATATCAATGGACTCAGTTCATGTTCAGTTTGTCTCATCGAGTCTCTTCGCTTCGTGCTGCTACTGAGTTAATGGCATTGTACCACCATCCGTCATTTCAACCTCTTTCGACCCTGTACTTTTGCTTTATTTTCTCTATTTTGTAACGTAGGTGTTTGTTAGATTGCATAAACTCATCTTCTGAAGTCCTTTTACATTTCGTTGTATACGGATGCGTTGATTGGTTAAAGAGGGACGTGCCAGGCAAAAGGTGGTTGGTGACCTAAGGTCAAGGCACACATAAACGCCTGGAGCTAAAAGGGTTCTGTTGGGCTGGCACCACTTCGCTTCTACGATTCAGCATTGTGAGTCCGACAACAGGACGACAGTGGCTGACAACTACTACCAAGGAGAGTCCGGTCTCCTGTACTCCTGTACGATTGGCGGAGGAATTGAGGAAGTGGGCCCATGAGCACCTGAGCTTGTTAAAGGCCTCTCATGTTCCGGGTCCACTCAATGTGGGCACTGACCTCGTGTTCCTCCGTTTGGAGTGGACGCTTTCGCCTACGCGCTTTGGCCAAAGGCTCTCCGTATTGCGTTTCCCCCGGCCAAAGCCCTTATGATTCCGTCAAGACATAAGGGCCCGTTTTTGGACACTCACTGGTTGAGCTTTCTTTTGGCAACTCGCCGGCTGAAACCTGTGGGTCTTGCCGGACTTCCTCACCAGGATTTGTCTTCGGTGCTCGATTCGCCGGGTGCGGATGCTACTCGTGCCGTCATCAGCTGAGCGGTTGAGTGACTTGTGCCCAGTTTGTGCTCTGGCACGTTTACTGGCCTCAGCTGTTTGTGTGTTTTGACACGTCGGTGTTTGGTACGGCGCTGTCTAAACTGTGACTGGCTCAGCGGCTTAAACAAACGATCGAGTTGGTATGTGAGGTAACAGGACGTCCTTTGCCTCTTGGAGTCCGGCCGCAGTCCACTTGTATAACGGCTGCTTCTGATGCTCTTTTCGAGGCGTGAGGGTTGAGGATATTTGTGAGGCGCCGTCATGATCCACACCTTTCCCTTTTATCCAATACTATGTGCGGATTCCCTCGCCCCGTTCTTGGTGTTGCCAAGGAGACGGGCTGAGAGTTGAGACAGGTGATGCGCGATACTCTGAAGGATTTCTAGTTTTTTCTGGCCGTCTCCTTGTTTGGGAGATGATTTGAAATGTCTGTAGCTGATTACAACATTCACATATGGTTGCCTGTCATGGCGTTGCCGTGGTCACGTATGATACAAATGATATGATTTGTTTTGCTGTGGATTCGAATGATACCACAGTGTGTGTTTTTTCGGTGGTATGTGGCCACGCTTGATGTTAGTCAGACTTGATCTGATTGCCTGTGTGTGGTATGTTGAGTTTGTCAGATAGTACATCTTGGCAGCATGTTGCTTCCCTTTATACCAATAGGAGCGGAGCTTCCTCCCGGGGGCGGAGATTCACGAAATAAAACGATGGTTACCAGAGTTTTGTAACTACAATTCTATGTGCGAGGCGGATTCTTTGAGGGATTCTAAGCTCTGAGCAGAACCCCCAGAGTCTCCTGAAGTTCGGAAGAACGACCGTTTGGGTTGCTGTCCTGATATAGACGCCGCTGCACCCTCATTGGCTGACGTCAAGTCCGTACATTACAATTCTCAGAGTGGCTGCCACTAGTGCATCATGGATAAACCACTATGAGTGCATGTCCCCCTGTGGGGCTCGGTTCCACTTATAAAACCTGAGGTACTTTTTTTTGGGACAAGAGCGTAGTTGCTGCATATCGTACGAGAACTATCCAACAAAAGGTTTGTCTTTCTCCACAACTCAACCGGCAACTTAAGATTTAGTTTACTTACGTGAAAGAAATACTTGAATATGAAATCACAGGATTTTTTTACCCAACTTAACGGTCTGGATTGATTAGAGAAGATTTCCACCAACATTTAACTAGTTTAATATTTTCTCGACATGTTACTCATAGTGGTTTACCCACGATGCACTAGTGGCATCCAACCTGATAATTTTAATGTACGCACTTGAAAGGTGTTGAATCCAGGTTCCCAGGCAGCAGCCACCCTGCCATTGCCCAGTTCCAACTCTGTCTGAACACCTTGTTCAGCCGTCCAAACAGATGG